>OX638071.1:7985462-8585462 GCA_951804385.1 Trifolium dubium
GATCTGAGGAATGTGGAACTCCGAGTCAAAAACATAGGAGATCTTGCAGTGTAAAAAGTCCACATGCTCAACTCTACCGAAGATATGATATAGGTAACATGCTAACTGTTTTTGATGTACTAGAAATTATTTTGCGCACGTTTGCATCGACTCACTTGTAAAATATATTATAGCATACATGTTAACAATTTGACTTTTGTTATAGAAATAGTGTATACATAAACACTTATTTGACAAGTACTTACGCTATAAGCGCTTAACTAATTTGTTTATCAAAACATACTTTTATCTTTATTTGTAAATTGAGATATGAATTCGTCTGAGGTATTCCTAACTACGGACTTGTTATATTGCAGTTGATCCACATGCTGCAAACAAAGCATACAAGAACAGTAAGTACCAATGCAGTGTTCTACATGTATACACAAGACAAGACATCAATGCATAACTTCAATGTTAACAAAAAAAAATCATTGGAAATTCCCTAATGGAGAAGGGAGAATCCTGCTATGGTCTGTTTGATACACAATATGGTGGACAACAGAAATTAAGTCTACCTTTTGATATTTTTTGTTTCATTTTCTATGTCCAAGTGGACCCAAATTTTTGTGGGTTGTGTCCATCATAATTACCTTTATGAAAAAGGAAGATGATGAACATATGTGTGTGTAGGGTAGTGAGGTGAAGCCATATGCTGTCAATTGTATTTTGTGAGGAAAAACTTGGCTTGCAAAGCTGGAGAGATTCATCAAAAAAATGATTTCCAGTGCCAGGTACATAGAATTTAGTTTTTTTTGTTACTATTATAGAGACATAATTAGGGCCACTAGTTTTGTCATTTTTAATTGATAATTTTTTTGAGGTAAGAGTGAAGATTGAGGTAAGTAGCCTCTTTCTGTTATTTTGTATTATTGCATCCTATGAGTTTTGTATACTACATGCATGTATGTATTCATTTGTAATTATTATATAAAAAAAAAAAGTGAGTGTTTGTTTATATACTGCTTGGAATTTACTCTTGCTATAATTTTTTAAGGCTTTGTGACTTAGATGGATGTTTAAAATGAATTAAAAATAGTATGAGAAGCAAACGCAGCTTTCACAATTGATTGTTTTATGCTAGATGCAACTTCTTGATAGATTGAAAACAATGGAAGTAAGCTAAATATTAATATAGTTAGCTGAAAATTATAGGACAGCACAAAAAATAGAGCCAATTGAATATTGATAAAGCCTAGTATAGTATTCAGCACATTTTGATTAATTATATGAGTTTCTTTGCGTAGGTAAAACAATTTTTGGTCAAATTTTACTTACATCGCAGTCGAACTCTGTATTACTAAAGTCTCTTCCTCTAAAAATCAAAAGGTTAATACAAAATAACAAACATATTGAATGTATTTAGAAATGACTCAAATCTTTTGTCAAAAAAAAAAAAAAAAGAAATGACTCAAATCTAATAAAGGCCACATAAACAGAATCCAGTTGAAAATGTGATAGCATGTTTTGATCCGTACATGTAATAAGTACTAATCCGAGATTAGAGAGGAACAAATAGAAAGTCTCCATCAAGGCATCTGCTACATAATTTCCAAGATACAAAGATAAGTATATTTTCTTTTCTTGTTCATACATCCTTGTCAATCTTGACACTTGCAACCTTCAAATTTTAGTACAATGCTACTATTAATGCACCGAAATTATGATGTATTTACTTCTATTTCCACAAAGATTATGCATAAAATTGACTACATATGTATCAATGAAAGGTCAATCAAAGATGACCGGTTATGCATAGGCTGTCACATTCTCAGGGTGCCTTTGATTTTGGGTTAAGCTAATTTTCTAGTTTCTATAGAGAAAGGGATTGCTCTTCTCTTACACATGCAAAATATGTTATCAATATATGTATATCTTTTAGATGAAAGTAATTTTAAGCAATTTAGGTGGGAAAAGAACAATTATCTAAAAAAGTTTGTGTATCAATATCTAATTCTCATAGAGTTTAGCCCTATATAAATAACATTTGATTAAAGATTAATTTTTTTTGGAATCAAATTTGATTAAAGATTAATTCTGTTAGAGATTAAATTCAGAAATTAATTTGACTGTAAATGAAATTTATACCTACTATTTGAGCACAACCCATGGGTTAATTTTTACAATAGGTCCAAATAAATAGCTAAGGGGTCCATTTTGCAATGTACAATTAGATGCATTTAACATTTTAATGAGTCCAACAACATATGGACTTTTGACAGTTTCTCTTACACGTCTCATGACATGAGAAATGACAACCACTCACACATATTTAATTTGTATATTATCTTCTTTTAGTATTTTTCTTCATTCTTCTCCTTACTTCTTTGTTTTCTTTTTTTTGTCATTGAGATCATTCTTCACTTTTCTACTTACAAATAAAGCCTATTCTTTCATCATACGCAAAATTTTGCCAACCCATACAAATTTCAATATATTTTATGATATTCAACCATGAAAATGAACTTGTAGAATAAAGTATAACACAAACTCCTTATTGCAAAATATAAATGTGAAAGACATCACTTGCTCCTTTAAACATTTGTAATAAATTACTAGTACTTTAAGTATTTTTTTTGTAACGAATTACTAGTTTGTATACTCTTATAGTAAAAAAATGTATGACTAATGTATTACATGCTAAAATGTATCAAACTCTATGTCAGATGTGCGTGAAAAAAATGTGTTGAGGCCTTAACTTGTTACTAAAATTGCGAAAGAATTCCGCATGTTCCGAAATTTTTTCTATATTGATCAAAATACATAATTTTTCTTTCAATATTTTTTCTTTTTTTTGTTCATTTTTTTTTCTGAAAGAATTATGCATTTTGATCAATGTAGTAAACGTTTCAGAACATGAAGATTAATTATAGGGCTTAATGTACATGTAAGATGTACCAAACATACCATTTCGATTGCATAGTGTAAATAACAAAATGTCAAAAAAAAATTGGGACAAATGTGTTTAAAAGGTTAATGAAGTATATGTTTACATGCTAAAAACACTAATTTGCTCAAAAAAAATGCTAAAAAAAACTAATTTAATTTGCCTATTTTTGTAAAAGAATAACTTATCTAACATAAATGACTACATAATACTCCTTTATTCGATCAAATATAAATATTAACTGCCACATCAACTATTTGATGAACTTACAGTTAAAAAAACAAGAATTTCACATAAAAATGTACTTCCTTCTATGCGATACATTTATATCATAGAAGAAAACACATTCTTTCATTCTAAAACATAGTTGATCCGTTAATTTACTTTCGTGAATCAAATTTTCTTGACTTTTTCACGTAATAATTTTAAGTCATAGATTAATTTTATTTATAAAAATTATTGATTAAAAGCCTTGTAGTTCAAGCAATATAGATATAAACACATTCACACTACGTGTAGTAATTTAGAGATGGCTGTATTTATTAATGTAAGTCGTGATTTCCTACTAGTCAAGCAAGCGTCAGTGAGTCAACAAAAACACGTTTCTAAGTTACTGTATGTTTCTTTTCTTTTCTTTGTCCCAAACCAAACCAAACCAAACAAAAACAACATACAAAAACTCATTATTATTCATTCATTCATTTGTCACTTTTCTTCTCTCTCTCTCAGCAATATTGCAATTCTTGTATTTCATGGGAAAATCCCATAGCTTTCTTCATAGTTTCATCAAACACTTCAAATTCGGTTCCACCACAGGTATGTTATGTATCTACTATATCTAATCCATAACACTCACTTTTATTTTTCAATTTTGTTTTATGTTTCTTCATCAATTTAATTGCTTCTGTTTTTGTGTTTGTTTAATCAGAGATAAATAATGAAGCTGATTTACAAAGAATGGCTTCACAGGAGCAGAAGATATTTACATATGAAACTCTTCTTTCTGCTACCAAGAATTTTAATGCTACTCATAAGTTAGGTGAGGGTGGTTTTGGACCTGTCTACAAGGTAATTATATTCACCAATTTTCTACTTACTTCTTCTTCTTCTCTTCAAATTAATTAATGGATTAGTTCATTGAAGAACTTTATAATAGTATTTGTAGAAAATTCCTCCTCCTGAAAATGGTTTTATTTGTTTGTGATTACAGGGGAAATTGAGTGATGGGAGAGAAGTTGCAGTTAAGAAGTTATCACAGACATCAAATCAAGGGAAGAAGGAGTTTATGAATGAGGCAAAGTTGTTAGCTCGTGTGCAGCATAAAAATGTGGTGAATTTGTTGGGTTATTGTGTTCATGGTGTAGAGAAGCTACTTGTTTATGAGTATGTTCCTCATGAGAGTCTTGACAAGATTCTATTCAGTAAGTGCTTTTTTTAACATATACTACCTTGCTTGCTTCACAGAATCATATGGACAAACCCACATTTTTTAACAAGTTTTGTGACTTATTAGATTGTGTTACTTTAAGCATGGAATTGATGATAATTATTTCTAAGATGTTAAAATTAATTCAAATTTATGATAATGTCAAACTCAATTAAGATAGTATTGGAGTCTATGTTATTTTTTCCATGAAATTAATGGAGGATGTGAACTTGATTTGGTCCAGCTGGGCAATTAATGTGAGATTTCCAAACATACCCTATGCTTCTAACTGGGCAATTGAAATCTTGGAAAATCCCAACTTGCATCACCCATTCTTTTGACAGTTCAGTTACATCACAATACTATTATACTGTCAATGTCTTAGAATGAGTGGCTTATTTAGCTATTTCACACAGATCAAGTAAAGTGTATAAATAATAGAGAAAAAACGATTTTACTAAAAGTGTCCGTATCAAATATCAATGTATTCGCAATGTGTCCATAAAAGTTTCACAAAAAAATTATTTAAGATGCTTAAAGAGTGTCCGGGGGCACTCGATAGCATTTTCCTTAGTTTTTTTCTTCATTCTTTTAGCTTTGCTTTGTATCGTGGTATCTTATTTGGGAATTGCTCTTCTCTTGAATTGTTTCAGAATCTTCGTATTCACCGAAAAATATTACTAATAGTGTAAATTCTATCAAAAGATATATTTCAATAGTGTAAATTTTATTGGAAGATATTTCAGTAATGAATTTTGCATGTGTTAGAAGAGTACTGCTAATTCTAGACCAAACTTGAATTCTGAACTATTTAAATATTTTCTCCAAAGAAACACAGGGTTAAAAAAAACATATACCTAGTCCAATTACCAATATAAGTTTTGGGATTTTCAACATATTTTATTTACTACATACTGTATTCCACTAGTCATTTCTACTACCGGAAGCAGAAGCACATATACTACATAACTACATACTGTATCAACTACTATGAAATTTTCAATTTCTTTATGACGATCTAAAGTTCTATATATCAACATGGTGGACCTCCACCAGCCAACCAACCATCATTACTTTTCTTCAAAAAATTTAAATATAAAAATGTTTTCTGGAATTGTATGTATAACTTGTAACTATATATGAAAGGGACTGCATGCATGCACTTTTGACCTTGACTTTACTTCATAATTAATTAAAATGATCCATTATATTTAGTGGACTAAATATTAATGTATGCATTTCCAACACAACATACATAAAGTTGGCTATCAAACACCTGATCTAATCCATCTCACCAAAGCCGTGACGTCTTCTGCTACAAGAAGAATCTTCCTCCCATTTTCTCTTTTCCTTGTCAACTACCACATAGATTATCAATAAATAAAGGTACATTCGGGATTCAAAACACGAAATTTCAAATTTGGAGCAGACTTTCACTTCCTAAGAAGGATAATGGAAACTTCACACACCTAAGCTAAAGTTCTACCATATCCAGTTATATAGAGTACTTTTAGTTTTTCTCATAATGTGACACAATTGGTCAAAAATAAAATAATGTTAAGCAGAGGGTTTTTTTTTTAATGTTTTCACCACCAGTGACCGACCAACTAGGCCGATTCGGGTATTCCACCACAGTCAAATTAAGATTCAAATTTTAGCATCAAATTTAATGTGTAATTGTGTCTCAGTCTCACATATAATTATCTCAAGTTATTAAAAGAACATAATACTAATAGATAATTTTGATGGAAGCAGAAGGTGCAGATAAGAGGGAGCAGCTTGATTGGAAACGTAGGCTTGGGATAATCACAGGTGTGGCAAAGGGATTACTTTATCTCCATGAAGACTCACACCATTGCATAATCCATAGGGACATCAAGGCCAGTAACGTATTGCTTGACGACAAATGGACGCCCAAGATCGCTGATTTTGGTATGGCACGTCTCTTCCCTGAAGATCAAAGTCAAGTCAATACACGTGTGGCTGGAACCAAGTAAGTCATCAATTTTCAAAATGAAATCATGTGGTCTCTAACTACTTGTTTAAGTAGTTGGGTTAAGATATTTAAGAGAGTTTAAAAATTAGGTGCATGATTGAAACTATTGATGTATTAGGTATGGTCCTGGTTTTGATTTAAAAAAACTAAAACTATTTTAGAATTATTACGCAGTGGATATATGGCTCCGGAATATATGATGCACGGAAGACTTTCTGTCAAGGCGGATGTGTTTAGCTACGGTGTTTTGCTGTTGGAGTTAATTACTGGTCAACGAAACTCTTCCTTTAATTTGGATGTGGAGCACCATAGTCTTCTTGATTGGGTATGCGTTTTTTTTTAATCTTTTGATTATTTATCAAATGATTATGACAGCGTATTTGATATCAAAATTTTGACGTTAATGTATGATTTATCGGTATTTATAGGCATACAAGATGTACAAGAAAGGGAAGAGCTTAGAAATTGTAGATTCTGCATTAGTATCTACAGTGTTAACAGAACAAGTAGCAATGTGCATTCAGCTAGCTCTGCTATGTACTCAAGGTGATCCACATTTACGTCCAACAATGAGACGAGTGGTAGTTATGCTTTCAAGGAAATCACCACAAAGTCACATGGAAGAACCAACAAGACCAGGAGTACCAGGTAGCAGATATCGAAGACCGCCTGGACACTCTGCTTTGTCTTCCACAGTTGGTAGTGGCGCCTCTTATTCTCGATCTTTTGATTCAAGTAACAACTGTACCACGCATACAAACACTCCTCCTGCTACAAGTTCAGCTAATGCTGAATTAGACATTAGAGGAAAACGTCCAATGCAGGATTAGGCTCATTCAATTTGTTTTGCCATATTCTTTTTGTAATGTAAGCATGTCATGTGAGTTGAACTGGTTAGAATATTAAATGTACATATTAAGAGGGTTAGGGTAAGAGAGAATCACTAGGCAGGCTTATGTGAACTCTGATTCTTTTAATAATTTTTTAGATATAAATGAGTTGAAATTCCTGTAATCTCGTTCTGGTCATCTCATTTTTTCATCGCCTTAATAAAATGGCGGATTAACTAATAAGGATGTGAGGTGCATATCATGACCCCAAAATTTGTTTGTGTCAAATGTAACTTGTACATTACAAACTATTAGATGGACAATGTGAAATTCAATACTCACACTCACGCGTCAAAATGTGATCCTGAATCGGGATTTCATACCATGTTAAATGCACTTGGATGTCAATCCTAAATGTTAGCTTAAAAAATGAGTGAGACTTCAATACAATTTTAAAGTGTGATATTCTTTGCATTTAGTCATGAATATATCATTGCTGCTGTAAAATAACATAGGATGTGTTGTGACCTTGCAGTTTTGGAATTAATTTACGCATTTGAGGTTGTCTTATGTTTAGTCTTGGGAGTAGCAAACATGGACATGGTCCTTTTTAGGGGTGAAATTGGACCGGTTTGGATCGGTTTTGAGTGAATCCGATGTCCGAACCAATGAACTTTTAGTTGGTTTGGTTTAGGTCGGTTTGGTTCGGTTTTTAAAAATGAATCCGATCCGAATTAGTCGGTTTGGATCGGTTTGGATCGGATATTATACTCGGTTCGCAACATTTTGTTTTCCGGTATAATATTTGCTATTATTTTTCAAACACGATATATTTTAAACTCTATTTTTCAAACGACTTATAATATTAACATAAACCAAATAAAAAATAACATAATTTCTATGTTTGCTTCTGTTGTGTGCACTACTTCTACCTACGTGTTTTATTTTGAAGGTGAATGTAGTTTGAAACTGTCAAAATATGAGCCAAATAGACTGTTATAAGATGGTCGGTTCGGTTCACCGGTTCATCGGTTTTCAAAAATGAAATCCGAGATCCGAACCAAACTAGTTCGGTTTAGCTTGGTTCGGTTCGGTTTTTGATCCGAACCAAAAAAGATTGAATGTTTTTCGGTTTGGATCGGTTTGGATCACCGGTTTCATTGGTTTTGTCCGATCCGCTTTCACCCCTAGTCCTTTTATTCAATTTTGGAATCTTGAACATGAAAACATTCTTGGCTTGCTTTAACAAATATTCGTTAATTCAATAATAAGCAAACGAAAAACTCAAGAAAGAAGAAACATAAAACACATGCACTCTTTCAAAAACCTCTGTATGATACTCTTAAGCAGAAAATATCATTGCAGGAAATCTTCCATGCAAATGTTGACACAACACTTATTGATGCATGATCAAACGTTGTACATGTTTCACATCTTAACCGCACAAAACAACAAATAGTTGATGGTGTTATGGTGGGAAATAGATAGATAGCACTGTGAAATGGGGAACAAACAGGTCCATGAAGACAAATTAGGAAGGGATCATTTTTTAAATAGGAAGAAGAAACAAGGATGTGTGAATGCAAGAGACAAGAGGTGGAAATGCAAAGAAAAATTGGTTGAATATTTTTGTAGTTGTTGTATGCTATGTGTTTGTTGTCCATTAGCTACCGTGTGTTGTTGCCTCATGCTACCTTGCAGAGTGTTTCAGAAATCACTGACGTGGGCTTGTTGTTATTGTTTTGGATCAAAGAATAGGATTTTTGCAGATTACTCTTCCTTTTCTGACATTGATGAAGATGTTGCATTTGGTAAAGTTAAGGTTAAGAAGCCTAACTAGTACCCAGAAGTGTCACACTAAATCTAATACAATATAGAAAAACAGATTCAACCATTAAGGTTGGTTTAAGTTGGATTAAACTCGTAGTAATTTTTTTTTCTTTTGTTGTAGTAGCTCAATTTTAATGTCAAAAGATTATATATTAAATGAGTCAATATAATTGATAATTTATTGTGAAGTAAAGATTTTTGCAGGTTAACTTAATACTTAATTATTAAAAAAATTTATTTTGTCAAGAATGGGATTCGAACCCATGCCCTTTCGGACCAGTACCTGAAACTGGCGCCTTAGACCAACTCGGCCATCTTGACTTTTTGTTTATTAATTCTACTAATTTAAATTAATTGATTAATACTTCTAAACAGATTTTAACCAAAAGATGAAATGACTTTTCCTCTGTTTACTACGTCAAGAATAGATGGGCATAATATGTGTTGAAGAAAGAAACAAACAAAACAGTACTAAGTGACGCCATATATGGAGTAGAAAAATTTTCATTTTGTTAACTTACAATTAAGCATGGGGACAATTTATTTATTTTATTATCAATATTATTACTGTAGGGACAATTCATTTCATTATTTAGCGTGTGTGAGCCTTTGCATTGAACAGCTCATTATCTCCTATGTGCAGTGCAGCTAAGGATATAAATGATGTCTAAATTTAAACTAGTGTTAATTAAATTAGCATTTGATCTGTAATTTGTAGATATTCTTGATCTAGGAAAAAGTATAAGCTGTTGTGACTAGTTGACTATGTATATTAGGCATAAGGACTTTTCATTCGTTCTTGTCATGAAGCTAAATTTTGCTAGAGGTAACATGGAGTGCAGCATGTGAACTCTTGTCATGAAACCAGTGGAGTTTCTATTGTCAAAAATAAGTTATAGGACAACTCACTCTACGATAGCTAGTAGTTTATCATTTTCATTATGAAAATAATACTTCTTAATTTTTGTTTAAATGAAAAGAATTTTCCTAAAAACAACATCCTACTACTATATAACCCTAATTGACCTGCGAAAAAGTCTAAAGAATTTTCTCTTGACAAGTGTGGTTTAGTGGCTAGAACTTACGTTTTTAAGAGTGGAGAATCTAAAGTTTGTTGATTTGTAAAAAAAAAAAAAATCTAAAGTTTGTTGAACTTTTCACCCTTTCATAATAACTATGGTAAAAATAATGTAGATGTTATATTAAATTTTGAGGTGTTTATTTGTACATATGGTTCCATCCGATTTAAGGGTTTCAATTTATACTCAATAAAATACATAATATGAACGTTTAGTTAGCCTAATTCAATTGACAATACTTATATTATTAGAAAGGACACTTTTATTCAAATTCAAACTTAAAACTTTACAATTATATTTATATATATGTGAATTTCTGATAGTTTATGTCACTTCGTCTATAGACAAAAAAAATATAAAATGTAAATTGAATTTCTAATAGGTGTTGCAATGCAATAATCTACTTTGCCGCAGTAGGTAGCATAACTCTTATATAAGTAGCAATCTGTCAATGAAGTAAGTGCTACAAATTAAATAAGAATTTATATCTCTGTGATGGATAGAGACATTCCTTGGCAACAATGGCAAGACATATTGTGCTTCCAAGTTCCATCCTCCATAGAGACATTCTTTGAAAAAACTCATCAGCCTAGGAAGCCGCTAACCCAACACTCAAGCGGATGAAGCTCATCCCATAATTAGTGTATGGTAAATAGAAATTATCATTCACAAATTGAAGCTATATTAGTCTAAATTGCCAATTGAAGTCATATTTTGAAGTCTTGTAATTACAATTCAGTTGGTAGCTTTAAGGACGCTGCGTGATAGAATCCGAATTTAGAATGCCAAACTTTTTCACATTTAATTTTTTTTTTGGTCGAGACTGGGGTATCCACCGCCGAACGCAGTGACTAATCCTTCACTAGATTGGAGGCACCTCAATGGATGGGATAGCTGGCCCAAGGATTTAAAGCTGCTCCATACCCAAGGTGAAGATCGAACCCTCGACCCTTGGTTAAAGGAAAATGAGCTCCAACCGCTCAACCACACCCCTTGGATTTCACATTTAAAATATGAGTATAAACTACTAAGAAAAGAAGTCATGTTTTGTAGTATATTCTTCTAATTAAATTAAATTTGGTTCAAAAGTTATTGAAGGATTGCTATATTAATATGCATCGTTTCGTAATGTGTTCACATTGTGAACCTTGCAGAAGCATAATGTGAATTTGTGATGGTTTTCAAAATGTTACATCAGTTTTAGTAACTTGTATAGATTAAAGAGGCTAAAATAAAATGTTTATCAAGATAAAGTTCAAGTATTTTTTTTTTATAAATATAGAAAAATGATAAACTTTTTTGAAATCTTAAATTTTAAGAAAAAGATTATAAAGTTCAAGTTTCTATCTAAATAAGGTTGCTTGTAAAAACAAAAGTCTTTAAATATTACTAACTATACAAGAACTCATAATTATAACCTCACTGACCATATTTACCATTAACCATAATCGGTTGTTAATTTCTTTTAAGTAAAATGATAAACATTGTCCTAAGGGTAATGGTTAAAGAAATAAAAATAGTAAATAAATTCTTAAAATCTGTATATTCTACTTTTTTAAAACAATAAAACACAATTTTTAATATAAATTTTTTTTTTTTGGTAACCTTAACTAAGGGCACTGGTTAGCAAGAGTCATTTCTTAATTATCACATGAAGCTATAAAAACTATAACCTCATTTCTACCAAACTATGAAACACGGACACGACACAAACAACCAACACGTTGACACATATAATTCTTTTGAAAAAATTGTATATTTCAAAGGAATTATAAGTGTCGGTGTAGCATCGGACACGTTCCGAGAAGTGCCCGAGTTTCGTAGGTAACAAGTGACATCAAAGCAGAAATAAACTCCAATAATTTGAAAGTAAAACCTAATGCACAACATAGTAAAAATTTAACAAATAAACTTTATTCATAAATTGAAGCTAGAGAAATATTTCATAGTTCATACTCCACCATAGATCTTCTTCTCTTTAAGCATAAAATTATAAAGAGATTAATTTCTTTCAACTAAAAACCTAACAAGATAATAGGTCCATCTACACTAACGAAATAATCAGAGTTATTTTTTTCTTTTCTTTTTCACTGCATTAAAAATTAAACTTAAATTCATAATCATGCATGCAATTAATTAATTAATTAATTACGTACTGTTCTTCTCCTTCTTCTTCTTCAATCCCAAAGCTTCTTTGATCTTCTCCATAGCTTTCTTCAACATTGATTTATTCCCACCGTTGGATCTCTTCTCCTTCTTCTTCCTTTCTACTTTTTCTTCCACTTCCAATTCTTCAACAAAATTCTCCAACGAAGCACCACATTTTTCAACAAGCTCTTTATACAAAATCTTATAAGCTTTCTCCAACGAATCCCGAAAAGAATCCGAAACTTTAATAACCGTCGAAGAACCCAACGAATCAATTCTCTTCTTATTATTGTTATTGCCGTTGTAACCGTAATACCCAGCTCTCACGCGCCCATTCGCGTACTCTTTACACGCGGCAAGAAGAACACATCCTCGTTCACGAAAATGTTCCATCACGAATTCGTCAAAATTCTTCGGCGGTTTACGAATGAGATTAACAGCAGAATAGCACGTGAGTACAAAAGCCTCTTCGTTATAAGCACGTGACTTAGTTTCAAAGAGTGAACGTTTCAAAACACGATAAGCAGGTTCGTTAAAAAGTGGTTTCTCATTAAGAACGAGTGCTTGAATAGAAACTAAAACCTGAAGAATAGTTGAATTAGATGGGTCCCACTTTTCAGATTTTTTACCGGGCCACGTGTTAAGAAGAGATAAACAAACGACGCCGTTAGTGTAAAGATTCGGGTTTAAACGGTACCCGAAAGAGTGGTAATGGATCTTGGGTGGGTTATTTGGGTAATCGAAAGGGAATTGAATGTCGAAGAAGAAGAGAGTGTCGTGGTAAGGTGTACCTGAAGCGCCGATAATGACGGCGCGGAGTAAATCGATGCGGCGTTCGTAGGCTTGAACGTGGATTGTTTCAGGGAGATTTTTTTGGAGGATTTTCCATTCTTTCATGATGCGTTTGTAAATGGAACTTTGTGTGTCTCTGAAACAGTTACCGGTGACGTTGCAGTTGTTGAATATGTGATCTGAATCGTCTGAAACTAAGTCGAATGTGTTCATGATCTTTGCCATGTTCGTTCAGTTATTGTGATGAGAGAGAGAGAGAGAGAGAGACAGAGACTTGTTCACTCACTCACTCACTCAGTGTTAGATTAGATATATATTGAGTTGTTGTTGTTACGGTGTTAATATACGGCAATCTTTAGAATCTGATACGGAATGAAAGATTTAGTAAACTTTGGCGTATATCATGGGTTGACTGCCCAATCACATTCATTCTTCTGTGTATTTATATTTATATTTATATTAGCTCATTCGAGGGTCTCCTTCCAGACGTAGTTGTAGAATTAAAATGTGATATTTTTAAGAATAGAAATTAAACTTTAATGTTAATTTGTAAAATTATGAATTTTTGGATTTGGTCTTTTGCAATTGTATAATTTTTTGATTTTAGTCTCTCTCCCTCTCATTAATCTAGTCAGAAGTGACCGGTGACAAAACATTTGCCATGCAAACATTTTTGAAATGAAAACAAACCGCAGGACCAAAACTAAAAAAGTTGATCAATGCAAGAGCTTATTTAAAACAAAAATAAATATAGGAACTAAAACTGAAATTCTGTATACAGGGATCAAAAAGGTGTTTAAATTCTTGTTTTTTTTTTTATAAAAATCATAGATTAAAAAAGATTTTTTGGGAAAAAAAATTATAAAGGAAATTACAATGAAATATAATATTGAGACAAGGAAGTTTAGAGTTGAGAGTTAAGGAGTTGGTGATCCAGGGTTTAACTCCTAGCAAAGAAAATAAGTAACATTGTAATTGTAATTTGTAATATAAGTTGTTTGATTCGTAAGAAATAAAGTTTCTTTAGGAAAGGAGGAGATGGTTGTGAACCTTTTGAGAAATGACCATGTTAACCACAATGAGAGAATCCATGCCAACAATGATTAGACATAAATCTAATTTGCTAGCCATTCTCAAAGACTATTAGCCATAAAAAAAAAAGTAAAACATTCTCAAAGCTGATAACATATATCCTTCCTTGATGAGACTTTCACATGATCAACATATATTCTTAAAGGTGATGGAAGTGGTGATGATGAATCAAGTGCATGTATATATACAACATCTACATTATGAATCATATTTTCTATCAAATTTACATTAGATGCTCTGCTCAAACAAGTGATTCAATTTCAAAATAATTGTCTATGTGATCTTCTTTTCCTTCACTGGTCCTCGGGGAATTTTGTTGAGATATCTCTTCTTAAACCATCTATATTTTTTCCTCAAATCTACTATGATATGTCCAGCTAGATTGTTAATTTCTTCCTTGTATCGATCATACACAATTGGCAATGTTTGTATACAAAGAAAACCTTATCAACCATAAACAGGACAACAATTTAGTACACTTAATATCAAATCAATTCAAAATATGTATGTTAATTACTTAGTAGTGAAACTAGAGACCAAATTCAATTTTTGGCCTCTAGTTTTGTCGCTTATTCAATTTTTTAAGTAACAAATGTGCAGAAGTTCTTACCAAGATATAGCAGATTGATAAAGTCGAAGAAGGTTCCAATCACCGACAATATATAGAGAGAAACAATGATCTGAAAACAATTTTAAAACTGATAGTTAGAGAGTACTCTAATGTAGTGTTAAATTAATATTGGAATGGTGATACTGATAGTGTGAGATACCAGAAGAAATAGTGGTAGGTCTGTTCCACATGATATGTGCAGAAATATTCTTAACAACTGGTTCAATCTTCTATGTAAGATGAAAGCAAGATCGTTGAAGAAAGATTCTTGTAAAACAGTTTCTAAGAATTGTGGACCATTCCTGAAGATAAAATTTAAATTAAAAAGAGAATTAGAGAGAGTATATTACTTATACAGCAAGGAAGAGTGTCAATCCAATTTGTTTATGTAATATACTGTCTCTAATATAAAAAAGTGAAACACTTGATAAATATATTTGACCAGCAAGGTATATTTATTCACTTTTTATGTAATTTTACTAATCTCACATTTGATAAATATAAAATTGATTTCAATAACCTTTGCTTTAAGATTAAATACGCTTAGCAGCTCGACTTGTTTTCAATCACAACAAATTGGATTTATAATTCTTTCCGGTAAATTTAGCTAGGATAAACCATGTACTAAGGAAATTGAATTTGGTCTTTATAATGTAGTTCATTCCAGCTAAATTAACCAGTAGATTTTTTTTTATAATCTTAGTGTGTGATTTTGATTGAAAGCTGTCAACTAAAAGTTGAACTATTAAGTGTGTTTGATTTTATGGTGAAAAACATTGAATTTAACATCAATACATGTGCTTTATTAATGAATGGAGGCCAATATAACAAAAAGTGACAAAAACATTCTCTTCAAAGTTATTTAAAGTTCTTGTGTTCAAAATGGCTTGTTGAAGTAGATAAGATGGTGACATACTGACATTATTGTAATTTGGATGTAAAAATGAGTCCTTAATTAATTGAGTCTAGATTATAGGTACTTTCTAGCAACATATATGCATGTGATGCAGAATTTCCCAAAATACTACATTAATTCATAATAATGAATATGATGCTAAAGCAAAATGGGTACCATTTCAAGATATCTGCAAGTGTAGACCATAGGTAGATTACTAGCATTGTGGTAATGGAAATGTGACAAAGAAGTGTCACAAAATTGTACTCCACAACCTCAAACAGAAACCAAATTGTTGTTATCCCAAGCAAAAGTGCAGCTGATACATTTCTGTCTCTCCATAGTAGCAAATCAGCCACTACACATTTATTAACCAAATCATGATAATCAATTCAATGATTCTCTATTCTCAAATTTTCATCTAAGCAATATGATTAATTAGTATGCTAAAAGAGAAGTGAAAATATATGATGTAACAATTATCTTAGTATAGAGTGCGTTATTGACATTGTCAAATATGTATCATGTTCTTTTAATTTTATAACCTTTCATTTTCCTTCATGCTATTTTTTGTATGTGGGGCTATGCCGTTACATGTCAAGATCAAATAAAAAAAATAAATGTTAGAGAAAGTGACAAAGATGAAATTAATAATGGTACCTTTTCCTCCACCAAGAATTTCATGAATTGGCTTTTCATGTGGAAATATCATTGCTCGTGATTTGGCAATTTCATCATCAGAATCAGAGGATGTATTGTGCGCCATAGTGTTACTTCCCTTAATTTTTTGCATTGTGGTGCCATTTCTGAAACCGTTTTTATATTATTCTTTGCATAAGCAAAGCAAGTATATTTTATGCTGAATACTAAAGTAAGGAATGACTTGGGGTTCATTAAACTCGAGGGTCATTTTGCATCTTTGCTAGCTACCACCCAAAAGCAAGTAATTTATCTCTTGAATCTGATTGAGTATGCAAGCAATTATGTGGCCTTTTTTAAGAAAAATTATGTGGAATATTAGAGCATCAACGAATGGTAGAATTTTTAAGATACTCATTTTATAATTTTAAGTGAGTTCATGTATGCCAACTCAATTGTATGATACTCATAATTCTTTTACTCCGATAAGTGAATTCATATTGTTTAACTCACAAATATCATTTCTCTCTTCTATATTTCATATTTTCTCTCATTTTTACATTCTTAATTGCATGTAATTAATGTATTAATTGTATGAAACTCATTTTTGAGTACCTTATATAAACAACTTTGACTAAATTTATGAAACCTAAAATCTCATTTGGCAAGACAAATCAATTATTAAGAAACTTTTATGATACTCATATTGGAGATGCTCTTAATACAATATTGTTGTAGTCTCTTATTTATTTTCAGTAACAACTCTTATGTTGAAATTTTAAGAGGTCAGATGTGATTCCTCGTAACTTTTTAATGATGGCCATATATTACATTAGTCCTTAGCTTTATTTTGACATTTCATCTTATATTGATCTCTTAATTTTTAATGAAACGAATTAGTTTTCTTAAGTAACGAAAGAAACAAAGAAATAATCTTATCAAGTTAATTTTGTTTGAGGCCAACAAAGTAATAATGGTAGTTTTTTTACTGTTTGATAAGATAATAATGGTAGATAGTATAACCAAAAAGAAATAATAATAATAATAATAATAATAATAGTTTGTCAAAAAAAAATTAATAATAATAGTAGATACCTCTTTATAGAATTAGAATTTATGTTTCATTTGAAGACAAAAGTAGCATTACGTAATGTTTTCAAATGGGGCTTAGGATTGATCCATGTTCACTTACAGGGACACATTTTCTTCACGTCCTTTTGACATTACAAAGAGACCACTTGGTACATAACATAGGTAACAATACTTATTATCTTGATTTAATATTGCTCTCCTATCCTTATTATTATGGATCAAAGATCAATCTAAGGACAAATTATCCTCGTGCATCATGGACCATTATCACTGTTTTATTGAAGAATCTTTTAGTAGAATTACCTAATACATGACATTGAAATGTTTAATTTTTTATAGCATGAAAAACTATTCCAATAAAGTATTGATCATATTATATTATATAGTACAGTTTTAACTTTTTAATAATGTGAGGTGAATTATTGCTATGAAAACCGGCTCATCCCATGACTTTATGTTAAAGTTAAAAATGATATTTTCTTTTAAAACTATTTGAAAGTTAAAAAACTAATATTCCAAAAATATACTACTAATTTTGTCATCATACATGTTTGTAACAATTAACATGATGATACATTACAACGTTAGAAACAGACACATATCATAGCAGGTTTAAAGCATCATCATTTCATTTCCCACAATACATACAATAGTATTAAAAAATTGTCAGTTGTTAGTTAACATAGGTTTCTTCATAAATCATTGATCAAGATTACATTTTTAATCACAAAGTTTCAATGGATTCAACTGGGTTACAATTGAAATTGCAAATAAAATCACCAAGATCACAGAGTTTTCTCCAATCTTCTTCAACCCTTTTCACCAACAATTCCAATATCATCACTTTCACAAAAAAGTCTATTCCTTTTTCCACAATCATGGCTTCTTCAGCTACATCTACAATAAAACCAATCGCATATGGTTTCAAAACTCTGTTAGAAACATTCACTGTTGATATTCATAGAGCAGAGAATAGACCATTGAATGTGCCTTTAATTTCCCCTTTTACTATTGCTTCTTCAAAATTAGAGAAAGTAGAGAATGTTGCAATTAGAGTTGAATTGAGTAATGGTTCTGTTGGGTGGGGTGAAGCACCAATTTTACCTTTTGTTACTGCAGAGGATCAAAACATAGCTATGGTTAAGGCTTCTGAGGCATGTGTGTTCTTGTTGAAATGTCCTGCATTAACATTGGGTTCTATATTGAGTGAGATTGGTGATATTCTTCCAGGGCATCAATTTGCTTCAGTAAGTAGTGATATATTTGATCTTAGTTAACATTTAATTAATGCTTGTGCTTTTTGTTATTTTCAATTTAATGATTCTAATTTTAACATTTTATATGTGAGCAAAATCTCTTTCCTATTGTAATATGTTGGATCATAGTTAAAGGTTTAAAATAAGGGGAAAAAAACTCTATTGTAAGAAACTAGTATGATTTATTGTTGTAACTTATTTAGATGAAATTGTTTATGATCAGTTTCATTTTCAGATGATATTGAACTGGCTCTCTTGAGGTTACAAGTTTGTAGAATATGATGTTTATTTTTGTGGAAATCTCACTGTTAATCTACCTGTTCCTACATTGAAGGTTAGGGCTGGAGTGGAGATGGCACTAATCGACGCGGTTGCGAATAGTATTCGTCTGCCATTGTGGAGACTATTTGGCGGGGCTTCAAATACTATAATCACTGATATAACAGTTAAGATCTTATATAATCTCAGACAAATGCTTATGATGAGTACAACAATTTTACAAAAGAAAGTGAAAGCATTGTCTTTTACAAAAGAAAGTAAAAACAAGTTTATAAGCTAGCTTATTATATATGCAGATCCCTATTGTTTCTTCAGCTGAAGCAGCTGAATTGGCTTCTAAGTACTATAAAGAAGGATTTAAGACTTTAAAACTGAAAGTTGGCAAGAATCTAAATGAAGATATAGAAGTGCTTCAAGCTATACGTGTCGCACACCCTGAATGCCAGTTTATTCTCGATGCTAACGAAGGGTATAACTCAGACGAAGCAGTGGAAGTTCTCGAGAAATTACATGGTTAAAACCTACATGATTGAATTTTTTTCCATCCTCCATATATGATCCAAATTATTGTCATTTCCACACTAGAAAATGCACACATGCACCTTTATTGCATTAACTCTTGTCGATTCGTTTAGGAACTTAACTTTGTTTCGTGTTAATACAGAAATGGGGTTGACCCCTATTCTATTTGAGCAACCAGTTCATAGAGATGATTGGGATGGTCTCGGATATGTTAGTAACATAGCAAGAGAAAAGTATGGAGTATCTGTTGCAGCTGATGAGAGTTGCAGAAGTTTAGTTGATGTTTACAGAATAGTAGAAGGAAATCTTGTAGATGTCATTAACATTAAGCTAGCAAAAGTTGGAGTTATAGGTGCATTGGATATTATTGAAAAAGCAAGAGCAGCAGGATTAGATTTGATGATTGGTGGTATGGTTGAGACAAGACTAGCTATGGGATTTGCTGGTCACCTTGCTGCTGGCCTTGGATGTTTCAAGTAAGTTTGGATTTGAAAAGTTTGAGCCTCTTTTATTCTCTAAGTTTTTGCTTCTATATATGATCTCTTTCATTTAAATGTTGCAAACTCTTTTGTAGATTTATTGACCTAGACACACCACTTCTGCTATCAGAAGATCCAGTTCTCGAAGGATATGAAGGTATGTATATACTCTTCTAATACTCTATTGTTGATCCTTTATTGGGTTTCATGAAAAGATTGATTAAGTTAATGTTTTTGCAGTTTGATGACACTAAGGAATTTGATTGAACAGTTTCAGGTGCCACTTATAAGTTCACAAATGCTAGGGGACATGGCGGATTCCTTCATTGGGACAATCTTGTTTAGCAAGCAATGAGTTTCTTGCACAATATAACTCCACTTTAATAAACGAGATGCAGGAACTACTTGTCTCAAAATGTGTTGTTTACAAACTACAATCACTATCTTCACTTGGGAAAAGAAAATTGTTGAAGAGAAATTGTACTTCCAAGAGTGATTCAGTTTACTACTACTTTTATTACATTAAAAAACATTTGTAGTCATAGGCAAGATTACAAGAGTAACATGTACTATGAAACATGGCAGGCTAGAGCAAACTCTAGATATTGCGTTGTTTTGTACCAATTTTTTTTAAACTCTCATCAATATAATTTCTATGTTTAGTCAAAAAAACAAACTATTTTACTGCATCTGCCAAGGTAAGACAATATTTGATATGTTGTGCGGTTAAGATCAAGAGACATGCAGAATCCTGCTTGAGAAACACAATGAAATTCCAAACTTGTCTCTTCATCTTATGTTAAAACAATACCTACTGCATAATCAAATACTGTGCCGCATGTGTCTGTTAACAATCAAACTTTGATTTAACATTTGCATGTAAAACATGCAATTCATCATTGTTACAAATTACCAAGTTTTTCCAAAAGAGCGTGTTTTATGTTGTTCCTACGGTTTCTCGCTCTCTATTTTTATCATTAAACAAAATTAATAAAATGAGCAAATAATGTTTTCATGTTTGAGATTCCTATACGGCCAAGTTTATCTCAGGCTCTTGGATATTAATTATTCCCGAAGGATCTAATCATGATAGCCATTCCCATTAAAGAAAAGTTAGGGCAGAGAAAGATGGAAATGCAGTCAACAAAGCAAGTGCTCAAGGATTAACAACCTTATAACTGTCATAAATCAGCATTGCCGTCAACATCAATATGTACATTAAATGATATTATTGGGGAAAAAGACAAGTAACTCTCCAAAGCACGTCTAAATGTCGGCCAGCATTAACCACCGGCTACAAATAAAAACATCAGCATTTCCAAGTGCAAAATATAAAAGATATAACAAAATTGGTCCTATGCAAATCTCCTATCATTTTGGGGCGAGGATCAGTTCTCTGCTGCCTTACCCCAATAGTATGCAGAGTTGTTTCTGCAACTTGAACCCATGTTGCAACTATTTTTTTATAATTAAATATAAAAAAAACCTACAAAAAAGGATAAAAACATGAAAGAAAAACATCTGGGAATGTAGGCTAGTAACATGTTCCAATTCCAAACTTCCTGCATCAAACCTGAAAAACTCAAGCAGATACTTTGTTGGATTCTCGCAATTTCATGGACTTAGCATGCAACTTCTCCATAAAAGCTGGATTGCCTCGGAGTCTCTCTTTCACATATGAAGTTCGGGCATCGTCTACTAGTTTATTAGCTTTGCCAGCTTCTTCAATGAGAGAGAAAAGAGTCCTCAAGCAGTCCTTTCTGTTTTCTTCACGGTGTTCAAACCTTCAAAATATGGAAAACAAAATTTTAAATACAAATGTTGCTACTTCAAGATTTTCAGACATAAGTTTTAATCTAATACTGCATAAACCAACTTTTGTTTATATAGTCAATTTTTTTTGTTTGTTTATATGGCATATTACCTCTCACTAGTAATTGTAAGCTCATCTCTCCCTGGATGATAACGTTTTCCAACCAATTCTCTGAGACGACGAAATTGGTATTTTGAAAGTCCGAGCTCCTTCACCGTTACAGATAGTTTCACTTTCCTGTTTTTGGGATGCCATGCATCACCACCAGGAGCAAATACTACTCGAGTTACCCACCGGAGAATTGGGCCTTCACCAGGCGGATCATCAGAATACTTCTTCTTGTCTGGCACAGACATATCAACAGGCTGCATGGCCACTTCTTTTTCTGCTGTCTTCATATATTCCATCACAAGCTCATCCTCAAACTTCTTATACTGATCATAAGCAGCTTCAGGTTCAAGTTCCCCTCTTTCGATCATTTCCCCTAGCTCATTAAATTTTGTTTCCACCTTCTGTTTTATATCGTCTGGATAAGATATCAAAGCAAAGAAAATAATCAAAAAGAGCACTCAAACTGCAAGGTGATAACTACAATTCAATAGCAATATCATATCAATAGAAAACAGCTTCCATGGTGAGGCCAGAACATGCAAGAAATGTCAAGCAAGTATATCAAACCCTTAACAACAGCCTTACCTATTGAAAAATTGGACCGATTCCTAAATAAGAAGATTGACGGTCAACTCATAACTAGGAAAATTATTTCAAAATGTCTATTCACTACAATCAGTACCATGGATTAAAAGGCAACACAGGCATTCCCTCATATTTTCCTCTAACCTTTAATTACTCACTCCTACACCACAAGATATTGATGAATAAAAATCAAATAACATAAAGTTATTATGCTATCTAGCAATAACTTAGAAATGAATGACAAACCAACAAACCAACAAACCACGGCGATTACAATTGCATTTTGAAGCTCTTTAGTTGAGTTTATTTCATGACATAAGCACTTAAGTAAGTCTTTAATAGAGCATACAAGTTACATTTCTATCTTACAATGTTTCCACTTTCCATAATCTCCAAAAACCAGCCAATAAAAACAACTTACAACTTATACAAAGACAGCTTAAGCACATTTTCTCCCTCATTCGATAAGCGCGGCTCAATTAACCTAAATACCAAAATGCACTCTATCTTTCCCCAAATTTATTAAGATCTCACAATCAGCAGAACCAACCAGAACCAATTTATCAAATATATACAAATAAAATGTATAACATGATGCAAAAATATGAGAGAGAAAAAAACGGTGTAGAATGTACCGGGAAGAAGTTTATCCCAGCTAAGCATATCTTCAAGAATATCCTCACACTCCCTTGTATCAGTAAGAAAACCATGCTTAACAGCATCTTGAACAAGGTCATCCCATTTGGTATCATCCATATTAAAGTACTGATCTTTAACCATTTTCTTCATGGCATAGTCTCTTGCATTATACAAATCCTCAATCTCCTCATCGGTTTCATGCGTCCTATCAAAATCCTCTTCAAATTCCTCATCCTCCACATCATCAATTGGTTCCATGGCAAGTTGATCCATTATCTCATCATCAGTATCCTCATGTAATCCTGATAATCTCCTCTTCATAATTGCCTCCATAATCGCCGGAAGCATGGTTTCGTCGCCTTTTAGGTATTTATCAATCATTGCTTTAAACACTGAAAAACAAAAAATAAAAAAACAAAATAATTAATTAAATAGATTCAGATTTGTAATTGGCATTGTGTATATAAAAATTGAAAGGAGGAGAGGAGAGAAACCTTTGTTGTCGACGTCTTCGACTTCGACGGGAGCGGAGTCTTTGATGGAGGGAGGTGGAGAGGGTTTTAGGGTGGTGGAGGGTTTATCATCGGAGGAGAAGAGACGGAGTGGGAATCGGGAGGGGGGTGAAACGGCGAGTGGGGCGGTGGTGGAAGAAGAGTGGTGACGGTGAAGAAGATTGCGAGTGTAGAGTGAAGCATTTCTGAGTAGAGCTCGTCTCATGATTTCTAGGGTTTCAAGCTTCAATTTTGTGCTCCCTCGCTTCACTTCTTCGTTTCGTGTTTCAATCTGTGCTTTTATTAAATTAACCTTAACTACAACCAGGACTGGGGAGTATTACCAATCTAAATATCTAATATTTTCCTTGCAAAAAATGAATTAATATTTTTGTTCGTTTACATCAACTAATTTGTTAAATTTTGAGGGTGTGGTTGACTAGTTGGCGTTTATCATCCCTTAAATAAATGTAGAAAATTCGATCTTTATTTTAGATATAGAGTAACTTTAAATCTTTGGGCAGTTATCTCATTCTTTTGAGATGTCTTCAATCAAAATTCTAATATATCTCAATTTTAACCAATGTAATTTTATAACACCTCTAAGAATATGACTATTGACTAATTCATAGAAATTAAAAAAGTTGGTAGTGGTAGTAATAAATATATTGATAGTAGATGTTTTTATAATTTTATTTCTTTTTTTAGTATATTGGAAAGGTATATAAATTTTTTTTTTATATTGAAAAGGTATATAATTTTATTTCTTAAGAGGAAGAGGTCTTTCTTATGTTTTATTATAATATTTATTCTATGGTGTTAGAAAAAGAGGTAAAATTGTACCAAGAAAAAAAGAAGGAAAAAAGAGGTAAAATAATTAAGATATGTTGGCAAAGAAATCATTAATGTGGTTGAAAATTCAAAGATGATCTTATTAAAATGGATAAAATAAATTCTCAAAAGAATTTTATAGTTAGAGGCAAATGTAGTATTACTTAATTTTTCAAAAGAGTTTTAATGTTGTATTAAAAAAAATGAAATTGTCAATTATTTTAGAATGGAAAGAGTGTTTCCATTTCTCTTAACATTTGTGTGGATCTAAAATCGGTTGTTTTTAAAAGAAACTCTAGCTGTGCAATACTTTTGTGTTTTTCTGTGGAAAATCTAGTATTTTAGAAATAAGTCTATTTTTAATCAAAATGTTTTTGAATCTGCTGCGGTTGCCTCTAGTGTGATTGATTTTGTGATGGAATTTAATAAAGTCAATCCAACTGTTTGTGTTACTCGAAGTCTCCGTCCAAGTTAGGAGTGGATTGCTCCTCCACAAAACATTTTGAAGGCCAACATTGATGCTGGGCATGATATGCACGGTAGGGTTCCTTCGGGACTCATTTTGTGTAACCACAACAAAGAAGTAATTTTTGTTGTTATGGGAAGGGCTGGTGTGGTTGCTGAACCTATCTTGGCAGAAGCTTTGGAACTTCGTTGGGGTATTAATGTGATTCGACAACTCCAACTCAACAATGTCATGTTCGAGCTTGATGCTTTAACGGTTGTTAATTGTTTTAGTGGTCGTTTAGATATAGCTAGCATTGAACCTTTTATTAAGAATTGTCAGGATTTATTTGTTAGTTTAGAGGGTTGTTATGTTGTTTAGGTTGGTTTTTTAAATTTTGAAACGGTTGTATATTTGGTCTTTTTGTTTTGTCCATTTCAATCTAATGTTCTAAAAAGAAAATCATTTAACATAGGCATTATGAACCGCATCTTTAGTCTTCAACTTCTGATATAAATATGAAATCCCTGTTTAGGGGTTCAACTTTCTTACTAGTTATCACTTAAATTAATTTATTGTTGGTACTAATAACTAATGTATACTAGATTCTCGCCCGTGCGATGCACAAGTCTTATCGCCTATAGAGTATAATAATAATAATAATAATAATAATAATAAAATATATTATAGAAAAAATTTGATGTTAAATAAGTGATATGACAAAAGTGTATTAACATTAAACATAACATGATAAGTTTCTACACCAAACTTATTAACATTGCATATAAGTACAACAACAAGACCATAATACATTTCTCCCACGATAATCCCAAACGGGATATAAAGTTTGTTTGGTGGTTGGGATTTGAGAGTTAAAAAGTGAAATGATAAGGAGGTGGAGGGTTCTATCTCCACCCAATATAACATAACACTAACATATACTAACATACAACATTTGTCATTCCAAAACACACAACATTAAGAGTGAAGCATTTATTTGAATTGTACAATACCATACACCATCTATCCTATCATCAGAGCAACATGTTCATCAGAGTACCAAAATTGTGCATTTCCGCACATCGAAATCTAGTATTTCTTCCATTTTCTTCTATTATCACAACATGTGTAAATATTTATGTCCAGGATTTAAAGGGATCAGCCATTATTGAACTGTAAATAACTTGTACAGTCTGGCTTAAACCCACGCATCCTCTCTGTCTATCTGTTTGCCATACCCACCTAACTTTTGTTTCATATTTAGTTTTCCCCCCTTTTCAGTAGGGAGAGTTCCACTTATAAAAAACAATTTTTTTTTCTTTTTCATTTTTGCTAAGACAATCTCAACGAACTATCGTTTGAGATCATTTTTCATCTTTTCTGCTGGTTAGGCGTATAACAAAAACCGACAATTAGGCTGTCCACACCAAGCCATCACAATCTCTACAAATGGATAGACTTTTCAAAGTTTGCAAAGGCAATGAATTTAAGGCTTAGTTTTAAGCAAGGGAATGGAACTGGCATGCCATCATATCATTAAATTCATTTGTAGTATGTGCCATGTGATTTAAAAAACTGATGATCCGGGTGAGTCACCTGAACTAGCCTTAACCATTTATCAGCAGCCTGCAAGAGTGAATTCATTACTTCATTGTCACCAACTTCTTTTTTCATCCAAATAGACCCCTTTAATTTATAGGCAGCCATTGCAAAAGTAGGTATGGAAATATTTGGTACACCGTCCATCTCACTGGGATAAACCAGTGTAGGACCAGGAGTTGGACCATTTCCTGCAACTAATCAAAATAAATATGTTGAAAATAAATCAGTCCACACTGCAACAAACAGAAATTGTATTACATATTTTTTAAAGCATGGGTGATTTTTGCTTAATAAATGCTACCAGCCAGTTGAGTAATGCATTATAAGAATTAAGAATCAGTTTGTGTTTTTTCATATTTGTCAATTTAAAGTGTCGTGCTTCTATCAAATTATCCTCCAAAAGAAGGCAATAAAAACTGTGGTTACAAATCAGTTGCAGACTTGCACTCATTCTGTTCTTAGCTCTACAGTTGACAGCATGATGCAACCATTTGTGACAAACTCTGCAGAACTACTACATGTGCAGGTGTGAGCAATGTAACTGTAAAGCAAATGTATCTGGATTATCATAAAAAAAAGTATAGAAAGGAAAGTGTAGTAAGGCACTCTTGGAAGTTACATTAGAATATCTTAGTTTAATCAAATAGAATCATGCTTAACACACAATCTCTCTTCATTTGTTTGCTAAAGTAATCAATCATTTATTATCAGTCCTAAACAATATTTATAGTGTTATTTCAATACTAAAACACAATGTCACGGACACATGTAGTAGAACATGGCATCTATATTTATAAAAGTTGAGGAAGCTTTTGTTACTTCCGAGAATTAAAATAGACCAAAAAAGGATGCCCAATTTTTAATCTAGCAGAAGAAAAAAAGGAATGACGTATTAATTGTTTCTTACTGTTACTATAGAGGATAAAAGAAAGTGTAAACCCCAATTTTGATCCTCCAAAAATAAAAGCATCTTCGTTTTAGTTTTTTTAATGTCACCGATTTAATCACGTATTTTGAAAGCATCATCAAATTGGTCCTTCATTGTTGGACAAATAGAATTTTGATTTGTGCATGCTTAAGGGGCTACTAAATTATTAACACTTTGCATTGTCGAAGAAGGACTTAATTATCGAAATCTTTCAAGGACAAAATAATGTGACTTTCAACTTTGAAGAACAAAAGCATAGGTAACTCAAATGGAAATAATATTGAAATACACAAGTAAATCTACTAAAAATATTGAGGCAAAATAAGAGCTACACAAAGCAAAGATGCCAGTGCACAGAATTGAAGTTGCATAATTACCTGTCAAAGGTGTATGGAGTGTATGGTAGGTTAGAAAGCAGGCCTCTAGATCTTTTAAAGTAGGACCTGTAGGTATTCGATATATAGGATACCTAGAAGATGACATTTAAAATGTTAACCGACAAAAATATCAGCTCTAAAGCATCAGATCAAGTTAACATTGTTGTGTATAAAAGAAAAATGGAAAATAAGTTCAGCATTAGATCACCATGCAACAGACATCCAACTGGTTGGCAATAAATCACAACTTCTCAATGACATGAGGGCAGGATAGTCGCGTGCAAGATCTAGTATCTGTCCAAATATTGTAAAATATAAGATGGACTGTTCAGATTAGGGTTAAAAAGCCACAAATTAATTAAGATCAGACGTTGCCTTGTCAGTCAGTGGTTCACGGCTATAAGGATGACCTTGTTCCAAATATTGAAAAAGAAGATCTTTAGGATTCCCAGTTTCACTATCATCACTACTAGAAAAGCCTTCTTGTACTGTATTGTCTTTGTCATGTATAGACAGTGTGCTCATTTGAGAAGCGACACCACTTGTCAGGTGTTTATTGCTTCTATCAGTTCTATGTGCTGAAAAGGATTCAGTCCTTTTTCCGTATTCACAATCACTGCTTCCTTCACTACATGAATCTCTGTAGTAATCACCATCACTATCTTCACTTGTGTACCTAATCATATAAGAAATTCATATCTGGTTGGTTACAAGCTAATGCATAAGTAATAGCTCACAGGATTCAAATCATGAACGACACGTTTTCTAACACTGCTCAGAAGTTATAATTGCAAAAACTAGGACAATAAGTGAACATATATCAAAATTGAGATCTAAAATGAATCACTAGTTCATCAAAATTCAATACCAATTTATATGTTATAATCTCTGCCGAAATCTTGATGGCTACAAGGACCAAATTAAACCAATAAATTTATATTCTAAAATTTTGAAGTGTTCTTGGTTAGGGTGGAAAAAAAAATGGAATGAAGAGGAAAAGAGTGAGATATGATATGATATCATAGACCACACATGTCTAGATCTACTCTACTTCTACTGCTTTCACTTCACAATACAAAGAGAACCCTGAACCAATAAAAGGAATGTGATATTAAATATCCGATCAGATAAGCTCCATATCAATTATCAATCATAAGAAGATGGCTCTACATACCCTCAAATGCAGCGCCTCAGTTTACCACACACACACATTTTATACACTCTTCCAGCTGACAGCCAAACATTTTCAGCCAATTATATCTAAACAGTTAATATACAAAGCAAAATATGAGATGCTGCACAACTGACTTGAACTTTAGTTATTATTTAAACACGCAATGCATTAACTCAATTGCCACTTGAAACCCAAAATCAATTTCCAAAAGAAACTTCTGCTTATTGATCCTCCTTTCTAGTATTTAGTCTGTTAGACTTCAAAGAATACATGTCTCTTCATTTAAAAGTATATATGAAAATAACTCTTCCAGTATTGATATCTTGTTCAATGACCAATAATTTATACACTATTTCGTCATCATCTTTAATGCATCTAACATGGATATAGTGCATAGCAATATGACCGCTATTGCGAAGACTAACAAACAGTATACAAACTAAACATAAATCCCAACAGTATACATAAATATTCAAAAAATATAAAAGATACACAGATTTAAAGGGGTGGACATACTACTTAATAATAATTAACCTTTATAATTTCTCACTAACATTCAAAATGACAAACCCAACATAAGTTAACTAATTCAAGCTTCTAAAGTATTCAAAATAACAAGTGATCATTAATTAGGATCACTATAAGAACAGAGCGTCTACTTTGTAGGGGGCTGCTTGGTCTTCGCAATTTGCATATACGCAAATGTCAAAAATCAGGGGAAATAACCTAGAAATAACAACGAGAAAGGGTGGAGAACTTGGACGCGATAGTCGACGTCAAAAACACCATCACCGTCAAAGAAAAAGCCTCCTCCATGGCATACAAATTATAGGGGGAGAGTAGAGCATGCACACTTTAGCAATTTTGTCCAATTTTCAGGAAAATGGTTTGAAAGAAAGCATTATATCACTATGTAAATGTGTGTGAATTCAACAAATTTAGTACTCAAAGGCAAATTCAGAACAATTCATTTTAACAAATGTGTGAACTTAACTTGACATTTTTCCTGCGAGTGAAATCCTAAACTGTGATTTCAATATCCTTTTTGAAAACCAATATGCTAAATTAAACCCACAAGGCAAATCAAGAATATCAATAGAATCCTATTCACTTTTCTTTGTTAGGCATATGAGTATAAGAATGAAAACGGTTCTCAGTTAACTGCAAAAATCATAGGGAGAGAAAATAGGACAAAATAAATTGGCTATGAATTTATGTTTTATTTAATCTAGGACAAACCCATCAGATTTTCTATTAATGTCATCTTCTTGTCTTTCACCATTTTGAACTCCTTCAATTTATATATCTATCACAACCCACAAGCATACAAATTTTATGAAGACTAAAACCACACATTTTTCTCTTGCATTTACTTCTCAATTTTTCTTTCACCTTTTCAACCAGCAACAACAAAAACACAAAGGAGTCACACCTATCATCAACTAAACCATTTTTCCAGTATTCAGTGTTGTCTTAAAGTAAACAATTGTTATGCTTTATAGTTTATATATACACATAGCAAAAATGGTTCTGTACGTGAAATGGCAATACCTTAGCTTGGCATTCGACTTCTCAGTAGGTTGACCATATAGCTGAATAGCTGACAAATACGGAACATAGTACTGGACTACAGATTCCCTTTGATCAAGTAGTAAAGGGACTCCAGCACCATATGCACTCCACTCCTTAAACGATTCCCATAGATCATTCAGAGCAAAGTAAGACTGATACTCGACATCACAAGTCTTCCAACCTCTCATTGTCGTCTACACACACAGCAGTATAAAAAAATTAGTATTGAACCATACAACAATAATAACCAAAATTCACCACAATCAAACTTAGTACCATCCAATTATATAAATAATAAGCAGCTGAATAAAAAAAACAGGAGAGTAATAAAAACCAGTATTTGATCATTATAGTCCTAAAAATTATATCAGTCAATTTCGTCCTTCCAATTTACAAAATAGAAATTCAGTCTCTTAAATTGAATAACATCAGTCAATTAAGTCCCTTTTCCAAACATATCACCATAATTGTCAAAATTTATATGCTTCTATACAGCAAAAGTGTTATCGAAATTGATTGGTGCATTCGACACTTTTGGTTTCCTAGCACCAGAGGCTGTAGACTTTTCGAAACGAGTTCAAAGGGTCATGCATAGCAATGTTGTGTCACCATAAATTCCTAAACTTATCAGCAGTTTCACATTTACATAATTTAATACCAAATGCAAAAAAGATGAATTGAGATAAACCTTAGAGAAATACTGAGCTGGGACCAATAATTTTGTAGAATCCAAGAACCTATCAATGTTACTAACAGATGGAACTGTTGTTGAGTACAAAGATTGGTTATTATTATTATTATCAGAAATTTTTGAATCTAGAATTTGGTCTTCACCATTATTGGTTTTCTGAGCTTCTTGTTTACGGTGATTCTGATTCTTTCTTGGTTTCACCGGAATGTAAAAGCGATCATCATCACGAACACCCCCAAACTGTAGTGCAGTACCCAGCATTTTCCGAATCGGTTTTCAGAAATTTTCTCCTCCGTTTGATCACCGAGAAAACGGAGGAAGTACTCAATTAGGTTATAAACAACAAGACTCAAATTTTAATATCTTGTTTTTTACGGGAAAAATTTTTTTGTTTCTGATTATCAGAGAAGAAAAGGGAGAAAAATTGTTGTTCGGAAAAAGATGGAAGATGAATAAGAGGAAAAGGGAATCGATGAGCAATGGAAGATTGAAAGAAGAGAAAGAAGAAGAAGAAGAAGAAAAGGTTGAAGGCTTTTTTTTCTCTCTCTTAGTTACGACGACAGAGACAAACAAGAAAAAAGGGAGAGAAGAAAGAATAATAAGAATTGCAATTGCATTAGTGTGTGTGTGTGTAGTGCACATACAATGTTTTGGTGGGGATTATCATTTTCCATTTTCATGGGTTATTTAACTAATTATTTAAATGTTTGAGGTTAGTTATTTAATTAGTTACTCCCTATTTTTGTAAAAAAAAAAGTAGTAAAATAAAGTAGTATGTAGGTATCAATGTAATTTTAATGATTTCTGTTAAATTGTTGGGTACTTCGTATCTTAATTAAAAGTTCAGAAATCGATACTCACATTGTGTATGAAATATCTTTAAATTTTTAAGTCAAATGTCTCATTCTTTGAAATGTCTTTAATTTAACGAAAAATTAATAACTACGTTTAATGGTCGATATTCTGATTTCAGCAAAACAAAAATATAATTTCAACAAAGTTATGGTATTTTTGTGATTTTATCAAACTTGCCACAATAAAAACATCTATTCAGTTTTCTATCAATGATAGTGAGATAATCAATTGTTAATTTATTACAATTATCAATGTGATTCTCTTTCTTTTATTTATATATTTTATTTTAATTTGTGAAGATTGATCTAATATAACATTTTTTGTAGGATGGAGAAAGTAACGAATACTAAAAAAACTAGTATTCGTTACTCTCTTCCTCCTACAAAAACGAATACTAGTGCTTCAATAAAATTAAACATAAAGGAAGAAATTATATTTAATATGATGTTTTAAAAATCAAATAAGATGGTTTAACCGATTAAACCGTAAACAATATGGGTAATATATTACATTTGATTACAAGTTTACACTGATTAGAACGATTTTAAATAGTTGAATCGTAAGTTAAAAGGTCTTGCTTGTTTCGTTTTGAAATATTTGATTTATCAGTCAAACATATATAATTAATTTTATAATATTTACTATTTTTACAAGATAATTTTTAATGTAAACATTATAATTGAGTCAAAGAAATTTTTAGCAATGAAAAACATCTTTGACCTCATCATGAAACAATTTTCCATAAAAAAATAATTATAAATATGTCAATAAATCTTAACTTAAATGACAGAAAATAATGAAAGAATGATTTATCATTTATCCATGTAATAAAACTAAAAAGTAACTATTTTTCAATTAATGTTAAAGTACCAAGTTCCATTACTACTAATAAAAAATACATTAATGAAAAGAGATATGATGCAAAACAAAATTACGTACCAACTAATGTTTCCAAATGTGGGGAAAGAATTCTCTCCCTTGAAAGTTTTCTCCCATGAAATCATAAGTCATAACCATTCATTATTTTTTTTACATGTGATTCAATCATTAAGAAAAATTGAAAGGCAAGGATCAAATGTGTGCTTTATTTTCTTACAAAATAAATGTACAATTAATTATTATATTTTTCTGTTATATATTTAAAACGTAACATGAGGGACTCGGGAATAAGAATTCGAATAATGCAAAGTTTGTAAAGGGTCTTCATCATACAAGTATCACTTAAGTTGATATGAACAAGAGTTAGACAAAGTTTGGACCACTGATGACTAGTGACACCCTTGAGTATTTGTGGCCTTGCATGTCTGCTAACAATTCAATATTCGTCCAAATATTTCTTACTTTCTCTTGGCTCAACCTCAATACGTGTAGTGTACACAAGATGAGATGAGACTGCCACCCTTGCAATCATTCTAAATAAATCAAATGATTGGGACTTAATTGATTATTTCCTTCTAAAGATGAAATATTATGAAGAATTTGAGTTTAAAGGATTATGCTAACTAGTGTCCTTACCAATGCTTCAAGATCATGGACACTAGTTAAAGTTATCAAAAAAAAGTAAAAATAACATTGAAAATAATGTTTTTTTAGTTTAGAAAAGTAGGATACACAAGTTTTAAGAATTTCTTTACCATTTTTATTTCCTTAACTATTGTCCTGAGGGTAATGTTTAACATTTTCTTATTTCAAAATATTGATTATTGGTTACGTCAAAAAAACAGAGTTGAGTTCGTCATTTAATTTAGTTAGCTACATCTTAGTGTATTTGGAAGCATAGAAATGAGATCATTTTCAACTGTGGCACTCTTAATGCATCTTCTTTGGTAGATAATATCAAAATGTTGTATTGGATGTGGTTTAGTGGGCGAGCGGGTCGCCATGTTTTTTTGTCTATTTCTAGTTGTACCTTTATCCGCTTGCATGTCTTCTTTGTTTGTAATTTATTCTTTTGTTGTAAGGGTTTGAGAATTGAATATTCCCCGTACTCCTTTGTAATACAATTTGATTATAAAAAAAAAATAGTTAGAATGACAACCGCTATAATTAATGCATGTTTTATTTATCTTTTATAAAAAAAATATGATGTATTATACAATGGATTATTCTCTGAAGGCAAATGCTAAACATTGCACCCTTGCAATAGTTAAGGAATTACAAATAGTAAAATTGTCTTGGAACTTGTGTATCAAACTTTTTCAAAGTGTAAATAATGTTTATTTCAATGTAAAATTTATTATTTTTTGGTTCCTTAACCATTGCATAGGGTACATTGGTTAACAAGACCCTTCTTTAAAACTTAGCCTATATAAGACCCAAAAATGTCACGAACTTGCTGAACACACACCTACCTCATTTGCAGGGTTTCAATCCAAAGTACATCAAAGCTACCACTATGGTCAGGGGCATTTTCTTCATTGGTGACTCAAAATTTCTACTTATGTTGATGCAGTCACACGTACAACAAATATATACTCCCTTCGGACACAAAAATAAGCAAATTTGACTTTTTTGATACATTTGACTGTTGATGTATTTGGTCCATATATAGTCCAAATACATCAACAGTCAAATATACCAAAAAGTCAAATTTACTTATATTTGTGTCCAGAAGAAGTACAACTAAAGTAAAACTACGTAACAATTTCCTTAATTTGAAAGTCAACATCTGTACATTTATATACACAAGCATCATTAGAATTTAGAAACACGTTAAGTATTCAAATACCTATCTTATCTTCTTATATATATAAAAGGAAACTATAGTTACTCTAAGCTCTCCTTTTTGCCTATGTGGCACTTCTAAAAAATCTCCACATCCTATATTGAAACTTTGTCAATTTCTCTTAAATAAATAAATATGACTAATGATATGATCAACTTAATGAAAATAATACATAAGGTCAAGAAATTGAATATAATTAAAGAAATCAAGAATTGTGAAAATGAACAAGTGCAATTATAAGAAACCGAATATAATTAAAGAAATCAAGAATTATGAAAATGAACAAGTGCAATTATATAACATAAATGTAATTTAGTGAAAATGAATAAATATATGAACAATGAATATATCCATGTTTCCTTCATTTTTCCTACATAAGGTTTTATAACTGCGTTTTACTTCCAAAATAATTACTACCTATTACCTATTTGTTTTCTTACGTTCTAATTTTTTTTAGCATACTGTCTCATTTTAATTAGAATATCTCATTTGAAATAGAAGACTTTTCATATATTTTTAGGAAGATTAAATCTTGGTTTGTTTAACATATATTTGTTTTTGCTACACATCATTTTAATAATGTTTTGATGACTTTAATTTGAAATTTTTTTATCTTCATCAATTAGAATGGCATATCTATACTATATGGATATACTAATGTAGATTTGTATAGTTTTGATTTCAAGTGGGGAAATAATATTGAAGAACAAGCTATATGTAAAGGGAAAGTTTTTCCTCTTCAAATTGATTTTGAGGTATGTCATTTTTATAATTTAATCATTTATTATAAAAACTCAAGCTTAAGTAGTCAATAGGTTATGTAAGTTTGGTTGTTGAATGATCTCAAGTTAGTGGTCTTGAATGACCATTGTATAAATTGTGATAGCTTGTTATTATATATTGTCGATATAATTTAACCTCTAATTAATAATTTGTTATGTGAGTTTGCTTTCATCCCTTCAATCAGAAAATACACTACTTATATATGAGAGAGTCAGATCTTCGAAGATGAAAAGAAATGTAGGTAAAAATTATTTTTTTTCATTTGTTGATCATGGTTTTTTTTTTCTAAAATATTTCTATATGTTTCAAAGGGAATCTCACTTCTGATTGTAATGTAATTTTTTTTTCTTGACATGAATTTTATTTTGCAACTCCAACAATCATATTGTAGAGAAATAATATTGAGTAACAAGCTATATGTAAATGAAAGGTTTTTCCCTTCCAAAATGATCTTAAGGTATGCCATTTTTATAATTTAATCATTTATCAAAATTCAAGTTTGAGTGGTTGATGTGTTATGAGAGTTTGATTGTTGAATGATCTCGAGTTTAATAGGCTTGAATGACCATTGTATGAATTGTATGGTAGCTTTTACTTATTGATGGTAGAATTTAACCTATAAACAATTTGATGCATGAGCTTGCTTTCAATCCTTAAATAAGAAAATACAACATTTATACTTTTTTTTTTATAACCTACAACATTTATACATGAGATGGTCGAATCTTCGAAGATGAAAAGAAAAGAGATGTTGGTAAACAATTAATTTTTATCCTCTGTGTTCCATTTTTTAATCATGATTTTTGTTTTGTGAAATATTTCTATATGTTTCAATAAAAATAGTCACTTCATATTGTAATTATATTTTAAAAGTTTTTTTTTTACATGAATCTTCTTTTGCAGCTTCAATGATCATATTCTCTTGCTTAATACAATAAATATGGCCGGCCTAATTAAGAGGTTGCAAGTGAGGCAACAACATTGAGTTTTCATATTTGATTTTGTTGTTACTTCTTTAAGGATCTCATTTTAAATTTCGCTAATTAACCTACATTATTTGTTGTTCAATTCATCTCTAATTTTTACAATTTTTTACTAATAATTTAAAATATATCTCAAAACTTTATATACGACTTATTTATCTTTTTAGAGTACTATTTGCACATGCATGACAAAGTTGTTTCAAAAGCATTGAAGATAATCATAAAGAGAATTGAAAGATATATATATATATATATATATATATATATATATATAGAGAGAGAGAGAGAGAGAGAGAGAGAATAATTTTATCTTATGTATATAAAGGGAAGCTATATTAGCTGCTAGACAAATATTGTGATGATTTGGTACATTATAGAAAAAGTTTTTCATCACTATAAAAAGCATTGTGAAATGATATAACTTCTTACAATTCAATTCAATTCTATCTAAATGAGCTCTATATATTTGCTATTAAGCCTTCATTTTGCTATGTTGTGGAAACTCTATATCTTCTCTATTAAATCAATTTAATTCATTTGTACCAAAAAAAAAAAATCAATTTAATTCATGATTGTACAAGTATCAATTAAAAGTAAATCAAAAGTTTTTTTTAAAACATATAACTTAAGAGGTTGGTATATATTTTTTATTAATTAGTTACTATTGTACTAATAATTTTAAAAAATAAATTTGTCACACCAACCTTTAAACCACTACTCTTTACTTATAAAGTTAACATACAAATAGTTATAGTTATCAATATATATTATTATATATTATAAAGAGATGATATAATAGTTCATAGGCTGACATTATGATGATGTGACACACTATAAAAAAAAATCAATCTCTATTAAAACATTGAAATAGGTATAACTTCTTACAATATAACTCATAATTGTTGGAATTCCTTTCGATAACTATAATATAAAAGCTAATATGTTTTGCCATTATAATCTATGATTGAAAAGTATTCTTCTATACTATAAAAAAACAAAGAGTATTACATTCTTCTTTTAAAAATAAATAATTTTCTAAAGTGTTAAAATAATGTTTAAGTTACGACTCAAAATAAAATAGTGAGATATTTGTAAAAATTAGGTGACTTTTTTTAAGTAAAAAATATTAAATAAATAAAAATTAAAAATGAGGGGACAATACCTCAACAAAAAAAAAAGATTAAGAGAGAGAATGAATTAAACATAATAAAAAGAAGATGAAAATATTCTGACCAATAATATATGAGATATAATTCTACCAAGCGAATGTTTGAGAAATAACTTTAAGAGAAATAAATTTATTATCAAAACTAGAATCATCTTATATATATAAAAGGAAACTATAGTTACTCTAAGCTCTCCTTTTTGCCTATGTGGCACTTCTAAAAAATCTCCACATCCTATATTGAAACTTTGTCATTTTTTTATAAATACGAGACACCTTAAATTGTATGGAGAAGTAGAGTAAAAAGTTATATTGGTGCATAATTATTTAAGAATAAGATGAAAGGATGAAAAAACAAAATCATCAATTACAGAATTTATTGATGCTTATGCGCCAAAATAAACTTTAAAAATTATTAATACTATAGATATTAAAATATATATACAGATAGTTATAAAATAAAATCACACATATATTTATAAATATTTACGCGCAATTAAAAATCATTAAAAAAATCCAAAACTATTAATTTTTTTTTTAACTATTTAGATAAAATAAGTACATATTCTAAAGTGTTTAAATAATGTTTAAGTTATGACTCAAAATAAAATAGTGAGACATTTGTATAAATAAGATGATATTTTTTTAAGTAAATAATAAGATATGTTGACTGTTAAATTCTTCATCTTACTAAAAAAAAGGTTAAATTCTTCCAAAATAATAAACTATATATCTTTATACCTAAGCCAAATATTTAAACTTAAAACTGAAAATCATCATCAAAACTTATATATTGGCAACAAAAAATATACAAGTTTATTTTTTATTTTTTACTTTTAATTTTTAAAGCAAAAGGTGTGCAAATGGTAAATCGTTGTACCACCTATAAAGAGTTAATAAAACAAAAAGAAATACAATATACTGGAGGGACATTAATCAAAACCCGTCAAAAACCACAAGACAACTCAAAAAGGACATACAAAATGTATCAGTGCAATAAAAGTAATTTCAATAAAACTGAAGTATATGCAAACACACCACATGCTCTATCCAGCGAACCCGCGTACGGGTGCGAAACCAAATAGCAAAAAAAGATTGTCGTGTAAGCTTTCATATCATAATCTAAATATTAAAGTTTATATAATAACAAATATTTTAGTCAAAAAAAATATAATAACAAATATAAACTAAATATTCAAGCAAATATTATTAAATAAGAGATCCAAAAACTAACAATAAATTTATTCTTAACACAACTATTTTGTTTTATTTTGAAAGGCACAATTATTATTTTTCTTTTATAAAAATATTTTAATTATATAATTTAATCGAAACCGCGCAACGCGCGGGTTAATCTCTAGTATTATTAATAATGAAGATTGAGGGTAATTCAAATCCAACTTTTGAAGTATACTTAATAAATGTATTCACACACATGAGTAATAAAATCAATCTCCTAATTAAACTTGTTAGGTCATGAAATATCAACAAAACTTAAATATAAACAAGACCACATGTATAAAACAAGACCAAAAGCATATAAAATCAGCCAACTTTGAAAATTCAAATGTCAAACAACAATAGAAACATATTTAAAAGAAAAACTCTATAATTTAGACTAGTATTATTATAATTACATCATGGCAAATAAAAATCATTCACACTCAAATTTTGTTTCATTTCTCATTTTTCTTCTATGGCTTTACTTTTACATGATAATCACTTTCACATCATCTCTTTGTTCATCTTCTTGATTACTTTGCCAACAACAATTTCCCAACAACATAACAAATATGAAGTGTGTTCCAAACCATACACATGTGGTGAATTATCCAATGCATACTATCCATTTTGGGGACAAAACAGACCAAGTTATTGTGGCAACAAAAACAATCAATTCCATCTCAAATGTGATTCTCATCATCAAAACACATCTATTCAAATTGCTTCACAAAATTTCCGAGTCTTGCGCATTGATCAACTCGGTTACACCATGACAATGTTTCGAAAAGGACTTGTTTATGATAATTGTTCTTCTACTTTCACCAACACTTCTTTAGACTTGAGTCATTTTCATTACATGCCAAATGTAAGAAACATCACTATTTTATATAACTGTCCTAATGATACCAAGTTTCTAAATGGCACGAAAGCGACCATGAACTCGTTTTCGTGCAAGGAAAATCAGAAAAAGCGCGCTTTCTATGTAGATTCTGCAACAGCAGAGGGTGTAAAATGTGGAGGAGTTCGAATTCAAGTTCAGGTAACACAGAAAGTTGAGCTTGGTGATGGAATTGAAGGGCTGAACAAAGCTTTGAGCAGTGGATTTGATGTGAAATATGTTTCAAATTCTCAAGAATGCTTAAGATGTGTTTTAAGTAATGGAACTTGTGGAGGGAATAATAAGTCTCAATTTTTATGCTATTGTCCTGATGGAACTGAAGGTTTAGATTGTTCTCATCTCCACGGTATGTCCTCTTCTACATTTTAAGACTCTATTTAGATAAACAACTTAATTAAGCGTTCATCATTTAAGTGCTTTTGTAAAAGTTATTTTTATAACAAAATATCAAATAAAGTCCTATTGTTTTCATGTAAGTTATATACCTTTTCCATTAGCTATCATGAATAACTTCTGAAAATAAGCTGAAAACAACTTATGAACATTTGATTAAGTTGTTTCCATAATCTCTTTCAAAGATTGTCATACTATAATGTTTTCATAAACTGTTTTGATACTATGTTATGATTGTGAAATGTGAACATTGTGTATTTTGTTGACTTTGACCATTTTAATTTGCTCATAAAACATTATCATTGACTTTAACAAAATGATGGCTTCAACTTCAATCTTATATTCACTTTGACCATTATGTACTTAATCTTATATCCACATTAGTCAATGAAATATATCTTTATTTAATTTCCATCAAAATATATTTGTTTTTGTTAATAACTTGGACTAGAATATCTTTTCTAAAAAAAACACTTAGATTAAAATATTATCCTCCTTGGTTTGGCTTGAACTTTCCTCAATATGGCCTTGAAAATCATCTCACGCACTCATCTTTGCCTTGTGTGAACTGTCACAGATAATGGATGGAATTGGAAAAAGAAGCTTGGTGTAGGTAACAGATTAAATCAATCTATGATAATTTCTTTTCATTAACAATAACACATACTTATATTTATTAATTATACTAATTGTAATTAAGCAAACTCCAATGATTCTTCTTAGGAGTTGCTGTTTCTGTTGTGATCAGTGCAATATCTATAGGCATTGCTTTCTACATCTATTATTATTGCAGAAGAAAGAAAAAGAACCTTCGTGCATTATCATCTACTACATTATCTTATAGTGTTTATGGTTCTAGTTCAGAAGACTCTGAGAAGGGAAGTAAATATCATGGAGTCCACTTCTTCACCTACAATGAACTAGAAAAAGCCACAAACTACTTTGATTCTACAAAAGCACTAGGAGATGGAGGATTTGGCACAGTCTATTTTGGTAAAATCCAGCATCCTATAATAGATGTAGAAGTTTTCATATAAGTTGTTTTCATAAGTTATCCTGCGGTAACATGTCATAAGTTGATAAAAAATTTAAAGTTTCACAAGTACTAATTTTGATCCAAATAGAATTTGTGTACTAATTTGAATGATCACTGACCTAAGTTCCTGCCTTGTGATATTTCTTTGACTAGGAAAACTCCGGGACGGACGTTTGGTTGCGGTGAAACGCATGAACGAAAACAACTATAGGAGAGTTGAACAATTTGTGAATGAAGTTGAGATCTTAACCGGCTTACACCATCAAAATCTTGTGTCACTGTACGGATGTACTTCGCGCCACAGTCGCGAACTTCTGCTTGTATATGAATATGTGCCTAATGGAACTATTGCTGATCACCTTCATGGTCGAAAAGCAAAACCTGGCATGGTACCTTGGCATATCAGAATGAACATTGCAATAGAAACTGCTAGTGCATTGGTATATCTTCATGCCACTGACATCATCCATAGAGATGTGAAAACAACCAACATTCTACTTGACAATCATTTTAGTGTCAAAGTAGCCGATTTTGGACTTTCACGTCTATTTCCAAATCATGTCACGCACATTTCAACCGCTCCACAAGGGACTCCTGGTTACGTGGATCCGGAATACAATTTGTACTATCAACTTACTGATAAAAGCGATGTATTTAGCTTCGGAGTTGTGTTGATTGAGCTGATATCATCTATGCCTGCTGTCGATATCTCGAGGCATAGACAAGAAATCAATTTGTCTAACATGGCTATTAAGAAGATTCAAAATGGGACATTGCATGAGCTTGTTGACCCTACACTTGGTTTTGAAACAGATTTCAAGGTAAGGAAAATGATCAATGCTGTGGCAGAGTTAGCATTTCAGTGTTTGCAGAATTCTAAAGATGTGAGACCTTCTATGGTAGAAGTGTTGGAAAGGCTTAAGGATATTCAAAGTGATGGAACATATAAATGTAAACCTGAGGTGTTGGATATCTCAGTAGATGATGATGATATTACTTTGATAAAAAATGAACCACCACCATCATCACCAGATTCAAATATCATTATTTTCCCCTAATAGAACATAGCATAGTTGAAATTGAATATATTCTCTATATATTATATATTTACATTACATCCATGTACAAATCATTTTTTTGGTTTCCATTTCTTCTGCTCTAAGGTTTGGTCAAACGGTAAAAAAATAGGTTTTGGTACTGCAGGTTCCGGGTTCAAGTCCTGCTAATATTTTTAAAAGAAGATAAATGTAAATTTCGTTGTAAGAATTAAGAATATGCTCATTGAATTCTAAAATTTTCTCTACTTTAGATTGAATTGAAGCATCTTCCTTTCATCTTAAATTTGTCTATATTAAAGAAAACAAAAAATTGACAAGATTTCCAAATCACTTCACTTACCAATTGTCCAAACCTTATGTGACATGTTCATCAATTATTCAAACCAAACAGTATATAAAATAAAACAATAACCCAAAACAACAAATACATAAAACCTAGAGTGCTTATGAAGAAGCAGAAGAGTAATACAGTTATGTCTACTACCCCATGTCTGCCTGCCACCATCTTCACCAAAAATCAAATACTCTCACAAGCATATATTAACCATCAAAAGTGGTTATTTACAAAAGACCTTATCTATTTTCAATTAAATTTAAGAAAAACGGGACATATCAAAATAGAATTTTATTGCGAAGAATTTATCTTATATGTCTCACAAATTCTTTGACAAAGAATAATTACCGTTAAACGGTGATAGAAAGTTGATACATGTATCATAGTAAAAACAAAAAGTTTTGACATATACTCTATGAACCCACCAAGAGAGCCTAATGTTCTAATTCTTTGCTGCTGTTGACAAGTTCACATTTTCAGATTATCATGCAACGGTAATTGTCTGATTTAAGATTAAACGGTCATAATTTAAACTTGATAATTTTATATTTGAATAAATTTAAAATCTTTATTTTCTAAATCATTTGATCAAGATTGAAATACATCGATATACAATGCATGACTTTGTGAAAAAGTTTATAATTGTGGATTAATTTCTCTTGGTCTTTTTGGTCTTGGTAAAGCTAAAGCTAAAGCTACTTGATCGCTTTCATTTGTTTTATTCTCTTTATCTAGTAGCATCTTATTGACTTATTCTCCCAACCAAATCTTCAAAGAGATTCTAATTAAATAGTTAAATATTAATAACATATAAATTGAGTTACAATTACAAATTTCCAATATATATAACCAATCCAAACACAATTTAAGTTTGTGGATTCCATGTCATAGATTGGACTAACGTGTTATTTATGTTATACTCTTTTCCTAAAATATAAGTCGTTTTGATCATAAAATAATTTATATTTTAATACGGAGGGAGTATCATAGATTTATAGATAGTTATGCTCCTTTATCCATAATTATAAGCGACTTTCATTTTTTATATATATTAGTTATTGAGTGTATCTAAAAATTTATCTAAAAGATAAAACTTGCTTATAATTATGGCGGGAGGATGAAGTAATATATACTTGTAATATTGATTGATTTTTCGGTTGAGTTAAAGGGCATAATATTGTACATTGATTGGAGGAAAAGGAGTGAATTATGAAGAAAGAGACCCACTATGGATTAAGAAAATGATATATTGAACTTTGTATATCGTGACAATACACTACTACTGTACTTGTCTTAATCAATGAAATTAAACCCCAAGTGGAAGATAAAGAAAGCCGAAAGCATTATTATTAGAACATTTCATATCCACTAACTCCCTAAGGAAGGGGCCAAGAGAAACATCAATTATGTGCAATTAGAGCTAATCTTTGAAAACAAATTTCATAAATAAAGCAAACGTAACGTCACTGTTTTCAGGATATATATCTTCAAAAAGATGTATTATGGTGTTATAAAATCCTATAACCCGCCAATAAACAAGGTGTTATTTTCTTGCCTAACCACTTTTTTATAACCTCCTTTCATATGGTTGATTACGACCTTATTAGATTGGCATAATTTTTACGAGCTTTTTAGATTGTCTTCATTAAAAAAAATGTGTACATTTGAACTAAAATATTGTTTTTTTTAAACCCCACAACACGATGGTATGAACCACCATATATATATTATGTAGCCCACTTAACATGTATGATTAGTGTTTTTTTATTTTTATGAATGTAGTTTTGTCTATTTTTATTTTTATTTTTAGTTTCAATTTCAAATATATAAATATTATATTAAAATACAACCATATTAGCTTTTATATCAAATAATCACGAGGAAGCTGACAAATAAGAAGTGTGGAGAAGTTGATAATTAAAGGTAGTAGGATCACATTGTTAAATAATGAGTTATTGGGTCTAAGTTATTTAGCCTATTAGATTTATAGTCTATTAGGTTTTCTATATATTCTCTTGTAATATTTGTAATGTCAAGCTATTAGTATTCTAATAAAACCCTAACCTATTCGTCTTTATTATTCTTTTTTTGTTTTATCTCAGTATTCTTAACACACATCACATGCCCCAGTATGTCACAACTGAACTATATTTTTCTCCATGGTAATTTGTATTATGATCATTAAGTTAGTTACAAAACACGCTACACCATTTTTGCTCACAACAGTTGAAAAGTGTTCCCAAAACTACGAAAAATGTTGCCTAAAAGAACAGGGGACGTTGTACAAGTAACTGCACACTGCACATGATTCTGTCTTTGAAATGGCATAATAATTTCAAAAACAAAACTTATGTGATGAAATAATTTGATCGCGACATATATAATTAATGATATATATATATATATATATATATATATATACCAAATGCTGCATGTTTTAGAGTTATGGCGGGGTATGAAGTGAACAGGATGAATTTGTCATTTTGTCAGGAACATTTGAAATCAAAACCACCTGGATTTCACGTGGAGGTGGCACAAGCAAACATATACTTTCTTTTTATGCTGGAAATCAAACATATTACTTTCTGCGTTTTTAAAATTATTTTGTATGTTTGTACCAAAAAAAAATCATTTTGTATGTTAGTAAAAAAAAATCATTTTGTATGGTTATTAAAATGATATTCAATTATGTTATTATATTAGAATATACAGCAACTCTTTTTATTTATGTTATTTATAACTAGTTTGAGACCCGTGCTCGCACGGAAAATAACTTGCATATAATTATTTTTGTAGTTTTCTTTTTACTAAATTTTGTAGGTTTTTTTATAATATAAAATTGTACACATAAATATGTTTTATAATATATAAATGACTCACACCGGAAACATATAAATAACTTTTGTAAGAAAACATATAAATAAATAAAAATATTCAATAAATTATATAAAAATTTATTGTCATATATAACGTGATGTCCATCCAATTGAGCTAAGTTCATGAGACGCAAATATTGTCATATGATTGGTCATTCTTTGAATAATTGTCGTAACTATATAATTATGGAAGAAGAAAAAACGGTTCAAAAAGATAATGAGAAGAAAATTATCACTGAACATGTGTCTAAAAAAGTTCTTCAATAAGGTTGTGGCGGCTAATAATACTCAACTAAAATTATTTACGCTTCATGTTAATAATTATCTAAAGTATTATACTACTTTTAGTAAAAAATGAGTTTATGACTAACAATCAACTCAATGGAAAAAATATGGAATATCTAATATCTACATCTTTTTAAATAAAAAGATATTCAATTATTAAAATGATATTCAATTATGTTATTATATTAGAATATACAGCAACTCTTTTTATTTATGTTATTTATAACTAGTTTGAGACCCGTGCTCGCACGGAAAATAACTTGCATATAATTATTTTTGTAGTTTTCTTTTTACTAAATTTTGTAGGTTTTTTTATAATATAAAATTGTACACATAAATATGTTTTATAATATATAAATGACTCACACCGGAAACATATAAATAACTTTTGTAAGAAAATATATAAATAAATAAAAATATTCAATAAATTATATAAAAATTTATTGTCATATATAACGTGATGTCCATCCAATTGAGCTAAGTTCATGAGACGCAAATATTGTCATATGATTGGTCATTCTTTGAATAATTGTCGTAACTATATAATTATGGAAGAAGAAAAAACGGTTCAAAAAGATAATGAGAAGAAAATTATCACTGAACATGTGTCTAAAAAAGTTCTTCAATAAGGTTGTGGCGGCTAATAATACTCAACTAAAATTATTTACGCTTCATGTTAATAATTATCTAAAGTATTATACTACTTTTAGTAAAAAATGAGTTTATGACTAACAATCAACTCAATGGAAAAAATATGGAATATCTAATATCTACATCTTTTTAAATAAAAAGAATTTTCTGCGATTTTATCTTTGAAAATATTTAAAGTTTTATGCCAATTTCTTTGTAAGAAATAAAATTCATAAAAAACATTATTTTTTGTATTTAAAAAGTGTTTAGATGATTTATTTTGAAAGTAAATTCATAGAAAAATATATATTTAATGTAAAAATTAAGGTAAATTCGTAAGAAATAATATATAATCCGTGATAAAAACATATTTATAATATCCTTTTTAAAAGGAACAATGTTGCTTATTTGCTACAAAAATGTTTCACAAATGTTTCTAAAATGCTACTTGATTGGAGCTTTACCCCAATATCAATAGCAAGATTAATTTCTAAAAATTGTTTCAATTTTAAGTGTAAAATATAAACAGATTTTGATTTGAAAATTATTAAAAATGATTTTGTGCATCAATACACTAGTATAAGCTTGCATTATACGGGTTAATTTTTACTTATAAAAATATAAATTGTTTAATTATGATATAAATATTTTTTTAAATTATTTTAATTAAAATTAAATTTAAATGTACATGTTTTAATAAATTTGAAGGCATATTTGTAACTTATTTTTAAATGTATATATAAAAAATTTGGTGTTCAACTTACATTGTTGGATATCGTACTCATAGAGAAAATGTAGAGATTGAGTATCTATCTACCACTTGTCTCACATGTAATTGATGTTATATTTTTTTGCATTGATTTTAATAATATTATAAAAATCATCATATTTTGATTAATTAGAATTTTTTGTGCAATAATCCTTATGAATGTAATTTAGTTAGTAAGAGTCGAGACGTTCCAATTAAAGTTTGAATTCAAGATACCCGGCCTAATTATTTTAAGAGGTGAATTTTTTACCACTAAACTACTTGGCAGAAAAGAAAAATAAAATTCGTGCACAATATTTAATTTCTAGAATTAATTTTATTTTTACCTTGTCCCTTTATTTTAACATTTTAACCATATAAAATGAATATTAGGTTAACTGAAATCTATATATATTTTTTCATCGATAATTCAATTGATAAAAAAATTCTACAGTGATATTTTAAATGATAGAGAAGAAGAAGAATAAAAAATTTATTAATTAAAGAGATTTTAACTCAATTACTTGTTTTTTAGTCAAAAAAAAAAAAACTCAATTACCTGATTTTAACTCCTTAAGTTTCACAATTATTCGATTTTAGTTACCTAAATTTCAGTTGTTCTATTTTGGCCCTCAAGTTTACCCCATTTTGCATTTCCTAGTTCTATTGATTTTTTTAATTAAAATTACTTATGTGGTATTTTAAATAAAATATGCTTTTAAATTTGTCTGTACCCCGTGTGTTTTCTTATAATTTTTTTAATGTGTGTGCCCCTTGTGTTTCTAAATGGTATCTTGAATGTGTGTGTATCCTGTGTGTTTTCTTATAAATTTTTTAAGAAAAATAATTATATTGAATGGTATATTGACAGTGTGTTAAATGTCTATCCCGTGTGATTTACCACAGAGGTTTTGCATTGATAATTCAATTATTTAATTTTAACTCCCTAAATTGTTCAATTTCAGTAACCTAAATTTCAATTGTTCAATTTTGGCCCTCAAGTTTACCACATTTTGTATTTCCTAACCCCGTTGTCTTTTTTTAAATAAAAATTAATAATGTGGTATTTTAAATAAAATATGTTTTTAAGTGTGTTTGTATCCGTGTGTTTTCTTATAATTTTTTGAATGTGTGTGTACCCCATGTATTTTTAAATGATATCTTGAATGTGTGTGTATCACGTGTGTTTTTCTATAAAAATTATAAAAAAAAACTAATAATTATATTGAATGGTATCTTGAATTTTTTTGTATCCCATGTAATTTTCCACAGAGATTTTGCATCGCTAATTCAATTATTTGATTTTAATGAACTCCCTAAGTTTCACAATTGTTTGATTTTAGTCACCTAAATTTCAAGTGTTTAATTTTGGCCCTCAAGTTTACCTTATTTTGCATTTCCTAGTCCCGTTGATTTTTTTTAATTAAAAATTACTTATGTGGTATTTTAAATAAAATATGTTTTTAAATTTGTTTGTACCCTGTGTGTTTTCTTATAATTTTTTTAAAGTGTGTGCCCCGTGTGTTTCTAAATGGTATCTTGAATGTGTGTGTATCCTGTGTGTTTTCTTATATATTATATAAGAAAAATATAATTATATTGAATGGTATATTGACTATGTGTTTATCCCGTGTGATTTTTCACAGAGATTTTGTATTGATAATTCAATTATTTGATTTTAACTCCCTAAATTTCACAATTGTTCAATTTTAGTAACCTAAATTTCAATTGTTCAATTTTGGACCTCAAGTTTACCACGTTTTGTATTTCCTAGTTGTGTTGTATTTTTTTAAATAAAAATTACTAATGTTGTATTTTAAATAAAATATGTTTTTAAGTGTGTTTGTATCCCGTGTGTTTTCTTATAATTTTTTGAATCTGTGTATATCACGTGTGTTTCTAAATGATATTTTGAATGTGTGTGTATCACCTGTGTTTTCCTATAAAAATTTTAAAAAATAATAATAATTATATTGAATGATGTCTTGAATTTGTTTGTATCCCATTTGATTTTTCACATAGATTTTGTATCGTTAATTCAATTAAAAATTACATATGTGGTATTTTAAATAAAATATGCTTTTAAATTTGTTTGTACCCCGTGTGTTTTCTTATAGTTTTTTTAATGTGTGTGCCCATGTGTTTCTAAATGGTATCTTGAATGTGTGTGTATCCCTTGTGTTTTCTTATAAATTCTTTAAAAAAAAATTAATTATATTGAATGGTATATTGACTATGTGTCTATCCTGTGTGATTTTCTACAGAGATTTTGTATTGATAAATCAATTATTTAATTTTTAACTCCTTAAATTTCACAGTTGGTCAATTTTAATAACCTAAATTTCAATTGTTCAATTTTGTCCTTCAAGTTTACCACGTTTTGTATTTCTTAGTCCAGTTGTCTTTTTTAAAATAAAAATTACTAATGTGAAATTTTAAACGAAATATGTTTTTAAGTGTGTTTGTATCCGGTATTTTTTCTTATAATTTTTTGATTACGTGTACCCTGTGTGTTGCTAAATAGTACCTTGAATGGTATATCTGTGTGTTTTTTTATGAATTTTTTAAATAAAAATAATTAGAAAATGCTAAATATAGCAAAAACATTTTCCCGAATTTTCAGGAATGGCGTGTTATCATACTTAACCAACAATTTATCTTTCATGTTTTTCTTTTATCCGTTTCACTTCAATTTTCATCTTCTTCGTTTCAGCTTATAAATCTATAATCCAGCTCTCACGTGGCCTTCCCCTAAACACATCTACTTGCTACCAGCTAATTTTTAAGCAAAAGCTAACTTAGCCCACCGTTATTTCTCTATCAAAGTAATGACGAGTTATATTTCACCAAAGAAACTAAATCTTCCCCAAAAGAAAAGCGCAACATCTCTTGAGATATAGTCAGTGTCCTTGCATCAGGTTCTGCTTGTGCCTTGCCTCCACTGTGTGTGTCTTTATTCCTCCCATTTCTATTGTGTGACAGAGTTTGTTGTTGTTCGTCGTCGTTGTTTGTTTGTGTGTCGCCTTTGCTTAATCAGTTTTGTGTGCAATGGTCTTACCTTTTACAATGGTGCTCTCTCTCTATTTTGCTTTTGTTTCTTGAAATCTAATATTGTTTGTTCTAATTTGTGCTTCATAGAAGTGATGAGGAGTGAATTAAGCTGTGGAAAATAGCGGTGGACTAAGCTGCCTTTTGATTAGCATAGCACTCAACTAAAAAAATAAACCCACATGGCCACTTCTCAATAAAAGAAAAGGCGTGTCACACGTTTCGTGAAAAACTCGGGAAAATATTTTCGCTCTATATAGCATTACTGAAAGGAAAATGCTACTTAGAGCGAAGCATTTTTTCCCGAAATCTTCACGATTACGTCTCATTGGTTAATTACCACCACTATTGTTATTTTCCGCAAGTGCCAGATATCAAAGACAATGTCCATACGTTCTAAAAAATAATAATAGTAAAATGCATGTGCACTTTGCCTACTTTAATAGATGTTGTTATATGTCAATTGGGTAATAATTGGCTAAATTGTATTTTGGTCTTTTAAGTTAGTTTTTGATTTCAGTTTAGTCTCATAATTATTTTTTTATTTTATATTAGTCTCTTAAATTACAAAGATCATATAATTTAGTTTTTTAAGTTTTTTCGTATTATTGTGGACTTTTAAATTATGAGTGTTAAATACTTTGATCATTTAAGTTATAAATTTTAGACAATTGTATCCTTCTATTTGAGGTTAAAATACTCAAGATTAATAATTTAAGGGACTTAAACGAAACGAAAAAAAATTAAAGAACCACTTTAGGCATTGTTCGCCTTGGACCTGGAAGAGTTGGTGTTGAAGCTCATAGGTTTGGATCATCTAACATTTATAAGTTAAGGATAAAAACTGAGGCATAACTGTGCTTATGAACAAACAATGGTGATAGGTCTCTTTTAATTTTACTATCTCCGTCTCAATATATAAGACTTATTTTGATTAAATGACACTATTTATATATCATGTTTTGACCGTATTTTTTTCATAATTTATAAATATAAATATTAGTATATAAAATCTTGTTTGATTCGTCTTGATGAATATTTTCAAGATATCAAATTTTTACTAATGCATAATTAAAGACATTTTTGTGCATTGACGAACATGGTCAAAATAGGTCTTATAATTTGGGACCGAGGTAGTATAAATTATGATTAATTTTAAAGATTATTAATTAATGTGGAAAGTTAGGTGTCAAGTGGGCACATAATTGATGAATACAAAAGTTAAAAAACAAAGCCTGCACACTTCGTGAAATTTTCGTGAGAAAAAATTCGCTGCATATAGCAGCGCTGTTACTGAAAATCAGTAATTATATTGAACTGTAACAAAGAAAATGAAAAAGAATTCCTATCATCATCTCTCCACATAGAAAACCTAACTCACTCCGTTCTCTTTTTTCTCTCCATCTGTACATAATAACAAATCTGTTATTGTAAGATGGATGGAAACAAAGAAGATGCATTGAAATCATTGAAAATCGGTAAAGAAGCTTTAGAAAGTGGAGATCGTAATCGCGCTTTGAAGTTTCTTAACAAAGCTCGCCGCCTCGATCCTACGCTTCCGATTGACGATCTGTTGTCCACGGTAGACAGAGATGCAGCTGCCGAGCCGCGTCAACCTTCAATTCGTCGAAGGACTGCTGCCTCTCCGGAGCAAGGGACTTCATCATCATCATCATCATCGACAACTTCGTATAGTGAGGAGCAAGTTTTGATTATAAGAGAAATTAAGAGGAAGAAAAATTATTATGATATTTTAGGGTTGGAGAAGAGTTGCACGGTGGATGATGTGAGAAAATCGTATAGGAAACTGTCTTTGAAGGTTCATCCTGACAAGAACAAAGCTCCTGGAGCGGAGGAAGCGTTTAAGTCGGTTTCAAAGGCTTTTCAGTGTCTTAGTAACGAGGAGATTAAGAGAAAGTATGATCTTTCTGAAGAAGATGAAATTGTTTATGAAAGACCCGCTGCTGCTAAGCCGGCTTCGGCTAGAGGTTTTAGTGGTTACTATGAGGCTGATATTGATGCTGAGGAAATATTTAGGAATTTCTTCTTTGGAGAAACGGCACCTGCTTCTAATTTTGGTGGGTGTAGTTGTGGTGGACCGGGGATGGCTCATAGACAGGCTGGTTCTGGCGGATTCAATGTTGGTGATTTGATTCTGTTGCTTCCGGTGCTTCTTATTTTGCTTCTTATTTTGCTTCTTCTTGACTTATGAACACCGGCTTACTACACCGAAGGGTGTTAACTACTATGTTAAGTCCACGAAGTTTGAACAAGATTATCCGCTGGATAGCCGTGAACGTGTTACGATTGAGGAAAGGGTTGATATCAGCTTGGAACAAGGTTTAATTTTATTACTGTCTTGCCTTTTGATGTAGATGCAGAGCTAAACTGAGCTAAAGATTTTTTTTGGTCGTGACTGCGGTATGCACCGCCCAACGCAATGACTAATTCCTCGCTTGATTGGAGCACCTCGGGTGAGATAGCTGACCCAAAGATTTAAAGCTGCTGATACCTAGATGAAGATCGAACCCTCAACCAAGATAAAGGGAAGACGAGTCCCAACGGCTCAACCACACCCTTGCGTGTGATAATATTATAGAATGTACAACTTGTTTTTTTCACTCAGTAATTAGTGAAACAATTACTAATAAATCACGTTGTTGGAGTTGTTAGCACTCAAATTTCATCTTATAAGTCATTATTTATGTGAGATATATGGTTGCATTGCCTCACTTAAGTTCCCAAATGTGCCTTTTGACTAATGCATATGCCTTTGTAATATCTAGCAACTACGAGTGGCTGTTTAGATGGTGTATCAGTAATTACCCGTGTAGTTATCTTGCTTTGATAATTCTGTTGGTTTTATTGCTGCAAAAAAAAAAAAATTGAATGGTATCTTAATGTGTGTGTATCTCGTGTGATTTTCCATTAAAATTTTGCATTGTTAATTCAATTACTTGATTTTAACTTACAAAATTTTACAATTGCTCGATTTTAATAACTTAAATTTCATAATTGCTTGATTTGTGTGGATAACTAATTAAAGTTGACTCAATTAGTAAAAATTGATTGATTTTGATCAAGAAATTTAGCCAAAAAATTTTTAGGAAGTTATTATTTATTTAAACTTGATCATAATAATATTAATTATTTTTCTTTTATATTATGTGCATTATAGAGTATTAAAAATAAATCTTTTTACAAATTAGAGTATTAAATTAATTACATAAATGATTTTTTACAATTAAATAAATTATTTTTTCAAAAAAAATCTTATTAATTTTGACCCAGTTAGTTAAAATTGTTATTATTTATTTAAACTTGATCATAATAATATTAATTATTTTTCTTTTATATTTTGTGCATTATAGAGTATTAAAAATAAATTTTTTTACAAATTAAAGTATTAAATTAATTATGTAAATGTTTTTTTAGAATTAAATAAATAATTTTTCGAAAAAAAATTTCTCAATTAAATCCCATTAATGTGTCTTATGAAGTAATAAATACTCGATGAATGTGAGAAGAGCATTTAATTGTTTCCTAAAATAGTTTTCTAAAAGTGGATTCGTAAATATTACTCCCTCCGTCCCATTATATAAGCACCTTTACTTCAAAAGTCTAGTCCCAAAATATAAGTCTCTTTACAATTTACTAGATACATTTATTACTTTTTTACTTACACGTACCCATAATTATTACTACTAAGTTGCATTGGAATACAAAAATTATAAAGGGGCTTATATTTTGAGACTAGACTTTTGTAGTAAAGGTGCTTATATAATGGGACGGATGGAGTATATTATATAGATATAGATATAAATATAGATTATATACAGTATAGATAGATAGATAGATAATTAGATATATAGATAGATTACAATTTTTTTTAATGTTACGTACCAATGTTTTTTACAATTTATATAGAGAATACCTTTTTTTTATACTTTTTTATTAGGAATTATTTTTCTTGTCTACCCACAAGATTTGGGGGTATTTACCCCCATTTGCTTAAAAAAAAACTTAACCGATATAAATTTTTATAAAATGCACCATTGGATTAAAAGTTTATATCATATAGATTATTTGTGTAAAATTTCAGACAAATCTAAAATCATTTGATATGTTATTGAGACGCATCAAAATTAACAGTTTCTGTGATTTCTAAAACACCGTTAATCTTTATGTGTCTCAATAACATATCAAATGATTTTAGATTTGTCTGAAATTTTACACAAATGATCTATATGATATAAACTTTCAATCCAAAGGTATATTTTATAAAAAATTATACCGCTTAAAACTTTTTATAGTGACTAGTGGTAAATACCGTCAAATCTTGTGGGGTTACACAAGTTGTCACCTTTTTAATATTATACCAAATGGCTTAAGTCGTACAACATTACTATTCAGTCTTAAAAAATTAACATTGCTATTCATATAATACTTTTTACTTTAACTATTTAACTTATAATCAAATTTAATCCTCGTTTTTTGTCATGCACATGTCATAGTGAGTACTACGATGAACCACTTTCATAAATGATCTACTATAAAACGAGTACTTAAAATTATCAAAAATTTAAATATTGTCAACAATATTTTTTAAAAATTAAAATTTATGATTCTCTTTATGTTTATATATCAATCTATAATCACACTCACAAATTAGTTGGCTCGGATCATATGGAAGCTACTTCCACTTTGTGATCAGTCAACAACTAACGATATTATTGATCTATTGTACGTACGCATGCATTTGGATTGAATGGGTGCAGCCAACAATCATTAATCTTGATACATACAGAACAAAACAAAAAAACTAATTACTTTTTATATATGTGGACATTATCAATGTGAGTTTGTGTGATCATATATATGTGGACAAAATAAGCAACGAAGCATTATTGGAGGTCCACAGATGAAATTTACCTTTACAATAGGTGAAAGTGAAAGACAAAATGAAAAAAACATGTCTTAGATTAAATTTTTATGTTTGGTTTTCGTGTTGACTGTTGAGAGAACACTTATTGTATTAAGACCTTAATTATTGAGTGTCTTAATAATTTAACATAAATTAAATTAAAAAGCTAGAAAACTTTGGTGTTTCTAGAAGGCCCAAACAGTAAGATTATCTAGATTCAAAAATCCTGTTGACAAGAAGATTAGATTTTCTATTTTTTTTTAATAAAGTCAGTTGCATGTTGGAGTGACCATTATTGGATAAAACTGTTGGTTCATATCAAGTATGCTAATGCATATGTGATATGTCTCACTTCAATGAACAATTGTTTGATGATAAATAAAAGTGTACTAGTTTAATGGTGCAGATATGCCACACCAAAAAGGGGAAACGAATCAGAAAGATGCAGTGCACAATTGGGAAAATATGGGGAAGTTATGGGAGTCCATATGAATATGATGGGTCAATAAATGGTAAAGAAAAATATCCTCTATATAGTTCATCATACTATTTTTTGATGATAAAATCTATATAGTTCATACATGTTGTAATGATGGAAAATTATAGGTATCAAAAGTATACATTGAATAGAATGGGACCACTTCTTTTTACATTTGAAACTGCAACGACCCCGTTTTTTAATTTTTCACATTAACGAACAAAAGTATATATTGAATTTTTATGCTTTTGTTGATTTTTACCTTTAGGTTCTTAGGGGAAAGAAAGTGCCGATCTTTAATAAAGATAGTTTAGGCTTCATTCTGGAACCTCCAATTAATAGAAGTCTAAAAAAAAAATTAAGTTGTAATGTAATTAGGTACAATTCATATTTGGTCTAAATAAAGTAAAAATATCTAACAAAAAATTGTTTTAGTATAATGAGTGAACAACAACGGGCGAGTAAAGTAAAATGTATTTGATAATATTGATTAGAATATGAACTTTTTTATTATGTTGCTCGCTCCGTCCTAAGGTTATTGTCCTTCTAACTTTTTAGTTTTATCCTAAAACTATTGACTTTTTTGGAAATTAATGTAAAGTTAATGTTAGTTTACCATTTTTACCCTTACAAAAATTAAAGTATTAATTAAATATATTTTCTCTTTTTTAATAAAGTAAGGGTAAAAGAGACTTAACTTGTCAATCTTTGTTATTTCTTAATCTATGTGCATAACTCTAAAAGGACAAAAATTTTTGAACGGAGGGAGTAGTTACAAGATAAATGATTAATTTTGAAGTTGTTGATGTTATTTATAATTTAAATAGATGATGTTCTCTTAAAAAATATAGTTTTTTTTGTACAAATTTTTTTAATTAGGAGTCCATTTTAACTATTTGTCTTCGGAGCTCCAAAATATCGGGACTGACACTAGGGAAGGAGTCTTAGTAATCCAGAGTTCGGAGCAAGTTCTAACATTAAATGATTTCAGTCTCCTCTCAAAAGCAGTCGCGAAAATTGAATTGTGGTATTTGTAACAGCCTGAACCCCACTCTTGTATAGTAGGCTACCCGACACTGCCACCTCACAGTATTTTTACTCCCCTCTTTAGTAGAATTTTTACCTTATGTGAAAATTGAACCACGTATACGTATCGATGGGGTTCAAGTACATGTTCAATTCATTTTCACTATCAATTAAGCGAGAGGGGAGTAGAGAAGGTCGTGAAGTGGCAGTGTCGAGTTGCCTATAACTGAATCAAGATCGCTCCTATATTTTATGTGTTTAAATTTCTAATAAATTATCATTTCGTCTTCGTATCACCCAAATAAAATTTAGACTTTAATCTAGAGCACAAATGCTTGGAATTAATCTCATATGACACGAAGATAATTAAAGTGTGAAAGTTGTGGGAAACCACCATTATACTTTTGTACTCTTTCTGTTTTAAAATGAGTGTTATTTTTTGTGTTTTTACATATATTAAGAAATCCAGTCATTATGTTAAAAGTAAAAGCAATTTTACTAAATTAACCTTATCTTTTCTTTTGTTTTTTTAGAAATAGTGTATAAAGTAGTAGTTAGTGAGTAGAATTAAAAAATGTTGTATTGAAAATTGAAAAGCGACACTCATTTTAAAATAAATTTTTTAAGTTAAAACGACATTCATTTTAAAACAGAGATAGGATACCACCATATTATCTTATTATATTAGTTTTTCCTAAATTATTTATACAATCAAATAAGATTGTATGTCTTTGCAATTGCAATTTTTTTTTTTGCTTGTAATAATTACTACATTTGAATACTAAAATTGTGTAAATTAATTACTCCACAATAGTGATATTTATATATATATTTTGAGTACTAATTTATATGAATATTTGTCACGTTTCTAATTTAGTAGGAACATGTTGCGTCTTAATTGTTTGTGGGTGTTGGCAGAGATGAAGTGGGCACTGCTTTTTTCTCATCGCTGTCTCTGTTTCGTCCGTCCTTTTTTCTAACAACAATCCCACGGACACACTCACATTTAAAACCACACAAACACTCACTAAACTCATAAATAACATATGTATCCTTCTTCTCTTTTGAATTACTCCTTCCGTCCCAAAATATATAAAAAAAAAAATTGATGTATTCGGTAGTAGTCCTGATCTTGATGTATTTAATGTTGATATTTTAATTTACTTATATTTATATCAAGTTAACATAACTTTTGATTTGCTTATAGTTAAAATCAAAACGAGTTCAATACACAAGTCTTAAATAATGAGCGTTAGATGTATAAGAAATAAAACTCGTATTTTCAATGTCTTAAGATTTAGAGTAAAAATACGGTATGTATGTGAATCTCTTACCGATAGACATAGACTATTGGCTCGTTGTTTGTTCTCGGCGCGTACTCTACATGAATCTGAAACTATAGTGAAACAAAAACAAATTAAAGTCCCTTCATCTGTGAGTATATGTTTTTGTTGTGTTATGTAATTATGTTATCTGACAACCCTACCACTACCACTACCAATACCATCTCTCTTCTCTGCTTTCTAATAAGTCTCTTTTCTATAATCTTATCATCTCCTTTTTAAGTATCAACTCACTCATTCTCCTCTTTATCATAGTACAAACTACTACATAAAGATTTCCACTTCTGTTTTTGCTGATACTCATACCAGAAACTATAGTACTACTTTGGTTCAATTGCATATATCATATCACTTCACAACTCAGATTCTTTTTCCTACTTTGGTAATTGCTTATGTAAGTTCTTCTTTTCATCACCTCAACTTTTTTTTTTCTTTTACACTTTCTTCCATGCATTTTTTTCTCCTTAATTACTGTATATATATTTTACTCTTGTATGGTTTGCTTTTTTTCAACTTTTTTTTTTTATTTCTGTAATTTGTTGGAGTTTCTTGAAGCTATACTTTTTTAGCTTGCAAGTATAATTCTCTTGCTTTTTATAATGATTTTTATAAATAAAATTATATATGTTTCTGTGGTGGGTGATTATAATTATATCAACTTGAATTTCCTAATAAAAGATAAGGTAATTTAATTAAGTTTCATAGTTTTGAGTATTGAAATTTAGATCTAATTGTGAGTATGAACAGGGAGATTCCTCAATTATTCAACTTCTTTGTCCAACTTCTTTAAATACTTAAATAGTTGAGTTTGAATGCTTTCAATATTTCAATTATATGTTTGGTTTATTTATTTATTTAGGAGTGGTGCTTGAGTGGTTAGTTAGTCCACTACAAGAACTCAATTTTAATGAAGAGTTATTTATACTTATCATATCAATTGTTGAAATGATGTTGCAAGCATAGAAGTGTTAATTTTCTCAAACTTATGAGGTGATACTAAGATCCACTTCCTATATGAAGGCTTAAGCTTTTTTGTTTTCGTATATAAATAAGAGTTAAATATGATTTTAGTTCGTACGATCTACATGCCAATATTCTCTTTTGCATAATTGAATGAAACCAAAGAAACAACTTATTCTCTCCATACGCCTTTTAGTTTGATTACTTTTCTAATTCCGTTGCCGCGGATATTTTGATCAACACTTGAGTTCGTTTAAGGACAGAATATAATTTGTTACTAACAACTTTAACTTTCTAATTCCTTCCTTTCCACAACTAACTAAGCAACCTTTACATAGCATTTAATGTATTATTTCATCATAATGCAGGTGACAGTATCATGATAAGCTAATCAAATTGTCACATTTGATCTATCCAAATTGCCTTCTACAAAAGAAGTTATAGTTCATACAAGATTCATACAAATGATGATGACTCAGAATTTGAACTTGGAACCTGAAAATCAGTCAGAAGCATTCCATGATTTAGATTCTATGACCCTTGACTTGACACTCAAGTTCAGTTCCAGTGACAGCGAGTTAAAGGGTTCAAGTGATGCTAGCAGCGAAGTAGGAGCTGCCGAACCTCATGCTTCACAATCTGTAACTCCAAGGGTTTTCTCTTGTAATTACTGTAAGAGGAAGTTCTTTAGCTCGCAAGCGTTAGGAGGTCATCAAAATGCTCACAAAAGGGAAAGAACGATGGCTAAACGTGCGATGAGAATGGGAATGTTCACCGAGAGGTATACAAGCCTAGCATCTCTGCCTCTTCATGGTTCGCCTTTTCGGTCCCTTGGTGTTGAAGCTCATGGTGCAATGCATCAAAGAAGTCATATGCAACCTTCACAAACAATGAGGGCTCCTGATATGAGAGCTGCTGCAAAATTTGATAGAAACCATTTCGGATCATTAGTTTTCATGGAAGAAGATGATGTAGGACTCTTTTGGCCCGGAAGTTTCCGACAGGTGAATCAGGGAGGTAGTATTAATATAGGACATCCTCAAACTTCACATTCTAGTTTTGTCCCAATGGAACCTCAACCACCACAAGCATCTGCATCTCCTGATCTCACATTGAAGTTATAAGATCTGAGAGATGGTACAAACACAGGTAAACCCTTTCTATGAGATGTCAATTCAGTGGTACGCGCTTGACCGTATAATCTCAAGGGGCAGAGTTCAAATAATATCGGAGACAGTTGTAAAATGATCATTAGGCAAACCCTTCACAAAATAATGAGTATGTGGTTGTAAGAAGTGGTTCATTCATTGTTTCACACTCAGCCATAATTTCTCAATCACTCATTATTATTTTCTGTGATGGGTTTATGGCATTATGAAGGTTTTGCCTTATGCTTGTACCATTTATCTTTAGATTATTTATCTTTGATATCATTCTATTCAGACATGAAATTATTAATTAATGGGAGTGCATTTGTATGTATAGTGAGGTGAGATGTGTATTTCCAATGGCCATTTTAGTTTTTTGTTTTGTTTTAATTTCACATTATTAATGTTTTCTTCTAATTTGTATTTTCTTTCATTGTTGATGATGTTAAATCTAATTAGTTATACCCCTATTAAGTTTAGGAAAACAGGGTATATGTTTTATGTCTAAGTAAATGTATCTTTGAAGTCTTATAGAATCGTGACAATCGAAGTAGTACAAATACTTTTTTAATTAAGCTTGTTCTGGTGTCAGATACGAGTTGGCGTCCGATATTACACATGCATATATGATTACATTGAATTATGTCATTTTATTAAATTATTATCAGTGTCAACGTGTCAGTGTTCATGTTGTGTCTGTGTTTGTGCTTCATATATATAAATGATAATAGTCTCACCTCAGAAAATGCTAATTATGCTGCTACAAAATTATGTCCTAGTGGTCCTAGCTTCTCATCCATGTAGTTCATCTTCACTCCAAAAAAAAATTGCAAAGACTCTTCATGGTTTGAAAGGGTACCTAAAGGATATGAAAGTGGGAAAATGCAGAAATGTGGACCATTTGGAGGAAGATGCACATGTGACTATGAATTTATGTAAAGTTTGTAAACTATTGCATTAAAGGGGAAGGAGTGACAGTGTATATAAGGACCCAAAAACATTAAAACAAAACCGCACATAACATGTTTTTGCTCTAGAACATTGTGATTGTGTGAATAAGACATGCAATATAAGGACCCAAAAACATTGTGATTGTGCACATGTGGATAAGTTTGAACAAATAAATATGGTTGTTCAAACTTACCTTAACGATACGGTAACATTTAGTTAGAACTATTTACTCAAAAAAAAAAAAAAATTAGTTAGAACTAGTTGCCCTCTTTTTCAGGTCTTACTTTTGGACCAGCCAAACGGTTCAATACATTCAATAAAGATCCATTTTCATGGTAAGACAATTAAGTGATAAACCTAATGATTTCTCTCATGTCCTATATAAGGGAAACTTATCACATCTCCAAAGTAGCTTACCTCACCTATAAATCTGCCTCCACCTCATTTCCTCTACTGACTTGAGCGTCGGAGTCATTTTTACATGTACACACCCCTCTTCTTCATGGATTCCGGCAATCTCCTCTATCAGTCCAACATCACAGTGAGATCCAACTTTGTCGATCAGAACACTTACCATTTTGTATTGTTAGTTATTCATGACTTGCAATTATCTTATTTCCGTAAGAAAAAAACAATATAAATGAAAATACTATATTCTATGTCATCTAAAAAGCAATTTAGAATTACTGCCAGAAAAAAAAAACATTGACATAAATAGTTCAATAATATTTATAATATTGTTTCTTTTACTATGATGTCATGTCTCAAAGCTTCATGTCTATAGGCTTACTTAGTCTACATACAAACTCAGTTTATAAGTTACTATAAGTCTATTCATAATTTGATTTATGACATGTTTCAATGCTTACTAAAATATAAAATAAGATTTTGAATATGCTTTTAACCAGAATTTTAAAAATATCAAATTAGTCCTCAGAAACACATATAGATAAATTAAACCAGTGAGTTTAGCTTTTAATTATTTAAATTTAAAAATTAAACCATTTTCAATTGTTAAAAACTTTTTTTCTTCTCAATGATAAATTTTTAGGAGTGTTAGCAAATTCCTTAGCAAAACTTGTTGGGATAAGACTTGTCTATCACTATATATGTCTCAAATATGTCTGAAAGCTTTTTTTTTCCTCCATTTAAAAAATAAAAGCCTTTTTGTACCAAAAACAATAAAAAAATAAAAAGCCTTTTTTTTTTCTCTAAAAAAGCCTTTTTGTCTTTGATGTGCAGCCTTATTTTACCTATTTCCATTCTGGGCCTTTGGGCTTTCAGTATAGAGAATGATGCTTTTCACAACCCCCTCCCGCCCTTTTCTTAAAAAGATTCATAGGTTTAGAGAGAGAGTCCACTAAAAGTGTCATCCAAAATCAATGATGAATATTAGCTATGATAAAATTTATAAATAGTTGATTACATAAAGATACTTTATATTGAATTTTTAGTTTGTAACTAATTTTTTGTATGAAATATTTATTAATTTTGTCATTGACTAATATTCGTCGAAGATTCTGACTAACCTCAGTTAGTTGGATACCTCCTCACAACCAATTTATTTCCATCTACAAAGTTTGAACTCAATTATGGTTGATTTAATCTAACTTAACTAATTTGAGTGGATTTTATATGATTTTGTCTTAGGTAACTCATTAATATATTTTAAATACTAATTTTTTAGACATATAAGATGAATCACTCCTTCCAACTAAATATTTTTCATTAGATCAAATTTTTAACTACTTATTTAACTTAATGTATAGAGTATCTTATCACTCAACTAACTTCACTTTTATTCTTTATGATATATTATTTGTACAAACCTTTTTTTAGAAGGGAAAAAGAACTAACTACTCCTATCTTCTTCCAAATTTGACTTCTATTTTTATTTTTGAGAATAAATTTGACCTCTATTCAAAAAAAGATTGAGAATAAAATGAGGGAATATTGTGATTTCACAATCATATGATTGACTTTTTTTAATGTACTTGAATGTGGTCAAAAAAGTCACATAGTCTTGTCTGTATTATTTCCAAGTTTGGTTACACAAAAAAACGTGTTACGTTAGAAACTTGGGTCGGAGATAGGGAGAGTTGGACAACATGTTGACTTTGAATGAAGGAAGTAACATACTAGTTTCAGTTCATGCATATCTCAAACTAGTTGTTCACAATCACGCTCATGAATCATGATGATAATAAAATCATCTTCATACTAAATGAAATTAACACCCTCAATAAAATGATATATCCTTTTTGGAGAAAATGAAAAACACGTTTTCTTTATAATTAAGGTTTTTTTTTATTTTCCAATTTCTAAAGAAAGTGTCTAATAATCTTAAATTCGACTATAAATTAAGTAAATAGAGTATAAGAAAAAAAATATTTTTCATTAACTTCTTTCAGTTTGATCTTTCATAGAGCTCTTTAATCATCTGAGTTAAATGTTTTGGTTTATAACTAGGTAAGATTTTTTTTTGAAAATCCTAAATGTTTTCTTCCTCTGATAATGTTGAATTATGAAAATTAATTTTAGATTAAACTATGACAAATAATTATATAATTTAATTTGAGATAATACACCCTTCATTTTATGAGTGATGTTTGATATTTTTTATCGTTATTAAGAAAAATATTATATAATTGAAATTCTATCAAAACTTTTATTTAAAAGGAAAAATTCTAACAAAAAAATTTGACAAAAAATAGAATAATCTTAATAAATTATGTTTATTATTGAAAATTCAAAAATTACATTTTTTTGAATTTAATTTATTAAAAACATTATTTACTATCATTATTTTGTATTAAAACATCATATATTTGAAAATAGAGGTATAACCCTTATATGTATTATAAATGGAAGGGGGGAAAGGAAAAAATTAAAATTATGGTAAAAACAAAAAAAAAGTTGGTATAAACATTGGAGAGATCGAAATTCAAATATGATATAATCATCATTTATTTATCTTTAAAAAAAGATGAAATTCTAAAATCAATTAAATCTTTAAATCATAAGACTTGATTTAGGCAAACAAATTATAACATTTGATTGGATGATTATTTTAATGATAAAATATGCATATTAAACTCAATTATTTGTCAACTCTAATGATGTTTGTGAAATGAGATATTCTCATCCTTATACTGAACTGTTGTTAGAAAAAGAAAAAGAAAAAGAAAAAATGTACTTGAAAGAAGCAACGCAGAAGATGAGGTTTTGCATAAAAGAAGAACAAGTCATGCTTTCTGACGTTGCCGTTACTTACACCCGTGACTCTGTCAACCGTTAACTAAGGCAAAACTCACAAAACTTGAAATCCAAAATTTTCTAAAATATCATATTCATATGTATATAATTACGAAAGTAAATGGATAATAAGTTGCGCCGCCATTCATTTTTGAATTGCAAAACTAATTCGTTTAGACCACATTTACAGATTTAGAAGAAATAATATTGTTATGTATGACTTTTTGAACTCTATTTAGAAGATTAACAGTATCTGGTGCCAAAAAACCAAAAGTGTCAAAAACAAATGATATAAAAATATGTTGATTGTCAGAACACGTTTTTTCATGTTTTTCTATTTATCTACTTTATGACTTAGATTTCTAGCTACCAAAATTATTTAACAAAAAAATAACAATTTTCATTGTCGTTAAATTATTCAATTTTTTTCTATAGATATGAACCATAAATCAAACTTCTAACCATCATCTTGAATGACTTAAACATTTTAAACATTTTTTGTTGTACGATGTTTAAACTATTGTTATAATTATTTTTATACATAATAATTGATATTTTTACTTTTCTTTAATTTGATAAATCATTTTTTAATCTAAGTATAAATGATGCTCATTATTTTATTTTTGAGATAAAATATCACTCATTATAAAACAATGAAAAAAAATTAGATGAAGCGGTAATTTACTGAAACTAAACCCGTTTACAACGGTGAGATCTCGGGTCATGATGTTCGATTTAATAACTTCGGTATTTTTGACAATTGAACTAGGATTTCTAGACTGTTTTTGTTTTTATTAGATCCAAAATTAAGAGTGTACATTAGTCGGTGTAAATGATTGTCCCATAAAATAGTTCAAATAATATCAATTAAATGAGATATGAGTTGAATACAAAGGAATCAATTTTTTGATAGAAATAATTTATATTTTTGATGTACCACAAAAATAAAAATCAGTGTGAACGGTTGAAAAAGAAGGAAAAAAAATCCAGCCGTTGCTTGAAATCATAGCTTTTTGTGCATGTTGAGTTGAAAAACCGAAACCAAATGCATGACTAAAATTAAAATAAAATAAAATAAAATTATACTACTATATTCTCCTTTTTATTTTCTCAGCAGACAAAATTTTTAACCTTAGCTTAGTTGTCTTTGTTCCTGTTTCTCTCTCTCTCTCTCTCTCTCTGCTAAGCTATCTCTCTTGTTCCTCTGGCCATGATTGCAAGCAAAGATCTTCGTAATGGTGTTGCTGACTCTGATGGTGAAAGCTCTAGAAGCAAGTTATCAAGACCCAATTTTGAGCCTAACAAACGTTACCCAGATGAGAAAGATGTTGTTTTTCTCAGAGATTCACAGATGGGTCCCACTGGTAGCAGCAACTCTGGTTTACAAGAGCTAACCCTCAGCTATCTATGTGGAAATCAAAAATTGAATCTTTCTGATAAAGAGATTCATGGTGAAAGCTTTTTGAATTCTTTTGAAAAAATGAGTCAAAAGGGTAAAGAAGTTATGGTTTCTGAGAATTCAAATCAAGATGGGAAATGGGTTGAAAGAGATTTTCTTAGTTTGAGTGAAACAAGAGAAGATTCTTCAAAGAGATCTGTTGAAGAAGAAGAAGAACATGTTGAAAGAGAGAGTATTAGAGATAAGAAACCAAAGCTTGAGACTTTGAATTTGTCTCTTGCTTTACCTGATGTTTCTCTTTCTCTTACTGCTTCAAATGCTATACATAACAATGGTGATCAACATCAACCTATTAGAGCAAAACCTAGCAGGCCTTCAACTACTCATACTTCATATTCTAATGATTATACAGCAGCACCTTCTTTGTCTTATTCTTATTCACACCCTTTTTCACATAATCCTAGTTGCTCTTTGACTCGCAATTCGACCGATAATTTTGATTATTCTGTTAGTAAAGATGATCATATTTGGAATTGTGGTGAAGGGACTAATGGTTCTGTTCATAGCAGGTTTAAACCTATTGGTGATGGTGGTGCTGTTGCTTTGTCAAATCATGGTGGTGGAACTGGTCTTAGCTCATTCATGCAGCAAGGTAATAATAATAGTTCAGAAAATCATTCTTTTTTTCCTTCTGAATTGCCTGCTAGACCTAGATTTGAAGCTCAGTCAGGGGATTCAAGGGGAAGGAATAATTCTGAGAATATGAGAGTGTTTGAAGGTTTAGATGGTGGTAAGATGAGGAATGTTTCTAGACTAGAGAGAATTGTTAGGGAGATTGTTTCGGAATCGATCCCTATTGTTTCGTTGACAATTCAGGAGCTTACGGATGAAGTTGTTGCATCAACTAAGGAGTACTTGAAGAATTTGATTGAGAATAAGAAAGATGAATTGGCCAGCCTTCAAAACCGGCTTGAGAGAAGGTCTGATCTTACCAAGGAGACTCTTTCAAGGGGCAATAAAGTTCAATTAGAGATTTTAGTTGCTGTTAAGATGGGACTGTCGAGCTTCTTATACGGTAATCTTCAATTATCTGAGATGGTAGAGGTTTTCTTGTATAGGAGATGTAGAAATGTTACTTGCAAGAGTTTGCTTCCTGTTGATGATTGTGACTGTAAGATTTGTTCGGGAAACAAAGGGTTTTGCAGTTCTTGTATGTGTCCTATTTGTTTGAACTTTGATTGTGCAAGTAACACTTGTAGTTGGATTGGATGTGATGTTTGTTCACACTGGTGCCATGCTGTTTGTGGCATCCAGAAGAAGCTCATTAAACCAGGACCAAGCTTGAAGGGTCCTTCTGGTACCTCGGAAATGCAGTTTCATTGTATTGGATGTGGACATGCCTCGGAGATGTTTGGATTTGTTAAAGATGTGTTCATGTGTTGTGCAAAGGATTGGGGCATTGAAACCTTGTTGAAAGAGCTTGACTGTGTAAGGAGGATTTTCATGGGAAGTGAAGATCGCAAAGGGAAGGAATTGCATTTCAAAACCGACGACTTGCTATTAAAGCTTCAAACTAAAATTATATCTCCTTCAGATGCCTGCAATTACATCATGCAATTTTTCAGCTGTAAGTATCTGGACTTCTTTTTTCACCTTAAAATTTATGCGTTTATTCAAATAAATTGCCTGCAGCATTTGATTATTAAGTCCAATACATCATGCTCTTCAAACATTTCCACATGGTAGAAATTGTCCATTGAGTCATTGCTGAAACGAAATGAAACAAGTAACACTCAGAAGTAAAGGAGACTAGATAAAATGTTAATTGAACTAGTGTTTGGTTGTTCCAAGTTTTCCAGCAACAAATTTCTAAGACAGGAAATTCAGGACAGGTTGAAAATTGACGTGAACACTAAGCATGATAATTGAAGTTTGTTGATGTTGCTTTTAAAGTGGATTATAAGCATATTTGGTTTAAATTATTTTAGTAATGAAACAGCCAAAATCTCTCTCTTGAACATTTTGATTATAAGCTTTTCTAAGACAAAAGGAAATTCATTTGAATGTTATGTATGAAGTGATTTTAGACTCTATTAGATGTTTTATTAACCTCTATTTGTTTGATTGACAATTAATATAACTTTTTCTTTAGATTCACTTTCGGTATTCAGCTTTTATATTAAATTTGTTAGTTTAATAAGCTATTATCATAGATTCGAATGAACAATGAACTATGTGTTACATTGAATAGTTATGCCTAATATGGTATGGGTGTTATGTTGCAAACTTGGTATGACACTATTTGCATATTCTGTCCTCCCTGGTCAAACTATTTATGTTCTAGCATTGGTATTTTACATTAATAAAGTGCTTCATTGAGATAGGAAGCGTTGGAATGTTGTTAGTTCCTAAACTGTAGCCCATGAAGCACTGACACAGACACAAACACTAACACGTAGACACCGGTAACAATTTGAGGAAATAAAGTGATTAAATATAATCAAATATATTGATGTCGGACACCGACACGTGTTGAACTGGACATGTCTTCAATCTGAAGTGCCGTACTACATAAGTTGAAGCTTTCATTATTATTAATTTCATTCATTTTGTTATTTTCGGAGAGGAGTTATGAGGGAGCTTGAAATGTGTTTTTCTCTTTGGTATTATTGGATGTGTTGATGAAACAATTAAAACTACATGCGACCCTGTGATTTTTTGTCATGTAGAAAGCCTTTTCCTGCTTTAGCTTTAATTATTGATAAGCTTTTTGTGATGTGGGCTTGTTTGATTTCGTTAAATGACTTAGTGTTATCTGATATCTAACTGTTGAGAAAAATTTTTCCTGATGAATAGATTCGGAAAACATGCCAAACTTTCCGGCCTCTGGTTTTTCTTCAAAGGATTTGATAGCCTCTCAAGCCAATCATCCAAAGGACATACTATCTCTTCCAAAATCTAGTTCTTCAATACCAAAATACTCTTACGACTCGAGCTATTCTAGGCCTCATTCCAGTGCCCCGTCAAAAGATCTTCATCAAAAAGACCTCAAAGCTTCCATCTTAAGCGAACTAAAAAATGACGCTGATCTTCAATTGGCAGCTCTACTAAGCAAAGGTGGAATCGAAAGTTTGGAGAGCATTGTTCGGATAAAGGAGGCAGAGGCCAAAATGTTCCAAACCAAGGCAGATGAAGCGAGGAGGGAGGCAGAAGGGTTCCAGAAGATGATCAGGACAAAGACTGCACAGATGGATGAAGAGTATGCGACAAAGCTTTCTAAACTATGTCTGAATGAGACCGAGGAAACGCAGAGGAGGAAATTGGATGAGCTGAAAGTTGTGGAAAATTCGTATGTTGATTACTATAAAATGAAAAAGAGAATGCAAGATGAGATTGATGGTTTGTTGCAGAGAATGGAGGCAACAAAGCAGCATTGGGTTTAACTTTTATATTATTATTATTACTATTGTTTGTTTTCTTACTTAGGTTACTGCCAAAACATGTGTAATTTATTGGAGTTGCTATGGTATTCTGGTCGTGTCCAGAATGGATGATTTTCGACTTTCATTTTATAGATTCGAGATTTTGGTGTTTACATTGTTTTATATATTTTGCTGTGTTATTTAAAACACAATTTTAGATACCATGTAGTTCTATCTCTATCTGTCACATACTTTTTCATCTTATACAACTTATATGGATTATGACACCGTATTTTCGTGAATTTTATGCGCCCATTTAACATTTATGTCACATATTTTGCATAATTTGAGAGGACATAATCAAAATGTGAAACTGAGAGGTCCTTACTGATATACTTTTGAAAACTGAAAAATACTCTCTTTGGAGCATTTGAGAAACTATTGGACAGGAATAGTTTTGGACCAAAAGTATTGGTATACTCTTTGGTGGATGGAGCATAAAAGGATAATGCTGAAGCACTTTGGTTAGAATATATTGTATTTCTGAGATTTGTTTATTTGGGGACATTGGAATTAGTTCACCAAGGTGATGATTATGAAAGGGAATATGAATCCTTTCATGGTTTCATTTTGAGCAATGTGCCTTTTTTGTTTAACTTTATATTCAACAACTACGAGCATCGATGCTTACGTTCGAAATATGGTTATTAAATATTAAATTTATTTTTATGTTACTAAAAAGCGTGTCACATATAAGAATGGTATCATTTTCCGATGTACCAAAAAAAAATATAAGAATGGTATCAACTGCATAACATGTTTTTAATATTATTGTGTTTGTCTCTCTTATATAACCATTTTTTGTTGAAAAAATTGTTCTTAACTTTGTTTAATTGAAATGTAGTGTTCTCATTGTGATAAGATTTAAGATATATGAGTCACATATTTAGTGTTTTTAATTTCTTCCATTAGAGATGTTCTTTAAGGTGATTTCTTAATTGTGACTTTTACCAAACATTTGATTATTTATGGAACCAACCAAGACAAGACACTACTTTCAATTTGCCATTATATTAAAGTAGAATCCAACTTCATCGTGCTCGAGAAATGTTATCATACTCTTTTGATTCTAACATTCTTTTCATTATTTTTATCATGCCTAAGGCTCAACCACATGTGTACATCTCATATTGAAGCCTCGCACAAAATGTGATGATTAATGGATTTGAAACATTTAATCTTAGTAACATGGAATGGATAACTTTTTAAAATAAACTCAAAACATATATGCTATTTTCATTTATTTTTTTCATCCTTATCTCAAGCTAGTCTTGTATGAAAATTTCTCTTTTGTCCCCTTCACATTTCTCTATTACCTCCTAAAACTTCAAATTGTCCTTCAATTCGGGACGTAGATCCCGAAATGAAGTTCGAGATGTAGAACCCAAAGTATGTGCGGAGTTTTGGGGGGTGCAGGCACCATTTTGGGATCTAGAACCCGAAATGGTGCAAGTTTTTAAGTCCAGCATCAATGCTGAAATGATTTCTGGGTGAAAGTAGCTCATTTCGGGACGTGGTTACCGAAATACATTTTAGGTTTTAGATCACGAAAATTTTGTATAAGGGTAAATAAGGTAGTTAGGAGGAAAAAGAATGTTGAAGGGGCAAAAGAGAAATTTTCGTCTTGTATGATTACAAGACCAAATCACCAAATGCAAAGTGTTTAGAAACATATATGCTATTTTAACCAATCTTGTCTTTATTGCAACTGCTGAACCATAGTAGAAGAAATGAGGAGTAGATAAAGTTTAGTTAGAGAATGATGAGAAATTAGTATGTTAAAACAATAGGCAAAGTGTGTTTGACCTAAGATAATAAGGGACCACTTCAAGTTAAAGATGCAAAAGGAAAAGAAGGTGATTATCAATCTCTTTCCAAAGAATACCTCTCCAAAATGTGTTATTTTATTTCTGCCACTTTATTTTGATTCATTCATAATTAACAATTAACTAAACATTTAATTATCTTTAAGTATAGTTTTAGTATCAACTGTTTGATTTGGATTTTCTGTTGCAATTGCATGATGCAACACATTGTAAAACCATTAAATTAAAGTAGAAAAATATAAATTCATTTCTCTTCGGAAGTTCGGATCTAAAAAATCTACATCGTGCAGTTTCTGTAGAGAATCGACCATACACTTTATTTTTATTAGTCTACGAAATACGAATCCTCGACACCTATCGTAAAGGATCCAATGAAAACAAAATTTTGCTCATTACAAATTTACATTGAATCAACTTAATTTGTAGTATGAATTGAAAGCAAACCAGATAAATTAATATCTCACACAAGTCAAATTAAGAAAAGATTATACACACCATTTCATGTTTAAAATGAACAACACAATTACAAAATCCACAAAATATAGATGTATACATATGCAAAGAATATTGGACCAATCTAATCTCTGATGATTCTTCAAGCAATATGGGCCAAACCAACTGTCATATCCACAAAAACTCCAAACAAGAGAATAGCTAGACCAATGAAATTGATCAAATGAGATTCTCTTTGGTGTGGAACTAATTTTAACATGGCAGTCCTCTCCATCAAGCCTGTCAATGCAGCACAAATTGCCATGTAAAATAATGCTCTACCACCAGCTATGTGCCATGGAGCCATTGCAGCCCTTGATTGTCTTGTTCCTTGAAACATGAAGGTCAATCCAAAAAGCCACTGCAAAATGCCATAAAATAGTTTATAAATAATTATACTCATTTTTGTCAAAAAAAAAAAAAATAATAATTATACTCATTATGTTACAAAACGATTTTGTAAAAATCATATACATTATAGTGACGTTATTTATAGGCAAATGTTAGTGGTTAGTTTGTTAGGAGAAGAGGGAAATTGTTGCAGTGGAGATCGAACTCTGAATCTCCTTCTTAAACTCATTTAGTGTTATCGCTGAACCACGTCTTCTATAGAGTGGCGCATTGTAATATTATTTTCTAAAAATTTTAGTACACTAATATTTATACTATAAAATGTGATTAAATGTTTGTGTATTTTTTTCATATGTTGTTGGGATAAGATTGTTTTATGTACCTGCAAGCCAAACAAGCAAAAGGTGCCAAGGCCAATCCATGAGTGGAGGCTGTAAACATCAACCAAGTTCACCATATCATGGAACTTGAAAACGGCACATATACCAACAATTCCAAGAATTATAGCAATGAAGTGAAGGGTCATGTGAACCATCTTCCGTGTTTCATGTGTGCCTGGTACTGTGTGGTAAGACATTATTGCTGCTCAAAGTAAACAACACCAATTTAATCAGTGAGCAAAAATAGGTATGCTTTTTTGAATAGTATTTGTTTTGAGGCTAGCATTTCTGTTTACAAAATATTATTTGGTTTGAGAAAACATTATTCCTTTTTATTTTTAATTGTAAAAAATAACAATGTCCCTAATTTTATTTTGTTTCACATTTTTAAATATTTGTACATGAAACAAAACAAAAGTACAAATATTTGAAAACAAAAAAATTAGTAAAAATTGAGACTATAATAACTAGGGGAAATAATTAAAAAAAATGTTTTGTCAAACTAAACCATCTTAAAAAAGAAGTTTTTATTAGATCTAAAACATAAGGGACATGATAGCAAGTTCTACTGTATTGGACAACTTTGGTGATCCACATTGAACCAATATTCTAAAATTTTAACAATAATTGATATTGGACTTCGAAATTAAAAGTTTACAATTCTTATTATTAAAATGTCTAAGACAATAATTTACCGTGTCAGTTTGAAAAAATCAAGAGAACATATATGTATGTGCCTCAAAACTCAACTTATATTTGTTTCCCCTTGTTTAGTCAAACCGACGTCAATTAATTAAGTCATTGTCTTATTCATATGAGTGAAGAGGATTGTAAACTTCTATTTCTAGAGGACATCGACCGTTGTCATTGGTGTTTTATACGATTTTTAAGTATTGGTACACGGTGGACCACCTATAGTAGAAGTTGCGGTAAGATATATATACCTTGACCAACAAGGAAAATGAACCCAAAATACATCAGAAAAGGATGAACCTGCAAGATAGTGAAAAACAAGGATTAAGTAAAATGTGACTAATTGTGATATAGAAACAATTAATTAAAGAAGAAAAGCACAAGAAAGATAATGTTTTACATTGAAAACACGAAGATAATTATCAGAATCATATTCAATTCCCTCACGGTAATGCAACAACCAAACAAGCATAAGAATAAGGGCAATAATGCCAAACAAGTGAGCCAAAAATGAGGTATTATATGAACGCATCTTGCTTGTTACTATGATTTAGGAGGTGACAGAGTAGATAAATGCAAATCAAAATCTAGCTATAAGGAACTTGTTATGACACAAAAGTTTTTGGTGCTTCTGAGTGATGTTATTCTTCTCTGGTTCAATCTTATCTTATATATAACAGTTTTGCTTTTGATAAAGTTCATAAAAGAGAGAATTGCTTGATCTCTTGGTTTTGGAATTTTGAATGAAGAAGAAACTTTGATCTTTAGTAAGCATCTTTATCCTAAAATAAAATAAATCAATGATATAGATGTACCTAAAGTATATATTCTTATATAATGTAAAATGGTTTTGTTTTAATTTCAACATATATTATTTATTCTTTTTATACTTTTTGCACTGGGATTGGTATCTTATATATGTACATTGTCAGAGAGCCTTCCACAATATAGAATAGATTATGTGTAATTTTGGATAAAATTGTGTAGCAATGTCACTTTTAAGGATACTACTTAATGTGTGATCATATGTTAAACAAATAATTGAGCTCAAGTGAATAATAAAAATGGATGATCAGGAGCATCTTAATTTAAACTCAAACGGAATAATCATTGGTTACATTTTATTTATCTTTTGGTCGAACTCAGCATTATCAGGATGTCATTTCCATAACATGGAGGCTATGTGCAATAATCCAATTAAATGCTATAGCTCTCTAAAAGGCAAATTTGGAAATGCCATCATTTTATTACAGTTTCTGTTTAAAAATAAATGATAGACCAACAAAAAGAATGATGGGTGAAATTAATATTTGTATGTGACATGTGAATCCCTACCATAGAATAAAGAGTTAGCTTTAGAGAGCAAAAGGAATCAAAGAAAAAGAGAAGGCATGTTCAGAATGGGGATCCAAGATGCAACTTTAAAGCTCTTGCTTGCATTTTTAATGCTATAGTAATTTTAATTTTAGCTGTCACATTTGTATTCTATGAAATAAAACTTTGCATTTTTAAAAAATTTAGATTACATTTTTTTGTCAGGCCATAGAAAAAGGCTTTGAGGTGAGTGTTTGTTTTGTAACTTGTGTCTTAGTTCATCTGGGCCAGGTTGTTGAAAATTGGATCAGAAAATGAACCCATGTATTAAGCATTTGGGCTTATTCCTCATTGAGGATTTAACACAATAATATGATTTCAAAATCTTCCGTAAAAAATCAAAATCTTGAAGGAAAAATGCTATGTATATAAAGGAATTTATTATAGATATAGTCATATAGAACACCTTAATTTGTTCCTGTCAAAACAATAGTAGTAATAAAGAATATATTTAGGATGGATTAAGATTGTTGTGGTGTCTTCTGGGCTTGTTTGTTTCTAAACAAATGAAAAGAGGACCCCCATCATGTGACTATAGGGCATCTGTTTTTTATACACCTACAACTAATCTCCACCCCCCACAAAAATTAATCTTGTATTGGAAACAAATTAAATTTAAAAAATAAGTTAGTTATTTTGAAACAGAATTAATTTGATAACATTAAATGAGACTACCTACTTTTTTTTGTGAAAGTTTCTTGTAGTGCACGTCAACAAAATGTATTGCTATTCATGTTTTTCTTTTTTCCTAATATAAATTTTGGGTGAAATCTCTACCAAAAAACAAATAAAATTTAGGGTGAGGGATGGTGCTCAAATCTAAGATAATAGGAAGAGTAGCTCAAAGTATTACTTTGTATTTAGTAGTATATGGATCATGCAAGCATCACTACAATATGGATTCTAAGATAGGAAGAGTAGCTCAAACCTCAAAGTAAGACTCTTGCCATTGTTTGCCATTCAGCATTTTTATTTTATTTTTGGATGGATAAACTACAGTATGTCCCACTCCTCACAGCGGATAAGATCCTTGCTTGGATGGACCCAACCTAATCAAGGTATATGTTTTATTATCACACATTAACCCCACCAAATTAGTGCAAAAATATCATTCTTCTTGATTATAGCCCTACCAAAGAATACCTCATTTTTCAAAAGTTCTAGTTGTCCAAATTGTTTCATATGTCTTCATGTTAGACAAAAAAACCACCCATTCACTTTTTTGTGCTATTTATTATACATGTATTGAGCAACAAATTAGTATATATATGCTCAATCAATCATTTAACTTGGGGTATAAGCATGGAATAGTGGGTCACAAACTACAATCTACGACAGCTCATAAGGCACTGACCTGGCTTATGAGTTGGATGTATCTCGAATGCATTTTACATGTCCTCAATAAATGATGTGATGAAGGATAACTACAATGATATTTGGGCTATACTTTTGCTTGGACACGCCCTTAAATAGTTTCTATTTGAGCACACATGCATAAATGACAAAAATATATAAGATAAGATAGGCTCAAATGATGTAATTTTAAATAATTTAATGAAAAGTAATTTTATATGTGTGTCTAGATATAAATTATTTGTCGTAGGATAATTTTAAGATAAAAGGATATATTAAATTTTTAACTGAGTATAAAAAATAGAACTTAAACTGTAATTAAGTTAATTTTTTTTAAAATATTCTGTATCTAATTTAGAGACCGATTAATTCGAGGAAAATTGATCCCTTCATCCATTAATAATAATAAAGTAAGAGTTTCACTCAATAAGAATTGTATTGAAATTAGTACAAGCACACAACAAATATATGTTAGAATGTTTGCTTGATATAATTGGGAGAGTTCAACTTTTGTTATATTATCATCAAAATATGCATCAGATATGTAAAATTAGTTGCTTGATATAATTAGAAAACTTTTATATGTGTCAATTAATAACAGATTATTATATGTGTGACTTTAAAGAGATGTGATTAAAATTTTAAAAAATTTATGGATTGATATATAAAAAATATTTATTTAACTGACTAGCTTTTTTTTAAGTAATTATTAGTAACCAAACTTTTACCTCTTAAAATGAATAAATAAAAAATTTCATGTAATTTTTTTTTTTTTGGACGGGGAATAAAAAATCTCATGTAAATTATGACTCCTTTTATATTACTATATTCCCATTAACCGAATTATACCTACAAAAACAAGATGAGAGTTAATTAATCGTATAAAAAAATGAGTTAATCAAGCATTAATATATATGGTGAAAATAATATCTTATTGTTGTCATTTTTTTTTTGACAAACTCTTATTGGTGTCATTGTTAAAAGCGAGTTACTCATTTTGTGAGAACAATTAAGTTTTATTATTACTGTATTATACTCCTTAACTGTCTTAGTTTGTTAATTTTAATTTACAGTCTTTTAGTTTTGTTATATCTTCATAGATTGTCAAATATTTTTGTCATTATGATAACTCATGGGGTTAACTGGATGGTGAAAGTTTGAGAATTTCAAAGGTATGGGGTTTTAGTAATTTTGAATTCACCATTGTCATTCCGTATTGGATCAATTCATATTGATATACTAGTAGAGTAAAATTGTACTACAGTATTCCCTCTTGACACAAATATAAGTAAATTTAATTTTTTTGATACATTTGATATGGACCAAGTACATCAACAGTCAAATATATCAAAAAAGTCAAATTTACTTATATTTATGTCCAGAGGGAATATAATTTTAGTTGAATCATCCGCTAGTAATCTCTTTGTAGACCTAATTATGAGTCTTGAAAACACAAAATTGAAACCAAAAAATACAATACTCTCTCTGTACAAAATATATGTCGTTCTGATATTTTTACACATATTAAAGAATTTGTAACTTCTATAAATCTTGTCAAAATTATACATATTTTTCTTCTTTTATCTTTTCTCTCTCTTTGTTGGTAGATGAAAAAAATAATAAAGTTGGATCGAGAGTATTGACTTTTATTAGTATAAAGAATATAAATGCATGGGTAAGAGCATGGCTAAGAATTAATCCGACACAGATCTAGATATGTTGCATTAGACATATTATGCATTTTGTGTTGGAATCAATTTTAGCCGTGGATTTCACATCAGACGATTGAGATTATATATATACTCGTGACTATTGATTGAAATTGAACAATTGGTGTTATAACTGCATCCCAAAAATCTATTTCCAATCAAACACAAAAGACCAGAGGTAGTACAGTAGTGCTACACTAGAAAGGTCAGCATAACTATTCATAAGTCAACAACATTAATGTGTCTCCAATATGTGTAACAAATTCACTTCACCTACTTAGCATGACCCTAATACTAATGCATTGCAAGATAGTAGTAGCCATTGATCATAGTAAGAAATTAACGGCCGAGATTGAGACACTCTAGATTTCAGCCAAAACTCACGTGCATGTCATGTACCCAATACAGCGTCGTCATCACCTATACACCTTGGGATCCACTATCCAGTGCCATTCAAGTCTCAAGAACCCTTTCCCCCATCCCTATGTGACGTCCCCTCAAACCGTGTTCACTTTCCGGGTATTTCTTTTGGGAGTAAATGATTCCCCTTTGAAATTTAAAAATTTATTAAATATTATGTTAAAATTTTGAAATTGTAAAATGTTAATCAAATTATTCCTTGCACTATTTCCTTCGTCTATTTTGATGACACAGTCGTTAACTATATACGTGACACTTGTCAACGTGATACCACACAGGGCCGGCCTTTGGGCTGTGCAAGCAAGGCCATTGCTTTGGGCCTCAACATTTCTGAGGCCTCAAATTTTTTTTTAAGTCCATCATTTTGTATAGCAGATATATAGTTTGTCCGCGCATCAATTATTGTTAAGTGTACTTTGGTGTAGTGGCAACTTGTATGATACAAAAAGGGTGCTTACAATTCTGTCTTGCAAAATACTATTATTTCTTTCTATAAATAAATAGAATCACCCTTTACAATTTTATTTTTTAAAATAGCTATATTCTGTTATTTTTTTGAAAATAAAAATTAATTGATAAAAATAAGATTTTTTTGAAGAATTTTTTTTTAAAATAAAAATAAATTTTTTATTAAGGGTCTATTTTTTTATTTGTTTGGGACCTCCAAAAGATCAGGGTCGGCACTGATGCCACGTCACGTGAGAGAGGAGTAATAGACAAAAATTTGCAAAATTAGGATGCTAATTGGTCAGGATACCGTTAAATTTAGCTCATAATTTTCCAAATTATAGTCAATTATCCCTCATGTGACGTGTATCCTGATTAATTAGTCATCTCTCATGTAATGTGGTGTTACGTTAGCAAGTTCCATGTATGCAGTTAACGATCATATTATCAAAATAGATGGAGTAAACGGAACGGGGGACGATTTGATTGATATTTTACAATTTTAAGGAGGTATTTGCCTATTTCTAAATTTCAATAGAGTATTTGACAAATTTTTAAATTTCAGAAGAGAATTTAGTAGTTCACTCTTTCTTTTAGCCATAAATATAATTAAAATTGATTTTTTTGATCAAATACATCAATAGTTAAATAAATAAATAAAATCAATTTTAATTATTTTTGTGAACAGAAAGAGTATGTTAGAATTTTCATACGTGCCAATTCTAAAATACGCTCAATAAAAACGACATCATTTCCTGCTAGTATATTTCTCTTTCCCATAAAGCGCCTGTTTCCCAATAGAGATGAAAAGATGAAAAACTTTTTCTACTCCCTCCATCCTTTATTATATATCCCTAAAATTGGCACCGTAATATCTTTAATTTGTGTTTAAATTTTCTTAAATTGTAGTGTGTACTCTCTTCATCTCAAAATAATTGATTATTTGACGATTTCACACACTTTAAAAAAAATTGTTAGTAAAAGAGTGAGAGTAAAGTTTTTACTAAAAACTTCTAAAATATAAAGAAAAAAATATGATTTTTTATCTCAAATTATAAAAAAAAAAAAAAAATTTACACATAAAAAAAAATTACTTTCAAGAATGTGTTTTTACTTATTCTCATAAAATTATTTTTATCTCTCCCAAATTATAAAGCGAATTGCATTTATTTATTTTTTTCTCTATTTTTCATTTTTTCAATAAACAATAATAAATAAATAAAATTATCAGAAAAGAAAAACAATTAATAAAAATTGTTTTTAAATCTTCATGCCAATAACCTCGCGTATCAATTTATAAATTTGCATTTTAATGGAGTAATCGATTATTAGCTGAATATTTTATTCCCGCGCGTGAAAGTTGGGTCCCGCTTGGTGATGCATGCAGTGGAGTGGGGTGAAGTAAGAGGGGTCACTGTGGCACAGGTTTTGAGGGAAATAAACGGCGTTGTCAACGGAATGGATGTTGCGAAAGGGAAACGCGATTGGGAATAACTCCGTGAATGACGGGAGATTGGGATCCAAGTTGGACAACGGCTACTTTGTGATATGATGACATGGAGGGAGGAGACATTATGTCACGTCACCTGTCCACCACCAAGTTGCAAACATTGCAATTCACAAAAACAACATCATATAATCCTTCTCTAGTTTTTTTTTAATTCTAGAGGAGATATCCGTTAACTCTAAGATGAATTATTCCGTTTAATATTTTTATTCCGGAAGATTGTATGTTTTGGAGTTAATATTTTGGCTTAAATGCACTTTTGGTCCCCTTATTTTAAAAAATTTGAACTTTTGATCCCCCTTCTTTAAAAACCATCTTTTTGGTCCCCCTTCTTTATTTTTTTTTTGAATTATAGTCCCCAACCTTGTTTTAGTAAAAATTTTGATGATGTGTCTGCCTCATTAATGACGTGGCAATATCCACATGGATACAAAATAATCCACCTCATTAATCTTAATTTTTGATACAAATAATATATTTTTAAAATATTAAACTAACTATATTAAATCATTTAAAACAGTAAAAAAGTAAATTAAATTATAATTAAATCATGAACCCTAAATTTCTAAATAGACATCATTCTCCATCTTCTTCTTTACGTGTTTCTCATTGCTCAATCTAAATGTTATAGTATCATTACTTCTTGCACTAAACAATTCCACAAATTAAATCGAGTTTAAAGTAAAGGTTAAAGTGTAGTTGTAAATGGTTGGTTTGCCAATTAGCAGCAACACATGCCACTTTAATGGTTGAGAATGCAAAGGTTCCTAGGGGTTTTATTGCCTCTTCCTTCTTACATAGACAATGTATAATTGAGTGTTCGTGTTGATTTAGTGTTTAAAGAAATTGAAAGTTTATGTTTATTGAGTGTTCATGTTGATTTATTAGTGTTTAAAGAAATTGAAAGTTCGTGTTGATAGAAGATGAAAAAATATGTCTATTTGGGAATTTAGGGTTCATGATTCAATTATAATTTGATTTATTTTTTTATTGTTTTAAATTATTTAATATAGTTAGTTTAATATTTTAAAAATATATTATTTGTATCAAAAATTAAGATTAATGAGGTGGATTATTTTGTATCCATGTGGATATTGCCACGTCATTAATGAGGCAGACACATCATCAAAAATTTTACTAAAATAAAGTGGGGGACTATAATTCCAAAAAATACAAAGAAGGGGGACCAAAAAGTTGGCTTTTAAAGAAGGGGGATCAAAAGTTCAAAAATTTTAAAATAGGGGGATCAAAAGTGCATTTAAGCCTAATATTTTTATTATGTAGAAAATAAATGTAGATATGCTTTGATTAGATCTCAGGTCTACATCTCTGGGAGATTGTATGCTTTGGAGTTAATCCGTCACAATTTTGTTTTTTGTAGAAAAGGCGTTTCGGTTGGTTAGAGAAGGGTGACGTGTTGTATATAAACTATTGTTAGTCTCGAGTTCCAAACGATGTGGAACTTATAGATATGCCAGAACAGATGTCACCTAGTCGAGGCTAAGGAGCTGTGGATTCGAAAACGAATTTTATTGTTCTCATAGACGGCGCCACTCATCTCATCTGATCAGAAGGAATGGTCACTCGTCGTTCCGTCGCGTAAGCTTGATGAAGCGAAGGGGGCAGTACCTGCAAGATACACCGACACTCAAGTCAGTGAAGGTAGGGGAGCAAGTACAGAGATTGAAGATAGATTACATGGTCATTGCAGAGAATGACATATATATACCCAGCGTTGGGCCAAGACCATTGACGAGGAAGACGTACGATCCATTCATGCCATAAATAACTGTCGGGATTTTATATACCATCATGATGAGCAGTAAATTCTCATCATCCCAATGTCGAACGTCACAATTATGTGGTGGTGACTCAGATTCTTGGACGCGTCATGATGGACCTACATGACATGGGCCTGCTCGACCAACGAGGTAATGGGCCTGGCTGTTGCCAGGTCCAGTTCAGAACAATTTTATTATTTACTATTAATTTTATCAATTCAATTGTTGATAATTATTATTATATATATTAATTATTAAGTGCACATATTTTTATATAAATTCTGAAATTCGTAGCTATGTAATTTAAGTATCAATAATTACTTGCATTTCTTAAAAGTTTATTATAAGTTCATTTGAAATTATTTAATGATGTATCAAATAATTTTAAAATTTCATAAAAACTTGTAGAGATGATCAATTCAATAAGAAGTTTTAATTAGACGGATGAATAATGAAATTCATCGTGAATAATGAGATGTTAAGTGAATTAACTCAACCCAGAGTTACTACTAGAGTCAATGGATCCTTCATATTAATGTATACATACTATTTTGTTATCCGGTCAAAAAAAATGATTTTGAATGAATTGATTACGTAAAATTAATTCTAGTTAAAATTGAATTGAGAGTAAAGTGATTTGTGTTTTGAATAGATTCAACAAAAAGTGAGTTGAATATTAGTGTAAAAAAATAATTTTAAAGTCAGAAGTTACAATTTAGAATTTTAAGCAAAATCAATTATAAAGACAAAATTAATTTTACTTTAAATAAACCAAACATGTCAGAATAATTTTTACGAGTTCAAAATCAATTATAGCCACTCTAGAATTTAAACCAAAAATACACTTAGTTTTTTTTTTTTGGTACAAATACACTTTGTCTTTTTACTTTTAGATTTTTTAACATGTGTCATTTATGTTTGGATAAATTCTGATTTATAAATTATTTAGTAGTACAAATTATAACTCAATAGTCGTTAAATTTTTTATTTTATTTATTAAATTAACAGTTAAATTAATTTACAAATATGAAATAACATAATAAAAAATTTTGCTCAGTTAATTTTATAAAACATTTCAATTTATTTATTAGCTACAAATTATCGGTTTTATATTATTTTATTAAAGAGAGCTTTGTGTTTCTCTCTTTAAATTTATATACTAATAAAAGCCTAAGTTCAAATACGTTTCTCTCTTTTATTGAACAATGAAATATCATACTTTATTATTATTTCTCTCATGTGTAAATTACATTAAAATGATTTTTTTGAACCTGCTATAATTCAATTTTTTTGTAAAAATAAAAAGAATTTTTAAGTTTATTAAATAACTAATTTATTTATTTGTATATATTGCATGTGTCAGTTATTCAACAAATCTATATTAAAATTAGCATTGTTATTATACTCCAAGAAAAAAAATAAACATCATTGTTTATATATGAAATTGAAGAAAATAACTCAACAAACACCGAGTAGCGGTTGATTCAGGTGTAATGTTGATTGCATTTTTTTTTCAACTGACAGATGTTCTAAATAGGCATTTGTTTCTATGACAATTTCGTTATTTGGTGAAAACTTGTACCTTATTTTTCTTACATGTTGCTAGTGTTGTTGAATGTGAGACTTTATCTCTTCTTATTGCTCTTCAGATTGTGGTGAAAAATAATTATGTCCAACTTAACACTTTAGATCCCATATTTCATCCAATGCTAAAAACAATATTCCCTCAAATTTTTTTAAATATCGTTTTAGAATAGTAGCACCAAATTAAGAAAGTGGATTTTCACACTTTTTTATTATTATACTCTTATATTAACCCATCAATAATTTTTTTTTTTTTTACTCACACATTATCTTTTCAATAAATTTAATATGTTTGCACCAAATTTTTTTTTATGTGTAATGATGCGCCAATTTTTTTAATATGACAAGAAACAATCTTTGTTTTAAATATATCCGCCAAAATAATATTTTATTGCAAAAGATAAGAGAAATTGACTAATGTGTAATTGACAAATCATACCTCTAAAATACAAAAGCGATAGTTAAATAGGATCGCTAAATTTGTTGTTTTACGTCATTTAAAAAAGAATGGAGGGAGTAGTTTTTATCAAAAAACAAATTAATAGAATCACTCAAAATCTAATTAGAGCGTCTATATCTCTCAGTCTAACTTAATATTTTTTATTTTCCTCCTCATTGTATTGATCTGTTTTTATCTTTAAAAAAAGAAGACAGCAATATATAAATGACACAAATTTAAATCATAGAGAAATATGAGACCAAATTATTGTTTTTGTTTGATCAAACAATCAAGCAATCGTAGTTATTAAAATTTCACGGATAAATAAATTGACACATTAAGATCTAAACTTCGATCCTCAATATAAAGTGTAATATTTCTACCAACTTTATTTTTGGGTTTTCACTATCTGTTTAATCTAATTCGGGAAACTTTGACATCAAATAATTTCAACTTTCTCCTAAACACAATTGTTAGAGATCAAAACATGTTTTTCTCTACCAAATTCAGTGTCCATCACCTTTCACTTTTAAATCAAATAACATTATATAAATATATAAGATAATTACATATGTATCGAAGGTAAACGGGCAACAAGCTGCGCCGCTATTCCTTTTTGAATTGCAAAATCAATTCGCTTAAAGACCACATTTACAGATTTAGGAGACACAACATTGTTATGCATGACTTTTTGAACTCTATCTAGAAGATTAACAGCATGTGGAGCCAAAAAGCCAAAAGTGTCAAAAGCAAAAGGTATAAAAGCATGTTGATTGTCAGAACACGCTTTTTCATGTTTTGTCACTTTGCTTGAAGCGGCCTTGAGTGCCGCCTGTCCAACACTGAAACTCGCAGTCCCTAATCCTACAAGTGGAGAAACTTCAGTCAAGTCAACACATGCATGTTTTCCTCCTACCCATCCATATATCAAAACATCAGTTGGCCTAAGTGTCGATCTCCTGTCATGTGGGTCAGTCAAGAAATTTACAGGTGTCTCTTTCTTCACTGATACTCCTGCACGTCGAAGAACATCTCTCACAAAATCATGTCTGTATTTGAAGCCTGGAAGCTCACTGCAATGCAGTGCGTGCTCTCCAAATTTATCCAAGCCTTACTACAGATCCGACAAGTCTTGTCTGAAGGAAATAATGGTATCATGGGGCGGTATATGAGGATACTCCAATACTCTATCGGTGACATGTGTTGACCCAACCCATCAATGGGGATAGCAAGAAGAAAATCCTGTGCATGCGATGCTTTCAAACACCCAAAAACTGCTTTTTGTCTTGTTGTCATGTTGAAATTGTCTTCCATGTCTTGAACAATTTTACTAAACAAGGCACTCGCCAAAACATGTTGGGCTTGAGGGGGACGGTGTCCTTGTTAGTAAAACTGCTAAAGTCAAAAGTTGGAATTGCATTATGAAGAACATTCAAAACATTGTCAAAATCATAGTCCATACTAAACATTTCACTGTATCTCAAGATAAGATCTTGCAATACCCAAGACTGAGCTCTAGAAGCTACAAAAGCATATGAGGCGGCCTCTACTGCTGAATATAAACTCAAACCTCCATCCTTAATAGGTAAGGAAACTAACCTCCATTGAAGGTCCCCAAAAAATGGACCTCCGCCAACCACAATATTTTCAATCGCAGTTCGTAGCTCCTTATAAAACAAAATAGTTGCCCCTTGCATGTGAATTGGTTGACACGTCCTGAGGCCAAAAAAAAGTTTGGCAATACCCATGCATGATCAAAGTAGAAGAAGCTCACTTTGCGGATCTTGGGGAAGAAGATGCATTAGCTCAACAGCTTTGACAGCTCTTTTCATAGCCACTTCTTCAATATAGTCTTTATCGCGACTAACAGCCCCTCCAAGCAACTTTACCCCCAACATCGACCTCCCAATATCCAAAGGGAACAACCCTTCACAAAGTTTAGTGCCATCACATGAAGGCCAAAAGATTTCAATCTTACGGATATCCAAAGAGAATAACATTTGAAATATTTCTACCAACTTAGTCAAACACATGTGATACCAAATTATTTACTCACAAAAATATTTATTCACCGTTAATCGAATAAATAAATAAATAAATAATATTTTCTCATTATAAAAAAATAAAAATAAAAAATAAATATTTTGTCTACATTTGAACACAGCTCAACACAGTTTGAACACACTCACCAATAAAATAAGCCTCCTTTGTCTGTGGCTTTCTTCTCTCTAATAACCAGCTAGCATCTCTCTATCGCTTCTAGCTGTAGTCTGTAGATTAGAACAAACAACAAACATTATTCCAAACCTATCTCTCTCTCTCTCTCTCTGTTTATCTTTTCTATATCTTCATTACCCTAATTTTCTTTGCACCACTTCTTATACATTAGATTAATCAATCTTCTACACTGAAAAACAAATAATAATGGGTTGTTCTCAAATGGGGTTTCTCTTCTTTTGCTCTATGCTTTTCATTTTCACTTCAGCTTCATCTAGAAATTTGCCTATTATAGCTTTTGATGAAGGGTACACACCCTTGTTTGGGGATAATAACGTCTTTGTTCATAAAGATGGCAAATCGGTTCATCTTTCATTAGATGAAAGAACAGGTTTAAAAATCTATATGGGTTGTTTCATTTTTATTTCTTTTGTGATTTTGTGGATAAAGTAACAACCTTTTTGGTTTTTTTAATTGTTTTTCAATTTTGGGTTGTGTTTTTTTCAGGTTCTGGATTTGTGTCTCATGATCTTTATCTTCATGGGTATTTCAGTGCTTCGATTAAGTTACCTGCTGATTACACTGCTGGAGTTGTGGTTGCTTTTTATGTGAGTTTTTGCTTCATATTGTTTGTTAAGTATTTGTTTTTCATTTTCAACAAATTTTTATGAAGTTTTTTTGGTTATTGATTTTTCCCTTTTTTTTGTTTATTTTATGAGTCTTAAATTTGATGATATAATCTGAAAAGGTCTCAGTGTTTTAATATTCAGGTGTTGAAATTGAAGGCATGCATGTGATTTTTCATTTTTTAAAAAATAAATAATTAATTAGATACTAGTAGTTTTCAATTTCAATTTCATTTTCCTTAACCACATGCTCACTGATTGATGGTGACGAAAATTTAGAATTTTATTAATTTTTTTTTTTGAAAAAACAATTTAATTTTGTTTCAACCAGAAACGTCACTGTTTCTATGTGTTTTAGATAAAATAAAGTGTAGAAAATGGAATAATGTTTCATCATATATTTTGTATCTGCAGATGTCAAATGGTGACATGTATGAAAAGAACCATGATGAAATAGACTTTGAATTTTTGGGAAATATTAGAGGCAAAGACTGGAGGATTCAGACCAATGTTTATGGCAATGGAAGTACCAACATTGGCAGAGAGGAAAGATATGGTCTCTGGTTTGATCCTGCTGAGGATTTCCATCAGTATAGTATTCTTTGGACAGATTCTCGTATCATGTGAGCTTCTTTTTCTCTTAACCTCTACTTGTCATATTTGTCTTTGCTTTGGCTTTCATGCAATGATGATCCTTGTTTATAAGTAGTAATTTGATTATATGGTTTTTGCTATTGGATTGGTTGTGTTTTGTTCAATGATTTCTTTGATTTTCTTATTTACTTTCCTAAATTGAATATAGAACCCTGCTGTCAAGAGGGCACAGTTTTGATTTAAGGCATGTTTGGTTTGAGTTGTTTGAACTTATCCATTGACATAAGCACTCGTGAGAATGTTTGTGAGAGTTTATGGAAATAACTACTGAATTGTCCATAAGTTATTTTCAGCTTCTTCAATAGTGCTCATAGGAATAAATTATATATGATCACTTATATGATAAGCGTTTATGCTATAAACATTTTACTTAGTTGTTTATCCAAACATGTTTTTTATATTTTACTTGCATCCTTCTTTTGAAATTAAAGACTTTTGATATCAAGTGGTGCAAACTCGCTGCATGAATGTGTGATTTGTTGACAGTAGGGAATCCATGACCCACCATCAAGCAGGGGCTTTTATGGACCTTAATAATATTTGGGAGACATAATTCAATTATCATGGAATTTGTTTTTCCTCCTCAACCATGTCAATTACTACATTTTAATGTTAATAATAACTTCCTACATGGTTTCATAATATTCCTGTTTTCCTTTGTGCAGATTTTATGTAGATAACATTCCCATTAGAGAAGTTACTCGAACAAAATCTATGGGAGGAGATTTCCCCTCTAAGCCTATGACTTTGTATGCGACAATATGGGATGCATCAGATTGGGCTACCAATGGTGGAAAGTACAGAGTAAATTACAAGTACGCACCATACATTGCCAAATTCTCCGACCTTGTCCTACATGGTTGTTCAGTCGATCCAATCGAACATGTAGCCAATTGTGACACTGCTCAAAGTTCCGAAGCCATTCCTTCTAGTGTTACACCAGTACAAAGAATCAAAATGGAGAATTTCAGAAAGAAGCATATGACATACTCCTACTGTTACGACAAAATCAGATACAACAAATCCCCTCCATCAGAGTGTGTCATCAATCCACAAGAAGCTGAAAGGCTAAGAAGATTTGACCCTGTCACATTTGGTAGTGGGCGACATCGTCATGGAAAACGACACCACAGCAGAGGAAACCACGCCGAAGCTGTTTCATTATAAGAACGTTCCGCACAAAGATTATCTTCATCCTTAATTCGGTTCGATTACCACCTGGGTTATTTTTTTGTTTTACGTTCTTTGTGGTGTATAGAGAGGGAGGAGAATAGAAATCGCGAATATGATAATTTTGATATGGTTCCTTTTGGTGGTGGGTATGTGTATAGTTCATACCTTAGGTTCCCAGGTATTTTATTATTCATGTCTTGTGCTTCATTACAAATTATTTAATCTGTTGATTTCTGTATTTAGACCATATACCTCAGGGTTTTCAATAAATTATTTAGCATTAGTTATTTAATGAAGTTAGGTATGACCTTATTTCTTATGAATTTGAATATATTCAACTTAATAGTATTGTTTTATTCTTTTGGTCATGATATCATTGATATGCATACCTGTATTGGTAGATATAGTATTCATTCAACATAAACTGTTTTATTCTTTTGTCCATGATAGTATTAATATGCATACATGTCTGGTTGATAGGAGTTTATGTGGTCAATTATATTTGTCAGCTTATGTACATTACATTGATTTTATTTATATCTTTAATGGAATCCAAAGTGAAGTTGAATAATTATGAAGTGGCTTGTCTCTGTAGGTCAGTGCAGTGGGCTTACATACACTTAATATTTGAATATTGACCAAAGTTTGCATGTCTTGACATTAATTTTTCTTATGTTTTATTCATCTGGTGTGTGGTTTATTGATTTGGTAGTTGAGATCTCTATGGACACAACATTATTATGGGTAGTTAATTTTTTCTGACCTACTCCATGTGTATCTGTTGTAAAGTGGAGCCACATATAATTTTTTTCTAATTTAATTTTTCTAACTAGTAGCAGTATTTTAGTCCTAGTACCATTTAATTTGGCCTTCTTAATGCTGATTTTACAATTTAAAGAAATTTCCCAACCAACTTTGAAATTATCTTATCACATCAATTTGATACAGCACGTTGTGTACTTTAGATTTATTGATCCTTCTGTTGCAAGTAATTAACAGACAGGTACTGTAATTTGTAAAAATGATTGCACTAGTTTGTAAATTGTTGGAAACTACTACATCAAAAAGCAAGAAAGTATGAAAAATGTAATGATTTTTTCATCTATGTTAACATTTATCATTTAATAACAAAAGATGTAAGTAAATCTGATGATAAGAGAGAATTACAAAAATAGTGTGAAAATTAGGAAATTAAAAATGAGAATAATTAAGCCTAACTACTATTTTTATTCATTACTCAAATTGGTGGAACACCCTTATCCAAGAAAAGAATATTTTGTTTAGATAAAATAAGAGTACCTTGTTTATGATTAGCACTAATAATCCCACTTGCATGTAAGCCCCATGTGTCTCTTATTTTGATACATTATGCACATTATGCAAGGAAAATCAGGTAAATTTATAATAACGGAATCTAAACGTTAGCAAAAAACGACATACATGAATTGAGATTCTGAGCAGACCATTTAAGCTCTCTGACTTGTATGAATGATTTTCTAAAAGGATGAATCTAATGTTTAATATTCATATTCTTGGCTTTCACTTTACATATATGCTTTATCTGAAGCATAAATCTGACACTAAGCATGTCTTCATTCAAATAAAAAAATTCATAAACATAATTTTTTATGGAACCAATTTTTTTTTTCGTCACAAGATAACATTAGATGATCAAGAAAAGAAGGAAACTAATAATTCAAAGAGCTATGTTTGCCTTGAGGAATAAAAAATAGTACATGTTATTTCATTTTAGCATGTGATATAACTTAATATAAAAGCAAACACACTTTAATTCAAGGGGTGTGGTTGAGCGGTTGAGGCTCATCCTCCCTTAATCAAGAGTCGATGGTTCGATCTTCACCTTGGGCCAGCTATTCCATCCATCGAGGTGCCTCCAATCTAGCGATTGAATAGTCACTGCGTTCAGCGGTGGATATCCTGGTCTCGATAAAAAAAAAGCAAAAACACTTTACAGCAATTTTTTTAAACCTTAAAAGGAACAACTAATACATTACTTTTTTTATACGTACTAAAACCTTTTACATGAAAGAAGTACTAAAGGTTAAAAATTTACCGTAATGAATTTGAATTTTCACTAGAACATGAAGTACAAAACGTGTGATATAATTTGAATAGGTGCATTCAATCTAGTTCTAGCTAGCTGACCAAAAGTTGCATTGTTTGCCAGCCAGGTTTGAAGTGGAAGTATCAATAGTCAACTTGATCATTGATGAGCCACAAAACTCATAATTATACTACGGAATCACTAATTGTCATTGAAATCTTTTTGTGACAAATAGTGTATTTTTTCACTTTGGGATGGTACTTTACTTCCAACTGTGGCCAGCTTTGGCTACGTAGTCTCATAAACGGAAAAGATTCCCATAAAGCAAGCATTCATTCGTTTCTCGAAAAACTTCTCGTGAACCTTGCTAACTACTACTCCTAGTACCACAAGTTTCATTTCATTCTAGAAGAATCACATTCATGCATGACTTAACTTCCAAGCAAGAATAGATCAATGTTAAAACAATATTTTGAGTTAAGGATTGTCCGTTTTATACAAAATATAAGACTTTGTTTGCGGGTTTGGAGTGAAAGAGGAGAGTTTTTAGCACCAATTCAAATGTTAAACAACTAATCGTTTACTACTTTATTCAAACAATAAATTTTGACAATGAAGTGATGGGTAATACCAATGCCGAAGGAGTAATAACATAAACAAGAGAGAGCAATCAACAACACAAGAATATAACGTGGAAACTCCAAAACCGGAGAAAAAACCACGACCGTTGTATAAACCGACAACCAGAGAATAATCACTATGTGAAAATTATTACAACACATAGAATAACAGAGAATAACATTATGTGGAAATTGTTACAACACATAGACTACCTCAACCATCCCGGCCCCCAGTACACCGATACACCCTCCAAAGAAAATATCTAACTACATCTCACTATACTCTAAAACCAGAGCATAAGAGAAAACAAAGTCAAATATAAACTTAAAGTGTTTCTGACTGGTGCATTGAAACAAGGAACTTGAGGTCTCTTTATATAGTATTGAACTCTCCCAATCTCCACTATTCTAAGCAATGTGGGACTTCTTTACTATAATTTTCTTCACCTCTTTTTTCCTTCATTACCAATGTGGGACTTACATTGCAATCAACCCCAACAATCTCCACCTTGATTGTAATGGTCTTCAATCTTCATTGTCTACACCGACAATCATTGTCTTCATCGACAATCAACCACAACAATCTCCACCTTAATTGTAGGAGTTTCATCTTCCGCTTCCATTGTCTATACCGACAATCATACTCCACCATAAAGAGTACACTACACTTGAAACTAAATCATTCCAAGAATTTTCTTCACTTGAAATTAGACCATCTAAGAATTTTCTTCACTTGGAACTAAACCATCCCAAGAATTTCATGTCGAAACCTGCTGAAAGGTTATGATGCAACTCCCATGTTGGCTTTTAGGAAATTCTTCAGCCATCAACACATCTCACCACACACCTTGCATCAATGCCAACCAATGCCCGTGTGTTGTTCTGAATCCGTTAGCTATAACTTGTCCTTTTCCATGGTATAACGGAAATACCATAAAGACATCATCATCCCAAAAACAAGAGAAACATTGCTAGCACTTACCTCAGAGTCTTTTGCTCCACCTGGACAATTTCATGCCCAAAACACCTTGTGTAACCTTGATTGCATTAACTCCATCATCCAGCTTCTTCATCACATAATCACTGCATTATTACTACTCTTCAACACCTACCAGAATACCTCTCTTGATATCTCATCGAACCGGAAGCTTTGATACCACTGATGGGTAATACCAATGTCGAAGGAGTAATAACATAAACAAGAGAGAGCAATCAACAACACAAGAATATAACGTGGAAACTCCAAAACCAGAGAAAAAACCACGGCCGTTGTCTAAACCGACAACCAGAGAATAATCACTATGTGAAAATTATTACAACACATAGAATAACAGAGAATAACACTATGTGAAAATTGTTACAACACATAGACTACCTCAACCATCCCGGCCCCCAGTACATCGATACACCCTCCAAAGAAAATATCTAACTACATCTCACTATACTCTAAAACCAGAACATAAGAGAAAACAAAGTCAGATATAAACTTAAAGTGTTTCTGACTGGTGCATTGAAACAAGGAACTTGAGGTCTCTTTATATAGTATTGAACTCTCCCAATCTCCACTATTCTAAGCAATGTGGGACTTCTTTACTATAATTTTCTTCACCTTTTTTTTCCTTCATTACCAATGTGGGACTTACATTGCAATCAACCCCAATATGAAGGAGTTTCAATTATTTTATTCAAACAAGCAATTTTAAAATGAAGAGAATTTAAATTCAAGCATTTGAATTTATGCATTTTCAAAATCCAGAGAATTTTAAAATTTTGGATTATAAAAACCTAAAACAATTCAATTTGATTATAAATATATCATATGACTTAATTTTCTTAACTCAATTGATTAGAAATTAAGGGAATGAAATATCAAATTCCTCCTAGAAATTTTAATATTTGGCAAATACCCTCTTAAAATTTGAAGAATGACAAATACATCTTGAAATTGTAAAATGTTTATCAAATTCCCCCTATTCCGTTTACTAAATCTATTTTGATGACATGGACGTTAACTGAGTATGTGGCACCTGCCAACGTGGCACCACGTCACATAAAAGGAGAGTAATTGACTAAAATTTGTAAAATCAAAGGGTTAACTTGAATTCAGCATAACTTAATTATTTATTTTATTTTCTTACAAGCCTCTGTCCTTTTATATTATGAATTTTAAAAGACCTTAATACAATAATTGCTTTGAACCTCTAAGCATGTTGAACCGATAAAAATTTTGAAGAAAAAAATAATAAGTTAAAATAATAGAATAATTTGAAATAGGAGAATTTTTTTATAAGACTCGCATAGAGAAGTGTAATATACCGAGTTCAAACTAGGAATACTATAACAAAGTAAGCTTAATGTAACATATAAGCATTCTCTCTAACACTTTGAATAAGTTTTTTTATCTAATTAGTTTAAATCTAAACGCTTCACTCTGTATTGTATTCTCTCTTGTAATCGTGAACATCATGTAATTTTCTCAATTGCTATGTATCAATTAATTGAAAAGACCTATATATTACAATTTTAAAATTTAAAAGATTGATGTGTTAAAAAAAAAACTTAAAAAACCTAGATACATTTGGCCAACTTTATTGTACCAACTACCGAAAACAAAATCCTTAGATTTGGGCTTCAAATTTTTCTTAGATTTGTTGAACTCAGTCTTAACAGAAACTAAAAGGGCTTTACTATATACACCCCTACAAAATTCGTTGAAGTGCAGTGTTTCAAAAGAAGAAGAAACAAATAAGAAGAAGAACATTGACGCGAGCTTTTGAAATTGAAGAAAATAAAACAAGACATGTCAGAGGTTGATTTTGAACCCCAAATCCAACAAAACACACGCCTCTTCATCCCCAACCTCCTTACCCCACACGAATGCAGGGTTTGTTCCTCTCTCCTTTCAAATCTATGCATCACTCTCTATGTTTTGTTTTGTAGTAACATTTTTCATTCTAACTTGATTTTTTTTTGTTTTGTTTTGTTGAAGGAATTGGAATTTATTCACAAGTGTAGCAGCAGCGTGGGTTACAGACCCAATGTCTTTTCAACCACTCTTTCTCATCTCATTGCTACTAATTCTTCTCATTTCATCATTCCCTTTATTCCCATCAGAGGTTATCTACCCTAACACATCAAAATTCCATCTTTTTTGTTTTCTAGAATATCCCTTTTATTTGTTTATTTTGATAATTTTATTACAGAAAGATTGAAAGACAAGCTTGAAGAGTTTTTCCAATGTGAATTTGAGCTCTTTATTGAGTTCACCGGTTTAATCAGGTTCGTGCAATCACTTATGAAAACAGATTATAGCGTATATGAAATTGGTTTGACTTATTTTATCTTTGATCATAGGAATAGCTTAAGTATGTATAAGCCCTTTTGTGATAAATAAAAGCTTATGCTATAAACTAGCTAAGTGTTTCTACCATATTGTTTAATGATGTTATATATATATTATGAATGAATCAGCTGGAGCAAAGGAGCGAGCATTGGATGGCATAGCGATGATAATAGGCCTTATCTCAAACAACGTCACTTTTCAGTTAGTGTTATTCAATTCAACCCTTTTTGGATATTGAATTCCTGTTATCTTATGCTTACTTGTTGATACTCAGCTTTTGTTTTTGTTTTGATAATATCATGAAAGGTAGTTTGTTATTTGAATACATATGGAAAGGATTTTGACGGTGGACTCTTTCACTTCCAAGATGGTGAACCGGCAACAATTATGCCTGCTGCTGGAGTGAGTTTTCCCTTTTTCCAATGTAACTTGGCAGGCTATGTTCTTTAAATTTCGATAATCAGTTATATTATATATGATGTGTTTGGGTAGTTCAAATTAGGAAGTGGACATGTTTTTGATGTTTTTATCTCTTTACACTTGAGAATGATTGATTTTCTAATTTTTTTTCTTTCTCAGGATGTTGTCATGTACACGGCTGACGACCGTAACATTCATTCTGTTGATGAGGTATAAGTCAAATGCACCCCTTTCTTTCTTGTACCTATTTACTTGGTAGCCGTACACATCATTGGCATTACCATTTTTCACACTGTAAAATGGATTTGAATCTTCTTTGCCTACTCCCCAACTCCTGAGTCATTAGCCCAAAAAGTCATTCTTATTTCAAATTCAAAGTTCATACATGCTTCAACTTCTAATATACTCACCATTTCTCTGATCTGTTTTGTTCAATCAAAAGATGATGCTGATTGTTAACACACCAATAATTCATTTTCCTAATGTAATGTAATGAGTTATCCTATTTGCTGAAGACAAACCTTAACCATAAACAGTATAACCATGACTATCAATTACTAATTGTTTTTTTTTCTCCTGACATGGATATAAATATAGATGACTTTTCTTGCAAGAAATTGAAGAGATACAACATTATCTTTACTAATTATACTTTTCATCACTTTGAGCGCAGCTATCAATACAAAACAAGTATAGAGCTTATACGGTTCTTATTCTAGAAATTTGAGGTAGTAGCACTGTTTCCTCAGTAGTTTGTCTTTGACCGAACTCTTAGATAATGAAAAAAATACTTGGGTGGTTGGGTCATGGAATTTAATACTATTAAACAGAGAGGGCTCCTCTTGATTCATATAGGTTATCTTTTTAACATCTATATTTTACCCTTATTTGGTGTGCTTGATATGATCTGCATATGCAGAACAGTATTATTTGAGCCTTTCTTTCTGGTCTCCTAGCATGTTATTTTCAAGGCATATTATTATTATTGTAAAATAAGCAAATACCAAACTACTATTTGCTTTTTTATTTTGTAAAGAGAAATCAATTTATGTTAATAGACAAAATATTTGAAAATCGTCGAACCATTAAGGCCACCTTTGATAGATAGTAAATAGGAAATGATCAAAATTTCATACAGTGCTGTTAGTTGATTACCTAGTTATCACTTTTTGGAGTATAGCATTAAGCATAATAAAATACCCCATATTTTCTTAAGTAGTTCTATTATAGAATAAGTCACCATCTTGATTCTTGAAAGGCAATTCTGTAAATTTATTCATCAAAGAAAATTTACATATATTGACCACATGTGAATATATATAGGTTTGACTCTGAAATATTAAATTGACATAAATCCAATATTTGGAGGAAAATCTTTTTCCTTTTGAGTTTGATAGTTAAAAATAACGAGCAAGTGAGTGAGTGGAATATAAAGGAATGGTTCTTTCAACCGAAAACTAGTTCGCTCTAGAATGAATACATAGCCATCATAACTATTTCTGATATGAATTTATCTTTTGGATAGATAACTGACGGAGAAAGACTCACACTTGCTTTATGGTTCAGTCGTGATGTTTCCCATGATGAAGATACAAAGCTTGTTTCTCTTCTTTCACAACACCTATTAAATACAAGCATTGCTGATTCATTACTACCTTTGCCTGCATCCAGTAATATGTACTGGTTTTCTCAGGACCAAGCATCCAATGACCAGTTTGGTTTTAATATTTGTTGGGCTAGACTGCATGTTCTCGGATATAACATATATATTTCTCAAGACAGTGGCTGTGACTTTGATGTCTCTGAATTAATGGTACTGCCAGTGCACTTGGTGAGAGGAAGTGAGTTGCTAGACCATGAATTTGTCAATATTTTGCATGCGCTTCAGGTACTTAATGAATTGCATAAAAGTTATATTTTCTGTTAATATACCTGAAAAACTTTTTTCCACTTGATTGGTTTTACAAAGATCTCTGCGATTTCTCTGATTCATTTTCTTCGGCGCAGGTTGTCCAATTTTATTGTTGGAAAGGATCTGCCTTGCAGACCAACATATCAAATATAGAATGCAAGGTATTTAATCTGTTGGATGCGCAAAGAGAAAAAATCAGAGGTCTTAATTCTGTACTTCTGAATGATGGTGATTTTGCACCCAAAATATTTGGTAGGAGACCTTCCGATTTGGAAGAAAACCTGTGTATTAGCTTTAATTGGACTGGAATTGTGGCTGCAATTGCTGCTTGGGAAGATTATGTGTCGAAGTTAAGCAAGCAAATGCATTTACAATTGCCTTACTGGAGAATGCAAGAATCTTTATATAATGTACAATTGGATGTGTAGTATTGATATAGGCAAGCAAATACCTTTTTGAAGCTTCGCTTCGACAGTGTTATTTAGGTCAACATGCCTTGGGCGAGTTTTAAGAACATGCTGCTTGAGGGAGAGATGAGGCATGCAAACGACAGAGATAAATTTATTTTTCGTAATTTTTTGATACAACAATTTGCATCGGTAGACTTAAGAGTCAAGAATGACACACAAGATGTATTTTTTAATTCTCTCACTAGCATTTTAAACAACTAATTATATACATTACTCATTTTGAAAAAAAAAGTGTGACCTAATGCTATCACGTGTTTCTAAATTTCTCTATACGTTACTAGTCTAGCATGATCAAGAAAAATTTGAAGACCAACTCTTGGTAGTCTAAACCTGACCTTTTTGAAATTGCATTTTTTTTTACTAAAATTAAAAATATTCATTTATTCAAATTGATAGAGTACATCAGATTCAAGTATAAATTCAATATCGTTAAAAATAAAAAATGATAATCTGCGAACAAATTCACAACATTCAAGTTAATAACATACAACGACATACTCACATACTCATGAAAATGTGTTATGACCTATAGATTGATAAAATAAATTTATATTTTGAAATAATTAGATAATTGATATCTTATGAACCCAAGAGCACTTGCATGAGATGGTAAGTGATCTCTTCTAACTTAACTAGAGATCATGATATCGAAACCAACCATAAGAATGCAACAGTGTTGAATTTTCTATATCCGGTTTAAACCAAGAAAAAAATCCTATGTCAAAAACTAATGTAAAATAATATGCTTAAATTAATAAAAATATTTTTCGTAAAATCAAAGATGAAATTGTTTAACACTTCCATGATGATAGATTAATTGTTTTGACCATACATAAGAATAAGAAACTGATCTTCAAAGCCCAATTTATAGATCCATTACAAAAGCCCAATAATTTCCACAAAAGATTTATCATCTCCATAACCTCACATAACCTCATTTGCGCCAACCCACAAACCCTAAATCTCACACTCTTCTTCTCCATTTCGCCGCCGCCGCAAGAGCCACCAAACTTCACCTCCAACCATGGGTCGCGTCCGCACAAAAACCGTGAAAAAATCCTCCCGTCAAGTCATCGAGAGATACTACTCACGAATGACACTCGATTTCCACACCAACAAGAAAGTCCTCGAAGAAGTCGCACTCATTCCATCAAAGAGACTCCGTAACAAGATCGCTGGTTTCTCAACTCATCTGATGAAGCGTATTCAGAAAGGACCTGTTCGTGGTATCTCGTTGAAGCTTCAAGAGGAAGAGCGTGAACGTCGTATGGATTTCGTTCCTGAAGTTTCTGCTATTAGGACTGAACATATTGAAGTTGATAAGGAAACTCTTGATATGCTTGCTGCTCTTGGTATGTCTGAGATTCCTGGTATTGTTCAGGTTGATCCTGTTCCTGTTCAGCAGATTCCGTTCGGTCGTGGCGCTGGTGCTGTTGGTGCCGCAGGTGGTGGTGCCAGGAGGTTTTAACTTTATGATTTATTATCTTAATTTTTGTTCGCATGATAAGACTGCTTTAGTGTTTTGATTTACATTTGAAAACAATTATGTTACTGTTAAACTCGTTTAAGTTTTTGTAATCGAATCTTTTTGTTGGTTTTCTGAATTCGTATGGGATAGTATGAAATGATGCTATTGTTGAATTTATTTGTTTCAGTGGTTTCTGAATGGTGGATTTAGGTTTTGCATATAAACCCTTATTTATTACTATAATCAGCCTATTAAAACCTTACGATAATTAAACCTATTAAAATATTAAGAATGTACCATTAATTTAATTGCGAAATGGTAATGATTTTTGATATTGGTCTTTTGATTTTTTACAAACAAATTTTTCAATCTTTCTGTTAATGTTAAGCGTGGCCTTGTTCCTCATGGTTGAGAATTTTGAATGTGCCTAAGATTAAATTTCTTATGTTCAAGTAGATATGTTCTCCATTTACATAATTGAACTAAAGAAAAGAGAAGGTATACTAAATTTACAATTAAGTGTACAAAAATGAGGTGATTAAGCGTATGTTTGGATTCATGCCATGTGTGTGAGAACCACATGTTGAAAAACCATGACAACATTGTAGCTCTGTCTTGGTAAACTTGCTCGGCGAGGCTGAACTAAGCATATGCCAAACAATTTTGATGCTTTCGGTTCAATGTGCATGCCTTTTCTTGTTGTAATTGTCCAAATCTGTGGATTTGTAGCGGTTAGTTGGAGTTAAACATAAAAATGTTTTTGTTCTTAGTTTAGTGGCAAGTGATTTCAAATGTGTTTTTGTTCTTAGTTTAGTGGCAAGTGATTTGAAGTGTAACATTGTTTTTGAACTTATCGTTTTAAGTGTTTGCTTTGTTCTTACTTAGGAAACCCATGTAGTTGGTATATTTGTCTCTCGGTTTGGATGATGGTTGTGCTGGATTTCGTTTATTGTTGCCTTGTGGTGCCAATGGTTATTTTCAAGGGTTGTAAGTTGTAATAACCACTTCCTTCCCACTCTCCTTTCTCTTCGACTTTACAACCCTCTTACCCTCCTCCCTCTCTCTATTTTGTGCCTCAAACTTTTGTGGTTTTTGATGGTTCTAATATGTTTTAAAAAATTGTGCATAAGAAAATTGGTTAAAAGTATGACCTGCTGTAACCATGATAGTATATAATTAGTTTATCATAGGCCTAATGCATCCTGAGATCTTTTAAGTTTTACATTTGTAACAGATATGTTCTTTAAGTCGTTGCGGTAACAAATATGTTCTTTTAAGTTTCTAATAATTACACTGTTTCTCTTTTAAAGTTTTTTTTTGTTATAAAAACACTGAAGTAACTCAGTGAACACTTCGTTTTAGCTTCGAAATAACAAGAAGTAGCTTTTAATGTAAGTTAATGGTTATTTTAATGTTTTTGTAACGAAATTTGGAAGGATGACAATGCAATTAATTAGAAACTTAAAGGATATATTTGTTATCTAAAAATTTATAACCTATTTGTTATGTAAAAACTTAAAGAACCTTTTTGTTACAAATGTAAAAGTTAAAGGACCTCTAGATGTATTTGAACTATTAAAAGAACCCCTAAGATTGAGACTATGGAGTAGTTGTCTCCATGTTCAAATTATCATGTAACTCAGAACAACCCTCTTTAGATTGAAAAAAAAATTATACCAATATTTATCAAAGGAGAAGAACCAAATGGTTGGTACAACAGTCTCCAATCCCTTTCTCCATCAGCTGCGATTTTTCCACCGGTCAAGTATAAATAAAAGATTACTATATGCACGATGATGATATCAAGAACAAACACTATGATGGTAATAACAATTCTCCAACAATTTCTAATGCAGTAAGATTACCAGACAATATTTATGAAGTTGAGGATATGGCTAATTGCTTGACCTTTCTAGCTGAAGGACAGTCTAAAATATGAACCCGCCAAACACACTGAGGAAGATGTTGGCATGAACCACACAAAATACAACGGTGGACAAATTTTGGAAGCTGCTACTTTGGATTATGGCATTACAAATCGCTGTGTATGAATGAAAGGCATGCAAAGAATTTTCCTTTCATTTCAAGCATTTGGATGCCGTAGTGCAAGTTAAAGATGTATAAGGCTTTGGCAATTGTTCAAGAGACTAATCTATTGTTTGATAAGTAAGAGTTTCAATTAAAGACCAATAATAAATCATTTTCCCTTCAATTGATTGACAAGAGTGACCTGTAATCATAATAATAAGTCCATGGATGCAAGAGTGCTCCATTTGCTCATACAAATTTTTAGTCCCTTTTTGGGACAGCTAAAATATTTGTGGGAATATATATATCCTCCACAAAATCTAACTTATACGCTTACTTTTAGCTTATTGTATTTATGCAGCTGCTTTAAATCCTTTGGATATGCTCCATGTATGCAAAACCTTGCCAAAAACATCATAGAATACAATATCAGCATTGGTTTCTGTTATTTGCACAGACATGAATCCTTGCCCATCATGATACAACTTCAGTTCTTCTGCATTCCATGGCTTGATGTCGCCCCTCCACGCCTGTGATCCACCTCCACTCGTTAAAAAATGTATTCCGCTGCAATGTTTATGCAAACAAAGGAGGTTTAAATTTCATAACTGTGATTATATATGTTGATGTTAATCACGTATAAGTAAAATATGCTTACCTCTCTTTATCAATTATGTGCTCCAAGCAATGATCATGTCCATTGATGTATGCATCAACATTCTTTGACTGGATCAATAGTGAGGAAACTCGTTAGAAATTGTAAAATGGTAATGAGTAATATTGAACTAATTTATCTAATGCATCAATATTAGAATGAAAATGGGGTTGATTCATTAACCTTTAAGATGGGAAGAAGAAGCTCCACAAGCTCTTGAGTATTACCATGATGTCCAGCAGTTTTGATGGTATGATGACCCACCACTATCTTCCATTTTGCCTTGGATTCCCCCAAAGCTGAATCAACCTCCTACAAAAATTCTATAATGTTAGATACAATTGACAATTTCCCTCCTTAAAAAATGCTAACATGGTATGATATGAAATATGTATTGGTGCTAGTTTAGTGTCTTCAATATCAAAAACCCAAAATGTTATTTATTTAAAACAATGTCACAAGTTTGAATTTGCATGTCTTATTTGCTTTTGAATCATTTGTTCAAACTCCATGACACATTATTTATTCTCTACCATGGCAACTGTGACACATTCTGTATTTTTTTTGACAAACGCAGGGTGGTTTATTGCAATTTCGGTAAACTCATTGTGAGTTTTACCAAACATCAACTAAATTTATAGTTGAAACTAACCTTCAAGAGTTCTGCATTATAAGATTCGACAGGAAGCACGCCATTCCAATCATAGGTGTGATCTTCTGGTTCTGTAAAGTACTTTTCAACAAATGGAGTTGTGTCCACAAAGAAAAAATCTACAATTCCTGTACAAAGAAAATTGAAAGCACGAAGATGTTATAAAATTTTATGGTGTGTTTGATCTGCTAAAAAATAAGGAACATAATAGGACAAAAGAAAGCACAAAGGTTTTAAAAGGATTAATACCTGTATCAAGAATAAAAGATCTCAAGCACACCCATCTGCTATCTTTTTGTCTTAGAATTGGGCTCAACTGTGCTTCAACATCACCTCTGTAGTCATGGTTTCCCAAAACTAGCACAATAAAAGGAAAATAAATATTTTCATTGGAAAATTAGTTTATACACCTTCAGCTAAAATTTTAAAGCCTCTGATTTTTTTTTAATAAAGCATTATTATCATTAATCATTAGAAACACTTGAGTTATAGTCAAAAACAAATCGTTTAGGAGAACCGAATACAAATCTTATTTAGAACAACCATCGACTATATTTTACTTACTTTCTGACCAAATTCTAAATTACTAGTACGAAAAAAATGTTCTAAAAAAAAATTGATTGTTGTGAAACTCTTTCATCAACTTACCATTGTACCAAATCTTTTGCAGGCTTGGGGCAGTATAGATGTTGACAAATGACTCATAGAATGCTGGATCATCAACTCCTTTTAGACCATCGTCGTAAAAATTGTCACCGGTTGAGATCACAAATTCTATATATAGTTTCTCTCCTATAATTCCCATCTGAAAATCAAGTAAAAAGGAAAAAAACATTAATCACATAATTATTACTCCATCTGTTCCTTTATAATTGTCACAGACTTCATAGAGGAACACACTCCAGGGTCTCAAGCCAATACCACTGAACCAACCCCAAGTGGATTTATTGAAATTAATTTTATGTTTATGGCACTTAGTTTTTTTTGGTAATTCAGTGTAATTATGGTCTTTGAACTTAAATAAGCACTACAAAGTATTCCTACAAATTTTTTGAACCCTCTATAAAAGTAATCTTCTAATCAAACAATGTGACTATTTTTTATAGGATTTCATAAAAAAAAAACTATTTTTTTTATAGGAGATTAAGCTTTTTTTAAATAAAAGAAGAAAGCCAAGCTAAAGTTGGCCAACCTCTAGTTAGAAATATAATAGAAAGAGAGACAAAAAAAAAGGGAAAACATATAAACCTTCCCAAAAGATTGTATCTCAAAGAAGGGAATATAAAAATCAATCTCATTCTTTTTGAAGGAGTGTTAGTTACCATTTTCACAAAACGATATTGATTCAATACCATTTTATTAAATTTTACTATATGAGAGTTAAAAAACTTAATGACTTAATAACATTTTATTAAATTTATGTGATTTTTGTACATTGATGGAGTAATGGTCCGTTTGGTTTGAAGGAAAGAAAGTAGGAAGGAAGGAAAATACAAAATTCGAAGGTTGTATTTGAATTATAAAATAGTCCAAATACATGTATTAGTTTCCGTGTTTTCTTTCCTTCCTACTTTCTTTCCTTCTAATCAAATGAACCCTAATGCTCAACAATACTAGTACTACTAGTACTTTTGTGAAAAACTGCTTAGTTAATTGAACCAGTAAGCAATGGACACGTAGTGTTGTTCCAAATAATTATGTTTATATAACTGACGTAAAGTTACACACGAGTTTGTTAGAGAGTATGGAAATGTGGGGTTTAAACTTTAAAGCAGTTAATTTGCCTACCATTAGGCTTGAGTGCCTAACACATAAACTGTTTTTAATATAAAAACACATACTCCCTCCGTTTCAAAATAAGTGTCACATTTGCCAAAATTGTTTGTCCCAAAATAAGTATCATATGCTATTTATAACATTGATTTTTCCTATTTTATCCCTTAAAACAATCATTAGGTGAGATAAAAAGTACACTAAAAAATCTACATTTTAGTATTTCAATGTTTACTACCAATAAAAAAAGGAGGGTAATTTAGTAAAAATCATATTCTCTCTCTTTCAGTTACACACTTTTCTTAAAGTGTGTGATTTGGTCAAGTGTAACACTTAAAATGGGACGAAGGGAGTAACATCTTGCTATAATTCTGTACCCTTCTGTATAGAAAAATGCTAAATAGTGCACCCCATGCACTAGTTAAAGATACTTAATATAGCAAAAAATACATTGGAATTTGTGCGGTCAACACTTATAAAATATTAAAAGTGTTGTTTTCAATACAAAACTTACTTATTTTCTATGCTTAACTAGTGCATGGGGTGCACTAGTTAGCACGACCCTTTTAAGAGCTTCTCTTCCATGTATTTAATAAATTACTCCGTAACAGTTTATTTTTACTGCAATTAATTAACAGTTTTTAGCTAGCAAACAGTTTTACTTCATTAATTTATTATGTGTCTTAATTAATTCCCTAAATTTGATTTCTGGTTGCAAAAGATGTTACGTTATGGTAAACATTTTACTCCATTCTTTTGTTTTACATTATCCATCTTTAGAGTTTACGGTTAGTTTGTGCAAGAATCTTTTAGCTTGAACTAAAGAACATAAACATCTCCAATTATACTTGTCCCTAATAATGTTATGTACGTATAGACCAATATATGTAATTATGCTTTGTGTGTATTATATTCAATATTCATAGATCAATTATACAAGTTTGATGTAGTTTTCTAACAACAACAAATTAAATAAAATGAAAAATACATAATTAAAAGATGAAAGCTAGGCCGATTAATTTACCTGATTAGCAACCAAAGATTGATTGAAATTTCCTTTTCTTCCCCAATCTCCAACGACCAAAAAGTTTAGAGATTTTTGCTGTGGTTTTAAATGGTGTTCCAACCTTGGAAGCTTCTCAGCAATGGAGGAATGATTCACCAATAAGCACAACACACTAACTGCAAAGATAGCAGAACATAACTTGCGTTGGTTGAAGCTCATAGCCATGGCTTTCAGCACCTCAAAGTTTTCACACGGAGAATTTTTGTAACCTTGTAAGAGAAATGACGTGTGTGTATATCTAGAGAGTATTTTTCCTTAAACCTTCAATTCAAATATTATACTTTATTATGTTTTTCCTTAAACAAAATAACAATTACTGTTTGAAACTCACACAGCTGTAAATTTAGTAAAGCAGTTTTTTTTTGTAATTTTTAATATTATAATAATAACAAATTAATTACAAATAAAGTTAAATAAATGAAATGAATTTTGTCGAAGTTAAACTAATTTATTTTCTTAATAATTTGCTTAAATAAAATCTGTAAGAAATCAAAAATATATTTCAACTGCCTTATATCTTGGCCTTGAATATATATTGGATGACAATTTGCCATTCATTTCTTTTTGCCGGAAGAAAAGAATTACGTGCACCATTGGTTAGTGGTTAGCTTAGAAACTATTGACAAGATTCTTTTATGCGAAAATGTTTGAAAAGCACAATAAACTACTTTTATCATTTTTAGGCAATTTCTATAGCTATCATAAATGAAATTCAATTCACTAGTATCCACTCCGTTTTAAAATAAATGAATGTTGTTTTTGATGTTTTCACATATATTAAGAAATATAATAATTATGTTAAAAGTAATAACAATTTTACTAAATTAACCATATTTTATAACTTCATGCGACTAAAAAAGTTTATTTAGTACTCTCTCTGTCCCAAAATATAAGAGAAAAGTGGTCATCAACTTAATTTTGGGACGGAGGGAGTACATCAACTTCGACAATTTTTGTTGACCACTTTTCTCTTACATTTTGGGACGGAGAGGGAGTATAATTTATTTATACTAAAGGTTTATCACACTTACAGTTTCATTTATGCATATGATCGGTTAAGGTTTTGATGTAAGTTACACAACATTTATATTTTGGTGGATGTAATAGTGATGTATATATTAAATGTTTTTTGACAAATTTTAATAGAAAGGATTTTAACAGAAAAGACTAAAAATAAACAACTACAATCATTCAAGTGCATGATACATGAGGGAGGGTCCAGTCCAGATAGACATATTTAGGCTAAGCTCAACTAAGATTATAAATTTTGAATAAGACATTTAAGCAGGTCATAGTTATAACTAGAATTTATTATAAAAAAAATTATAACTCATATCTTTATTTCATTAAAAAAAACGCAAATGTATTTTTCATCAAAAATAGAACTCAAATCTTTTAAATACATTATCTTATTTATTAATATTTACATCTATCATGTTTTGACAATAGAACTCAAAATCTGTAAAAGAATTAAGTACCGTACTAGTATTTTTTTGATCAAATTGTATTATTCATCTATCATGTTTTGACAGTATTTTCTTAATAACATATAGATGTAAATATTAATAAATAAGATACTGTTTGATTTGTTTTGATAAGTATTTTTAAAATATCAAATTTTTATAATTTTTACTGCTAGATAGTTAAAATTATTAGTGATCAAAATTGTGCAATGACTTACGTGTAGTGGTCAAATAAAATCTTATAGTTAGAGACAGAGGTAGTATCTTTTAACATATTACCGTATAAATTTATTTTGATATTTTTCTTTATAAATATAAATATCTTTATAGCTGAATAACAACAACAAACTTTCTTTTCAGTAGTCGTGACATGAGACTAAGTTGCATGTAGCTTATGTGAATGTCATTATTTCTGATATTTTTTACCACTTCCAAATTTTAAGTATTACTAATCGAAGCTGTGTTAAAGAGGAAAAAAAGAAGCTAAATGAATTAGTAAGAGTTTACCAATTGCCATTGATTACATCTTACAAATCTATAAATACTATACTAAATAGATACATTTGAACTCTATATTGCACACCTATACTTCTCTTCTAGTAAAGACTGTGGAGGATAGGACATAAATGTCCTCCTCTAACCCTTGCAGAATTGAACCTCCATAGATTGATTACCACGGTCTAAAACAGTTCAGACATTATTCTCTTAATTGACCAATAATTTTTAGTCCCTTTTTGGGACAGCTAAAATATTTGTGGGAATATATATGTCCTCCACAAAATCTAACTTATATGTTTACTTTTAGCTTATTGTATTTATGCAGCAGCTTTTTTAGGTCAACATCTATGCAGCTGCTTTAAGTCCTTTTGATATGCTCCATGTATGCAAAACCTTGCCAAAAACATCATAGAATACAATATCAACATTGGGTTCTGTTATTTGCACAGACATGAATCCTTGCCCATCATGATACAACTTCAGTTCTTCTGCATTCCATGGTTTGATGTCGCCCCTCCACGCCTTTGATCCACCTCCACTCGTTAAAAATTGTATTCCGCTGCAATGTTTATGCAAACAAAGGAGGTTTAAATTATATAACTGTGATTATATATGTCGATGTTAATCACGTATAAGTAAAATACGCTTACCTCTCTTTATCAATTATGTGCTCCAAGCAATGATCATGTCCATTGATGTATGCATCAACATTCTTTGACTGGATCAATAGTGAGGAAACTCGTTAGAAATTGTAAAATGGTAATGAGTAATATTGAACTAATTTATCTAATGCATCAATATTAGAATGAAAATGGGGTTGATTCATTAACCTTTAAGATGGGAAGAAGAAGCTCCACAAGCTCTTGAGTATTACCATGATGTCCAGCAGTTTTGATGGTATGATGACCCACCACTATCTTCCATTTTGCCTTGGATTCCCCCAAAGCTGAATCAACCTCCTACAAAAATTCTATAATGTTAGATAAAATTGACAATTTCCCTCCTTAAAAAGTGCTAACATGGCATGATATGAAATATGTATTGGTGCTAGTTTAGTGTCTTCGATATCAAGAACCCAAAATGTTATTTATTTAAAACAATGTCACAAGTTTGAATTTGCATGTCTTATTTGCTTTTGAATCATTTGTTCAAACTCCATGACACATTATTTATTCTCTACCATGGCAACTATGGCAACTGTGACACATTCTTATTTTTTTTACAAACGCACGGTGGTTTACTGCAATTTCAATAAACTCATTGTGAATTTTATCAAACATCCACTAAATTTATAGTTGAAACTAACCTTCAAGAGTTCTGCACGATAAGATTCGACAGGAAGCACGCCATTCCAATCATAGGTGTGATCTTCTGGATCTGTAAAGTACTTTTCGACAAATGGAGTTGTGTCCACAAAGAAAAAATCTACAATTCCTGTACAAAGAAAAATGAAAGCACGAAGATGTTATAAAATTTTATGGTGTGTTTGATCTGCTATAAAACAAGGAACATAACAGGACAAAAGAAAACAAGAAGAATTTAAAAGGATTGATACCTGCATCAAGAATAAAAGATCTCAAGCACACCCATCTGCTATCTTTCTGTCTTAGAATTGGGCTCAACTGTGCTTCAACATCACCTCTGTAGTCATGGTTTCCCAAAACTAGCACAATAAAAGGAAAATAAATATTTTCATTGGCAAATTAGTTTATACACCTTCAGCTAAAATTTTAAAGCCTCTGAATTTTTTTTTAATAAAGCATTATTATCATTAATCATTTAGAAACACTTGAGTTATAGTAAAAAACAAATCGTTTAGGAGAACCGAATACAAATCTTATTTAGAACAACCATCGACTATACTTTACTTACTTTCTGACCAAATTCTAAATTACTAGTACGAAAAAAAATGTTCTAAAAAAAAAATTGATTGTTGTGAAACTCTTTCATCAACTTACCATTGTACCAAATCTTTTGCAGGCTTGGGGCAGTATAGATGTTGACAAATGACTCATAGAATGCTGGATCATCAACTCCTTCTAGACCATCATCGTAAAAATTGTCACCAGTTGAGATCACAAATTCTATATTTAGTTTCTCTCCAATAATTCCCATCTGAAAATCAAGTAAAAAGAAATTGTAATAAAGATATTCAATATATTATGTTTAAACTCTTGAAAGTAAATGGACTTTTTTAATTGGTACAAATAAATGGATTTTTTTTTAATCTTTTTTAAAGATAGACATTGTTTAATCAAAGGAAATGGCTAACCGGTACCTCCAGATCATTGGTTAAAGAAACAAATATAGTAATATGGTATTGAAATATAATATTTTTTATGTTGGATTATGTTTATTCATACTTTTCGGATGTACCAAAAGAAGGACCGTGTGTATTCATTTATTTATATTTTTTAAAAATAAATTTTAAAACATGATATTTTTCATAAAATAAAATAAATTTTTTATAGTTTTACTAGTGGGTGCGGGGACGGGGCGGGAAAATCCATTCTCCATTAGAAACGAGGGTGAGTGTTTAAATACTACAGTATTTCCGATTGGGTTTAGCAGGCGGAGATGGGATTGGTATTGTTTAAATCGGTCCCGCTGTCATGCCAAGTAAAGCACAACAATACTAGTACTAGTACTTTTGTGAAATTTCCTAAAAAATTATGAGAAATTGCATAGTAAATTGAACCAGTAAGTAATTGACACGTAGTGTTGTTTCAAACAATTCTGTTTATATATAACGTACGTAACAGTAACTGACGTAAAGTAACACACGAGTTTGTCATAGACATAGAGACTAGAGAGTATGGAAATGTGGGGTTTAAACTTTAAAGCAGTTAATTTGCCTAGGCAGTAGGCATGGTCCCTTTCAGAAAGGCATATTTGGAATGCTCATTGCTCATCCATACACTTTTTAAATGTGATAAAATAAAATAAAAACTTCAAGTTCACAAAGAGTGTTAATTTCTTTTAGTTAGTGAAAAATATCTTTAGTTTAGAAAAATAAATACTACTCTCTTCAATATTCTCTTTGAGATTATTTTTTAATCGGTTAGAATGCATATAAATTTTTACTTTAAAAACATGTCTCATATAAAATAGTGAAGTGTGAATAGTTTTATTCAATTAAAGAAAAAAAAATTCAATAGAGAGTGATATAGGTGCCATGAATATACTTAGAAATTGGAATATGCCACAAAGAGAAAGCAAAATAAAAGAATATGCCACACAACTAAAGTTGAGTATCTAACACATTACTCCATCTTTTTAATAAAAAAAACACGTAACAACTTGCTATAATTCTGTATAAAAAGAATCTTGCTATGAAAAAAAAGAAAGAAAATGACATTTCGTTACATCAGCAAACAAATACCGGACAACTGGACAAGAAAATGTTGATTTAATTTGCCTTGATCTATTTTTTAAGGAAAATTTCTATACTTTAATTTAACTTAACTCCTTTATTAACCATTTTTCTATGAATTTCTCTTCTATGTATTTAATAAATTAATTAACAGTTTGTTTTTACTTTTTACTACAATTAACAATTTTTAGCTAGCAAACAGTTTTTTTTTTTTTTTTGGTTTTTACCACCCGTTTAATCTGGTTCGGGGGTCAGTTCTGGCATCAAGTGGTTCCATGGTCCTCCCTACCAAGTTCAACATCAATCACCACTGAACCAACTAACGATTGGTAGCTAGCAAACAGTTTTACACTTTTACTCCATTAATTTATGTCTTATAAAAATGAAATTATAACATTAATTAATTCACTAAATTTGATTAATGGTTGCCAAAAGATATCATGGTAAACATTTTACTCCATTCTATTGTTTTACATTATCAATCTTTAGAGTTTTCGGTTAGTTTGTGCAAGAATCTTTTAGCTTGAACTATAGGACATAAACATCTCAAGTTATACTTGTCCCTAATCATGTTATGTACGTATGCTTTTGTGTGTATTCATAGATCAATTATACAAGTTTGATAAATGATAATTTTCTAACAACAACAAATAAAATGAAAATACATAATTATAAAAGAGGAAGGGCTGATTAATTTACCTGATTGGCGACCAAAGATTGATTGTAGTCACCCTTTCTTCCCCAATCTCCGACGACAAGAAAGTTAAGAGATTTTTGCTGTGGTTTTACATGGTGTTCAAACCTTGGAAGCTTCTCAGCAATGGAAGAATGGTTCGCCAATAAGCATAACACACTAACTGCAAAGATAGCAGAACATAACTTGTGTTGGTATATGCTTCTAGCCATGGCTTTCAGCACCTCAAGGTTTTCACACACGGGGAGTTTTTGTAACCTTGTAAGAGAAATGACGTGTGTGTGTACATATAGAGAGTATTTTCCCTTGATCTTTATTGATGTGAGGGTCGTTTCTACTGGAATTGAATTTGGCTTCTTTCGAATTTTTTTTAATTAATTGGATAATTTTCAAATACAATACTATCTCTAGTCTTTAATATAAAAAATTTAGCTTTTTAGATTCATTGAGTTTCCAATGTATCTAGTTCATATTATAGATTAAATACATTGGAAAATCAATAAATTTAAAAAATAATTTTTTTCTTATATTAAAAACCGGAGGCAGTACTTAATTATGTTTTACAGATAATTTTTCTATATATAAACAAAATAACAATCGCTATTTAAAACTCTCACACAGCTGTAAAGTTTTGTAAACTAATTTTTATTATAATTTTTAATATATTTAATAATTAAAAATTAATTACAAATAAAATTAAATAAATAAAATAAATTGTGACAATTTAAGCTGATTTGTCTACTTTAATATTTTGCTTAAATAAAATCTTACGAATTCAAAAATACAACTGCTTAATTTTTTGGCCTTGAATATATATTGGATGACAACTTGCCATTCATTTCTTTTTGCCAGAAGAAAAGAATTACGTGCACGATTGGTTAGTGATTAGCTTAGAAATATTGACAAGATTCTTTTATGCGAAAATGTTTGAAAAGCACAATAAACTACTTTTATCATTTTTAGGCAATTTCTATAGCTATGGTACATGAAATTCACCGGTACTTTATAACTTCATACGACTAAAAATGTTTCTTTAGTATAATTTTTTTATTTGGTACAAAGTACTCACACTTACAGTTTCATTTATGCATATGATCGGTTAAGGTTTTGACGTAAGTTACAGAACATTTATATTTTGGTGGATGTAATGGAGTGGACGAGTCGTAGGAGTTTGGTGGATGTAATAGTGATGTATATTAAATGTTTTTTGACAAATTTTAATGGAAAGGATTTTAACAGAAAAGACTAAAAATAAACAACTACAATCATTCAATGCATGATACATGAGGGAGGGTCCAGTCCAGATAATTTAGGCTGAGCTCAACTAAGATTATAAATTTTGAATAAGACATTTAAGCAGGTCATAGTTATAACTAGAATTTATTAAAAAAAAAGAAGTTATAACTCATCTTTATTTCATTAAAAAAAACGCAAATGTATTTTTCATCAAAAATAAAACTCAAATCTTTTAAATAGTCGATTATCAAAATCTTTAAAAGAATAAAGTATTGTACGTGTCTTTTTGATCAAATTGTACTATTCATCTATCATATTTTGACCGTATTTTTTTTAATAATATATAGATGTAAATATTAACAGATATTACTAATCGAAGCTGTGTTAAAGAGGAAAAAAAGAAGCTAAATGAATTAGTAAGAGTTTACCAATTGCCATTGATTACATCTTACAAATCTATAAATACTATACTATATAGATACATTTGAACTCTATATTGCACACCTACTTCTCTTCTAGTAAAGACTGGAGGATAGGACATGTCCACCTCTAACACTTGCAGAATTGAACCTCCTTAGATTGATTTCCACGGCCTAAAACAGTTCAGACTCTATTCTCTTAATTGACCAATAATATTTTGTATAGGCTCTAAATTTCTAAACTGCAATAATCGATTCTTAAGGACACAAATCAATCAAAGAATTATACTTGTTTGTTAAATTTCTTCAACTCATCATGCACTGGCTTCTTCAACATTGAAACTTCTATCAATAGCATAATTCACAAAACTGTAGAGAGGCAACACTTGATCCCCGTACTTCTCAAATCCATCCAATTCCTCCAAAGCCTTTGCTCTGAGTTCTTCGGCCACCTCTGCTGCCTTTTCAACCCCATAAACCCCTACATAACTCTTCCCTTTGTTTTTCCTGTCTTTATCTCCCTCAGGTTTCGATCTCTCTTCCAAAATATCATCTACAATCGCATACAACACTCCAACAGCTCTACCATACCTTCTTAGTCTCTCTATCTCATCATCTTCGGCACCGGCCAATAATCCTCCACACACTGCAGAACACTCTGCCATTTCACCAAACTTTTTATCTTGTATTAATCCAACTGCATTCGGGCCCCCTTCAAGGTCCAAGAACTGCCCGGCAGCCATTCCAGTGGAGCCAACACAGCGGGCTATTTCAGCAATGACACGAAGTAGACGGGGCTCAGGTACAAGGTCAGAGGGAGTATGTGAAACAATGTGTTGAAATCCAAGGGGAAAGAGTGCATCGCCGGCCAGGATTGCCATGTCAACACCATAGATGGTGTGGTTTGAAGGCTGGCCACGACGGGACGATGAGTCGTCCATGCAGGGAAGATCGTCATGTATCAATGAAGCAGCATGTACCTGCTTGCAACTAAAATATAAGTTCCAAAATTGGTACAGTTTATTATCACTATCATCATCATTTATTCATTATGCGAAGTGCATATAAACACTTCATAAATCTAATTTTTATTCAATTAGGAAAAATATAACACATACAGATAAACAATTAAGGTATTAATAAAAATTAAAATCATTCATAACAGATCATCGAAAGGTCATTTTAAGTACTATTTAAAGCAGATACAGATAGCTAAAGATATAGTATAATCAAAATGAAATGGCAGAGTTTAGAAAGAACCTTACCATTTCGAGAGCACATGCAGTGGGGAAGGCAGCAAGGCGGCTGCCGCCAAAGAGTTCACAAGCAGAGATGCACATTACAGGGGGGGATCGCTTGGCACCTTTAGCAAGGGCAGAATACCTCATACCTTCATATATCTGTTGAGGGAACTTAACTGGAATAGCTTCATCGAGCTTCTCATTGATCTGGAGCATTAAGGAAGTCCAATATGTCTTCAAATCAAAGTGAACAGCTTTTGATCGGATGGAAACCGAGGAAGGAGCCGCAGTGGAGCAGCGAATTGGATGGATAAGATTAGGAGGCATTCTGAAATGGCCGTTGTGTAAAGAGGGCAATGTTGGAGTTGTAAAAGGAGCCATCTTTAACTCTATAAGAAAAAATAGAAATCAAAAACAAAGAAAACAAGTTAAACAGCATCTACTGTCAGATTAATATGCATTTGATAATGCATTCAGAGTACATAGTATATCACTTAAACAACATCTACTGTCATCCCTACCAATCTCTTCTAGTGTATGAAGCACAAATATTGACACGGACACCGGACACGACACGGATAATTTTTTTGAAAAAGTGATATAATTCAATGTAATTGTAAGTGTTGGTGTCAAGTCGGTGTCTGTGCTTCATAGACTAGTAGATGCCGGGACACGCCTAATCTAAGGAGTGTCAGAGCTTCATAGCTTCTAGTAGATGATACCCAAAAGGAAAAACAAAGTAATTGTAACTTCAATATTCAATCAAACAAAAGACATGCATTTCATCAAACAGTTAGTGGGTATGAAAAAATAAGTGATATTCAACTTAAGGGATTTGGTGATTCTAAATTCACACACAAAGTCTAGCACAGCAATTTAATAAGAACTGCAACAATTACCAATTTCAACAACATAAGAATCATAATAAGGAGAACCCATTTCCATCTAGATTCAAATAGTTAGATAAAATACCCAATTACCCATCACCCCAAAATTAGAAATTGCAGAAAACAAGGGTCAGAATAAAAGGGGGAAAACAATAATTGAAGCATAACACAGAGGCAGAAAAAGCATGAAGAAGAGAGAATACATTACCGATATGAAAATGGCGTAAAAGAGGAAGTGTGAAATGGCGTGTGATTGCACTGAGTTAAGCATGGGTGCTTTTGTAGGTGATGGATAACAAAAGATAAGGTTAGTGGTGCCAACTTCAGTTACCCAACAAATACAACGGTTTAGTACATATGCCACTTGTCATGTACAAAAATAAAATAACATAATTGAGTTCAGACCTAGGTTGTCTTTTTTTTTTTGGTAGATCAAAGATAAATTGTTTTTTTTGTTAGAAATTGATTTTTTTTTTTTTTATACATTAAAAAAGAAAAGTAAAGTAAAGAAGATAAAAATAAACTAGGTTCGAGGGCATGTAAGGCCTAAAGCACCAGCTATCAAAATATGATTAAGTTGAGGAGGATAACTGTGTCAAATCTACATAGAGACATTTGAGGTAGCACCCTTCTTGGCAAGCCAATCTGCACACTCATTGCCTTCTCTAAGAGTATGCTCGAAAACAATAGTCCAACCCAAGTCTTTGAATTGTCTAATTTTCTTGATGAGTGGAGCATAAGGATGGAGATGAGATGTACCATATTCCATTAAACAAATTGCAATCATAGAATCAGATTGTCGAAACCTTGATCCATTACTAAACAAAGACCCTTGTAAATGGCATGAAGCTCGGCTTGTAAGCTAGTAACAATCCCAAGAAATTTTTATAAACCTCTCTTATCCAACTCAAATATCTTTAAATTTTTTATCACTTAGTTATTTTACAGAGGCTTTATATTGCGTTTATAAAGATGGTAGTACTTGTTTCGTGAATTTAATTCAAAAATATTATTTGTGATGTGCAAATAGTCAATAATAAGTGAATTTCACACAATAAATAAATGTACTTTAATAATTAAGAGTTCAGTCAATAATTGTTTTATTTAAGAATCGAGATTGAATTCTTCTAAAATATATTCGTTAATAAAATTTATTAAACGCTTAAATTCAATATCTTAGTTCAAATCCAACTATTTCCTGTAACACGTGAATTACTTTTTCCAATTAAGATGCTAAATAAGAAAAAACAAATACGAAAATGTGAATTCTTTAGTAAAAATTTCAAATAGAAAGTTTTTTAAAAAAAATTACAAAGTATTAAATGCATTTCTTTCAAAATCATATTATCATTTTTGTTTTTTTAACTATTACTTCGGATGCATTGTTTAGCATTTCTTATTTATAATATAGTATTAAATTTTACTTTTAAAATACCGTATCCAATAATGTGGAACAATGTGACTCATGCTCAACAATTTTCAGGTTTGCAGGTCCGATCGTTGATACCTAAAAATACTTTTTTTAAGTTATCTGAATGGCGTCTATTTGGATAATTTGGAAGACAATAAATGATTATCTTTTTCAACAAAAACGTTTTGATGTGAAGCAGGTGATTGATCATATTAAACTTCAAGTTTGGTGGTGGATAAAAGTGAAGTGTCCTAATTTTTCCTATGTTTTTAGCTTTTGATGTATGAATTCTTTAGCTTGCTTAGAAATAGTTTGTGGTTATTTAGATTTACCTGCCAAAATAGATTCCGCTAATGAAAGGGCTTTCAATGTTGTCCAATATCTCCCTTTTTTCCAAAAATTCTTACGATTTTTTTTTTGATATAGACGTGCGCTTTTTTGGAACTGCCATACAATTCAGATCGTTTTTTCATTGCTATAGTTTGATGTGAAATACATTTGTTCTGTAAATGAAATCTTATTCAGATTCTGATTTTTTGTAGTTATAATTTTTGTTGTCATGCATAGACTGAGCAGTCCTCATGCTAATCTATTCAGCTAATATATATTACTTTTTTGGTTGTTTAAAAAAAATGTGGAATAATATGGATATGAGAGTATCCACCATACAAAAAGATAATGTGGAAGTGAATCTCTAAATAAAGAGTAACAAAAATATTAAATCATTCAAATCAATTCAAATCATAAATGCGACATAGACAGTGGACAAATCATAAATGTGACATAGATAGTGGAGTGCATGGAGCTACTTTCTATTGTTGACACATCATTGTGGATAAGTAACCTCAAATTTTTCCATAGGTAAACATCAAAATTTTTTTTATCATAAATTAAATATCAATTTTAATCCCTCCTCTAATAAAAATAAATAAAATATCAACACATATCATACTTGACAAGGTCTAATATGATTAAGTATAATTTTATTAGACTTTTAAAAGAGCAGACGCAAACCTAAAAAAGCAAATTTATAATAGACTATAGTCTATAGGTTACATTTAACCTTTCAATTTTTTAATAGAAAAGACTTAATTAGTCTATTTCAACCTCTAATAAGCAAGGCATGATAATGAAAAAAACCAGAATAGAGTAAAGCAATTGAAAACAAATAATTACCTACTAGTTTCATTAGTTTTAGTAACATTGTACCAAGGAGAAGAGTCATATTAACTTTCTTATGGAGATTTTATGAAGAAAAACATTATCAACATCCAATTATTTAAAAAAACATATTTTTTTGTGCCAGCCACAGCATGAAGCAATATGATACTAGTTAATTTACATGTGCAAATTTTCAAAAATTTATACGTACAACCTCAAGTTGGGTTAAACTTTTGGCAACAATCCTAACCTTTGATCTGCCAATGCAATAGTGTCATCTGCCTTATATTTAACTTTATAAATCAACCTACAACCTTAAGTTTAACGTTAGGTATCTTAAGATAGATCATTTGACTTGCAAGTATTGTTGGATTCAAGAACAATCACCTAAAATTACCATTGGATTGGTGGATCATCAAGTAGTCTTGTTTTAGATTTTATAAACATGCCATGAGTTGTATTTCGTAATAATATATATACTAATCATACATGATGTTCATTTTCATAATAATTTATGCTACCATGTTTTGGTTATTTAATTTGTTTAGTTATTATAAGATAAATAATTAAACTTTTTTGGAAAAACATATCTATCATATCATATGGACCCCATGCATCATGTTTTTTTCTTTCTCTTCTCCATGTGTACACATGGATAATGAATGGTTGGTCTACATCGCCAACTCCATGTTCCTACAATCATAATTCATCTTAATTCTTCTTGAAGTCATGTATATATAAATGTTCACTAAAATTGTTCTCACAAAATCACCCAAAAGTTTTCTTTCTCCATTTATATATTACTCTATCTCCAACATCACCATGCGCTTTCTAGTTGTATTCATAGCTACCATAACCCAATGTTTGGTTTATTCTTTGGCAGTTCTTCAATCGTTTGAACATGCACCTAAACAAGATGGGTCTCTAAGCTTTTTGGTGATTGGAGATTGGGGAAGAAGAGGAGCTTACAACCAATCTCAAGTTGCACTTCAGGTAATGTATGGACTTTGGATCATTTAATTTTGTGAGCTAAATATTATATATACACACATGATGATCTTGATCATTAGTTTGTATTGAATTTTAATTAAAATTATAATAATTATTACGTGATAATAATGGCCATGGCCACAACAATTTCTATATACTGTATATAGGAACTACAGACATAATAAGGCTAAATAAAAAATAAACGTTAATTGGTTCGGTGATAATTAACGTTAGATATGGTAGAAAATATCATAGTTCAATCTTTTACAATTATGTTTAAAAAAGAACAAAAATTATTTGATACTAATACATATCCGAACCGAATTTGTCAGTCCAATCCACCATATATCGGTGAAAATGAAAAAGTAAAAATAAAATAAAATAAAATAAAAGAGACTAACCAATAATGCTGAGACCTCGCGCTTTAAGTGGTCCAGTTCTTTCTTACTTGGACAGACACATCAAAATTATTGAAATTGGATAAGGAATGTTTTTTCTTTCTTTCTTGTCTTTGTATAAAAATGACATAATTCATTCACATTAAATAAAGAGTTGTGGATTTAAATTCATTTGAATTGTATTTCCATGATAAAAAAGACATCGATCATAGGCATTATTAATAAGAAGTCCTATATCAGATCAGATGTGAGATGGTTTAGACTTGAATATATAAATAGAGACAATTTTTACCTTAAAATAATATGATACGATAGCATGAACTTCTAACATGGTATCCGTTAAGCCGCTTGCTAGCTGGTTTGTGCTATCAGTTAACCCATCATTTATATTCACGCACAAAGTCTAATAGTATTGGGCGTGAGGGGTATATCGGATGTGAGATGATCTTGGTGAATTTATAACTAGAGACAATTATCATTTTACAAATCGGTTTTATTGAGTTAGAGTCGACCCAATTTCTAACTATCATAATACATCATTTATAGTATATATATCAATGTGCGCTATGATTAACATTGTAATTTTTTTTTTTTTGACAAAGATTAACATTGGAAAATTAAAATGTTTAAAACATTAATTTCGATGTTTGTCAAGCAAAAGATATTAATTAAGCCAATCCGTCTATTTTTGTCTAGCTTCTAATTAATTCAATCTACTACAAACTAAATGAATTTTGTTTTATACTATTAGATGGGTATTATTGGAGATCAATTGGACATCGATTTTGTAATTTCCACTGGGGACAACTTTTATGACAATGGCTTGAGAGACATAGATGATACATCCTTTCACCATTCATTCACCAAAATCTACACTGCTCCAAGCTTGCAGAAGCAATGGTACAATGGTAAGATTTTCAATTCATCACTCTAAATTCCATGTCTTAAAATAAATTTGGCTGCTACATTGTTACGATTCCACGAGTTTATAAAATTTCGAGTTGATTTCGCTATAAAAGCAAATTTTAGTAAATTTGAAAATGAAAGTGATCAGTTTACTATGGTTTTGCAGTTCTAGGCAACCATGACTATAGAGGTGATGTTGAGGCACAATTAAGTCCTGTTCTCTCAAATCTTGACAAAAGATGGTTTTGCTCGAGATCTTATGTTGTCAATGCAGGTGAAAATAATTTTGATTTTTTTTCCTTTTATTTAATTTCAATATATAGATAGAGCTTGATTCATGACATGCATGTGATTACTAATGGATTCTTATCTTGTATTTCAGAATTTGTAGAGTTTTTCTTTGTAGATACTACTCCATTTGTGGACAAATATTTTACACAACCAGGGGACCATGTTTATGATTGGAGAGGCACATGGCCTAGAAATCAATACATTTCCAACCTCATCAAGGTTCGAATTGACCACATATTGTTGATGTTAATATAGTTCCATAAATACTATATATTTCGAATTGTAGGGCAAGTTTGCACCTACAATTTTCCACTTCTCACTACTATTTAATGAAGTGAATTTGGTCATAAAAAATAATAATTTAGATGACGATTGACGCTTGACTTGATAGAGAGAATTACAGTTTCATCTCTGCAACTGTGTTTGGTAGAAGATTAAAACTATTTGATGTTAGAACTTGATCCGAACTCTGAATTACTAGGGTCATTTTCCCTAAGAACCGGAGGATGAAAATCAAAATAAAAAAAAACAGACCATGTTAATTCATTGATTACATTTTATTATTTTAATGTTGTATTAACTGATAAATCATGTTACATCCATCTTCAATAGGATTTGGATATGGCTTTAAAAGAATCAAATGCTAAGTGGAAGATTGTGGTGGGTCACCACACAATTAGAAGTGCTGGTCATCATGGTGATACAGAAGAGCTTGTAAATCAGCTTCTCCCAATTCTTGAGGTAATTAAGATGCATTCTCCCAAATTGTTTGATTAAATTTTCTCAATTACAAGTTTAAACATTTAAATGATAGTGATACTGTTTTTTTTAGACACCACAATGTGCAAGTATGAGACTAAGATGACAAAAAAATAAATCACAAAATATATTTTTTAATATTTGTTATGTTTTGAATTATAACTTTTTATGATTGTACTTCAGGCAAACAACATTGATCTTTACATGAATGGACATGATCACTGCCTACAACACATAAGCAGTCTTAACAGGTTTATTTAAATTCTTTTTTTACCTGTCTTTTTGTTCGTCTTAAACAGTAATTTAGTTTTATTAATAATATATATATTTGTCGTTAAAAAAAAGTTAACATTGAATTTAACCCTTCAATTAATATCTATGCATAAATATTTCATTTCAGTCAAATTCAATTTTTAACTAGCGGTGGAGGGTCAAAGTCATGGGGAGGTGATGTGAGCTGGTGGAAACCAGAAGAAATGAAATTCTACTATGATGGTCAAGGATTCATGTCTGTCCATGTTACTGAAACTGAGCTCAATATTTCATTCTATGATGTCTTTGGCAATGTTTTACACAAATGGAACACTTCCAAACAGCTTCATTCAACCGTGTGAAGAACTTTAGACTCGGTTATCTTGCACTAAAACAGAGCAAGGGGATTAAAAACAAGAATGAGTAATTAATGTGAATTGCCTTTAATTGGATCATTTGGTTTGGTTTTAATTTGAAAAGTAAATACTTACATGTGCATATACTCCTAATGCAACGTATTGTGAATTGCCTTTAATTGGATTTTTGAAGGTTAATTTTTTTCATTCTACAAAATCCTCCAAATTTTATGAAACTAAAACTTGTATTAGAGGCTTTATAAATTCTTCCTATTCAATTTATATTATTATAATAGTCCAAAAATTTAAAATATATTGTTCATAAATCATAAGTATTTATTTATTATTTTCTACATAAATACTTTTTCAACAAATCTAATTTTTTTTTCTATTTTTCTTTATACTTCCCTCCCTGAAAAAACCCTTTTCTCTCCTTTTTTTTAAGCTCGCAAACAAAGCCTTAGAAAAATTTAAAAATTGAGAGTTAGTGCTTTCGAGGTAAAGATTTATTGGAAAAATTACTTCAACTCTCTACCTTAAGTTCTTGACTGAAAATATCAAGTGAAAAGTTTGAGAGAGAAAATAAAAGTAATTGAGAATTATTAAAATGATATTTATTTTGCTCACTAAGCATGATCCTTGATTTCTCTTATTTCTCATCTCAAACACATGATTCATGTCAAAACAATGTACTACAAGTTTAACCATTTTTAAAAAGTGATATGTAAATCAACTCCCCATCTCACTTTCCGCTCCTCATACACCACATCATTTTCAACTTCATATTTATTGATCAACACTTTATACCACAACTCTTTTTCCTCTGTTCAACCTCTTTTTTTTAGTCGAGACTGGAGTATCCACCGCAAAATGCAGTGACTATTTCTTCGTTAGATTGGAGGCACCTCGATGGGTGGGATAGCTGATCCAAAAATTTAAAGTTGCTCCATACTTAAGGTGAGGATCGAACTCTCAACCTTTAGTTAAGAGAGGATGAACTCCGACCGCTCAACCACACCCTTGAGTTCTCTCCGTTCGACCTCTAACATCACTTCCCTATAAATGTCAAATAAAACGCTTCTAAATTACGAACACCGTTCCTTTTTCTTTTAGTAAACAAATTTTATATTATTTCACCCAATGAATAGGAGAGCTTCCTCACTCCCATCCTACAAGTAAAATTTAAATATAGACTCAATTTTAGAGATGGAATCTAATTTTTTTTTTGAAGAAAGAAAGTATCTATCAAAAACTTGATATTATATGGATAAATTCTTGACACTTGAAAGAAGATAGTCTAACTTTAATCCTCTTTATCACATAATTTCAAAAATGTTAATTTTTTGCGGTTATCACCAATAAAAGACCAAGATATGTAATGGATTATTTTTGTTGGTACATTATCGGATAATAGATTTTTTTTAATATAATGGATTATTTTTTTTGGTCGTACATTATTGGATAATAGATTTATTTTATCTAAGATAATATAATTTTTTTATAACTGCTAAATTAATTTTTTTTAATTTTAAATAAAAATATTAAATAAATATGTATAGCACTAACCGTCCTACAAAATATATGGGGTTACACTAGCTAGTACGGATATAGAATATGCTCTCCTTTTTAAGAGAAAAATGCTTCTTTAATTAGGTGATTAATTTATTTATTTTAATAAAAAAGCGTGTTGATCATATGTAAACTAAAGGATTGTGTATTGTATTGTAGTTTCTTTTCTTTATTTAATTTTTTAGATAAAGATGGAGTTTCTCAAATTTACGAAACAAATAAATAATAATAATTTTTTGACTGTAAAGAAGTAATAGTAATTGTATATCAAAGATTGCCACTTAAAGTTTATTATAGTACATGAAAGGACAATTTGCTTCTCTGTAGTCCATTTTCCATGTATTGCAAATTGCAATTGCATTGCATCATATTAATTCATATCTCAAGCACAAACAATTTAATCTTATCGTCCCATCTTTCTTGGTTGAGCTTTAAATTATTTATTTTATGAAAAAGTATTCTTCAAAAAGTTTTTTAATAACAGAGTCAGTTTGTCAACAATAAAAAATACTGAGATATAGCCAATTTTTATTTTTACTAAAGACAGAGTCAGTGGTGGCAGTATTATAAAACCAAAAAACAAAAAGAATTAGGGTCAAGCCAGAGAGACGCCGGCAAAAAATTCAGATTGGTTCTTACTTGTATATTATATATTTGTATTATGTTTTTATAGTTAAAAAAATTTATTTGTATTATGTTTCTTTAAATAAAAAAATATATATAAGTAATGAGACTATGTAACCAAAAATAAATATAAGTTTAGAGAACACTTACATGCTCTTTTGGTACATCGAAAATATAAATTATTTCTGTCAGGAATGGAACCTGGACTTCTCCCTATCTGATCTAATCTATATATCTCACAGTTCTTATCACTTGAGTTATTCTATGAAAACAAATACTTACATGTTTGTTTATAAATATCCAGTTCACTAAATTTTTATCAATAAAACTATTACATTTTCAAAATAAATTACTTGTAAAATTTTAGTTGAATTTTTATCAATTGAATCGATCAATATTGTTAGAATGATGGTATTCTATTTTTTTTTTTTATAACCAGAATGATGTTATTCTTATCAAATACTAAAAGCGTAGATAAATAAACCCAATGAAAAGCGTACGGATAAATGCCGCCAAGTAGATAATATTGAAAACAACCATGTGACCTATAAGTTATGCATCCAACGTGTCTACATATTATTGGTCTCATATTAGTTTTAATAATCTGATTATAAGTTCAAATTATTTGGGTTTGGCGGCGTCCGTTGTTTGTTTGGGAAGAAGAGTTGTTGGAGGGGTGCTGTATTTTTTTCCATAACATTATTTTGCAGCATGGTGTGTCTGACAGGTGGTGGTGGACAAGTATTTTCTCTGATGTTTATAATGTCAAGGAGATTTATTTATCCTTAACTAGAGTTGTTGATGTTGATGCTAACTGTGGTATTGCTTTGGCATTGCCTTGACATAAAGATGTTCCATTGAAGGTGGATGTGTTTGCATGACGTTTTTTGCTTAATTGCATCCCAACGCGGGACAATCTTCTTTGGCGGAGAGTGGTTAATACAGGTTCTCACTTGTGCAGTTTCGGGTGCACATTGGAGGAGTCATTATCTCATTTGTTCTTTGTATGTGTTTTTGCTCAGCAGGTGTGGCGAGGGTTGCTGTCTTGGTTAGGTATCCAGGGTGTTTTGCCATCCGAGGCAGTGGCACATGCCTTTCAGTTTATCGGTCTTCAATTTTTCTCGGTAAAGCCAAAAAATGCGTTTCAGGTTATTTGGCTTGCTACTGTCTGGTGGTTATGGAAATATCGCAATGAACGTATTTTTCAACATAAAACTTACGATGTCCAGCAAGTGGTTGATCAAATTGTTATACAGGTGTGGTGGTGGCTCAAAGTGAAATATAAAGATTTTGGTGTGATGTTTAGTTGTTGGTACACCAACCCCTTTACTTGTTTAGGATGGAGGGGTGGGTAAGGAGTGGCAGGGATTTTTGTTTTGTTTGATTGTTGTGGTTGTATCTTTGTATTGTATTGACTTATGGACACTTTTGTTCTACCCGGTGGATGATGCACTCCTTGTGCTCACCAAGTGATAATAAAATCATCTTTTAGTTGCTTCAAAAAAAATTTTTTTTTATTAAAATTTTAGGTAAATATAACTATTTTTATTGAACTTACACATTATACTATATTTTTCATAATAATTTTTCAATTAGATGATAATTTTTTTAATTATTTATTAATATTATTTTTACAAAATGATACAAAAAATTTGATAATGACTGGTCCGAAGCCCAATGGACTAACTCGACTCAATCCTCAAAAAGGCAACATAGGCTTGGGCTATAAAAGGCCAGTTAAATTTATGCTAACTTTTTTAAAGCTAAGTCCGTAGGCTAATTAATCATCCTATAAATCCGACCCAATTTTAACAGCTTTAGCTAGAAGGAAGCATGCATGTCAGCATGTGCATGCAATTTGATCAATTATAACATGATCCATATTTACAATTGGATCATTAAAATGAAAAACTAATCTCTAGTATATACTCTCTTCAACATACTATATCTTTTGTTGGTTTTTTGTTTTTTTTTGACAGAAAAGTTCTCATTCATTGATTGAAGATAGATTCTTTACTTTTTTTTACATAATAGTAATGAGAAAAACAGAGGATGAAACATTTTCAATCCAACTCCTTGAACCTAGTAGGTTCCTATCCTAGCTCCACCAACTAAAGCATGTGCAGCAGCCAACACTATTCTTACTTCTTCAAACAAAAACTACAGAAGTATTGATCATTTCAATTTTCAGACAACAAATCCAAATAATATAAAATTATATTTAATTAATCAAGTTCAGCTAGCTATAATTTGCCCTAGAGGCAGTGCACATTTTTGACATATTCATGTTAGAAACACCCTTACACTACTCTCTAGTATTCTCTCTTTAACATATTATATCCTTTGTTCGTACTTTAACATACTATATCGGTCATGTTAGATACACCCTTCCACTCACATATAACATATTGAAATCGAGATTTTACTTAAGAAATAAGTAAAATCTCGATTTCAATTGTAATATTAGTACGGTGTACGGGTGTAGGCGTGTAGCGAATTTCACAAATAAGAGAGAAAATGTGTCAAGAAAATTGTGTAAGAAAATGTATGCTTAATCTCATCTTTTATATATAATACTCACATATGTCAATTATAAATCACTTTTCCAATATTTATATATACCAAAAAAACAAATCCCTTTCACTTACCTAGCTAGTTTCTGATGGACCACACTATAGCTAGCTTCCCACTTGCATCCATCTTCAACGATTTGAATTAATATATGACATCCTTTAATAATCAACTAAACAAACACAAAAATTCAAATCAGCAAGAAAAGTGTAGACCCATGTTTTGTGAGTTATTGATCAATATAATCTCTCTTCCACTAGGACAAAGTTCTCTTATATTGAAATATAATTAATGTACATCATCATTTACGTCACATGAAAAGCCTTTTTCTCCCATTCAAGCCTCTCTCTTCCCTAGAATGATCCCTCTTCCATTTCTTCTATATAATCCTTTCTGTTGCAAAGCATGCAGAAGTGAACACTAATTCTATAGTTTCTCTTTCTCATCTTAACTTTTATAGACAATCATTACATATATATATATGCCATTTCTAATTTTGTATATGACATGTGGCCTACTTTAGTGGCTAATAAGATACTCAAGAAGAGACTTGGAAGCACCAACTTCATTGCAGATTATCCTAGTTATGATGAACCTTTGTTGGGTTTTGCAGACATTATTGATGATCATAGTCCTCAAACAATTCCTAATCATCACAAGGACACACACAAATACAAGTAAGAACACAATTATATATCCTCTCATCATCTAGTTTTATACCCTCTTAATTAATTTTCTAATATTGTTTTTGTTTATTTTCATGTATAGAGTTTTTGTTAGTACATGGAACATAGGTGGGATTGCACCAGAGGAAGATTTAAATATTGATGATTTGTTGGAGACAAACAATAACTTCTGTGACATATATGTACTTGGGTAATGTTTCATCTTATTCATGATTTCATGTTTTCTAGCTAGCATAGAAAAACATTACAAACACTACATTTTTTTTTATCTGATAATAATTATTTATTTGTTCTGTTTTATTACAATTCAGGTTTCAAGAAATAGTGCCACTAAAAGCTTCAAATGTATTAGGATCAGAAAACAATGAGATTACCAAGAAATGGAATTCAATAATCAGAAAAGCTTTGAATAAGGATCAGATAGACAAAGTTCATAGTAGTGAATCTCCACATGATGATTTTCAATGTATAATTAGCAAGCAAATGGTTGGAATATTCATATCTGTGTGGATAAGGAGAGATATTCGTCCATTCATTCAACATCCATGTGTGTCATGCATAGGTTGTGGAATTATGGGTTGTTTAGGAAACAAGGTAAGACCTATAAGCCTATATTACTATAACAAACTCCACTGAAATTAATATTATTAATTAATCAATTCATTTTGTCCGTGAACTTTTATAAGTATTTTTTTTGCACCATAAGCTCATCACATATGTCATATATCATTGTCGACATCGGATTTGGATTCTCTGTCGTCACAATCCCACACAGTCAGTCTATTGATGACCGATTGACCGTTGAATTAAGATCTGATGGTCCATATTTTTTTACAACTCTGATGTTTTTTAATCTAAAATACTGAGCTTGAAAATCTTGACTCTCTGATCTCGACTTAACAACTACGTATGTGCTGACTGCATGAATGTATGAAATCGTTGACTAAATAATACAATCCAAATCAGTCCACATCAACATATTACAAGCAGCCAATAGTCTAAAATCTTGCATCCCATTGGTTATATGAAAATCTCATTTGTACACCAATTAATTTGCAGGGTTCTGTATCAGTGAGATTTCAATTACATGAAACAAGCTTCTGCTTTGTGTGTAGCCATCTAGCTTCAGGAGGCAAAGAAGGAGATGAAAAATGTAGAAATTCAAATGTTGCTGAAATTTTTTCTAGGACTAGCTTTCCTAGAGGTCCTTTGTTTGATTTGCCAAGGACTATTCTAGATCATGAGTAAGTAACAATAGTTTGAAACTGTTCAAATTGATTCTCGTTGTTATTTGGTATATAGACAAAATGATGAACTATTAGAAACTCACATACTCATAATTGGAGGAATTGAAGTTCGAACTCTGGTCATAAACGTCCAATCTAACAATTTCGATATCTTTTGCTAGTTGAATTAGGATTTAATTTATGGATATCCAAATTGATTTCGAATGCTAACAATAATTCTTTTTTCCCTCTTGGTTTTCTTTAATAGTTATGTTCCTTTCAAATTATATCATGAAAATAAAGGGAAAATATTTTTATTTTCTTGCAAATATTAAAAAAATAAATGTGCATGTTCCTGAAATAATTAATTTTCTTATAAATAAAAAACTGTCATTAATGATGAATATTCTCCAACTTTGGTCCCCATAGAAAAAATGCCTGCAAAAATGAATATATTAATCTTTTCAAAGTTTGATAATTGATAAACTTTGAAAAGTTGTACTTAAACTGTTAAACAAATTGTTCTGTCTGCTACTGCTAGTATATAATATAGTGGGACGGTGAGTAAACAAAAAATTACTCCAAAGATAAACTTTTGTAAAGAGATTATTTTTTGTACTAGCATTACATGCACTTATAAAAATATATTCACTGTCACAGTTAACCACATATTAATTGAATAATGAAATATACTCTCTCAACTTGTAGTACTTTATTATATAGTACTAGTAGATTATATATTGTATTATTTTAGCAACATAATTAATCACATAATGTTCTGTGCAGTCATGTAATATTGCTTGGAGATTTAAATTATAGGATATCTCTACCAGAAGAAACGACACGGTTACTTGTTGAGAAAAGAGACTGGGATTCCTTATTAGAAAATGATCAGGTTTGTTGAAAAAGTCATCACACCAATATATATTTGGTTTAAACAAAACTTAATTATCTTTAATTTAATTGCATCCAATGGGAATGTAGCTAATGATGGAGTTAATGAATGGAAACAATTTAAGAGGATGGCATGAAGGACCAATCAAATTTGCACCTACCTACAAATATTGTCCAAATTCAGACATGTATTATGGATGCTGTTGTCATGGAAAAAAGATAGAAAAGAGGCGAGCACCGGCATGGTAAGTAATTAACAATATCAAACACTTGTTTTTGACATTACTTGCAGTAGTACTCGTCTGCGTCATGATCTACCTTTATATTAATTTTTAAACAAGAACTATTGTTAATCTTATTTTTAGGTGTGATAGAATAGTATGGTATGGAAAGGGTTTGAAGCAACTTGAGTACACAAGGAGTGAATCAAGACTATCAGATCATAGACCAGTTAAGGCAATTTTCACTGCAGTAATAAAGGTTTCATCAGATTTCAAAAACATACAAAGCTTGTCTCTATCAGAAAGATTTGAGCAAATTAAAACTCCTTTTGAAGTCTCTACTACTGATGAAATTGTATCTAGAAAACAATCAAGTTTCCGGTTGTAAATTAAACATTTATATATGAACATATATAAATTAATGTGTATAAACAAGAAAAGAGAATTAGAATTTGATGAGTGGAAGAAAGTGGGGGAAGTTATTGCAAAGGATATAAAGTTTTTGTTGCTGAGGAGTATACAGTAAAGTTGGTTGATGTTGAATTACGTAGTTAATATATATATTCTCATGTTATTATAATGTGAAAGATGTTGCAACTTGAAACACTACAATGTTAATTAAAGAATTTCCTCTGTTTTGAAGCTTAAAATTAAATCAGCATCTAGTGCCTATTACAAATTAATTAATCAAACATTTCTTGTAGAATGCAATACATGAGAATCAAATTAAGTAAATGGGAGGGATTCAAACTCATTTTTTAATCATGATATATAAGAAAAAGTAAAACTACTCTTCCAAAAAGACTTGATTATAAAGTATAAACCAATAATTGAGCTAGTTGGAAGGACATTAATTGGTTAGTGCTGACATAAGACTATGGATTGTTATCCTTGTTGTATAATACAAGTGGGAATGTAAGACAACATAATATGGAGCTAGTTCTAAAATGTTTAGTAAAATGGGACAAGACTAGAGGCAATACAATAGTAGTTAATTTATTGTAGGATGAGAGTTATTAGTCTTTATTTGTCAATTGTGTTAAAGATTTTTGATAGAAATTCTTCCGTTCTACTTTTAAGTAAGCTGCACCATGTTTTGAGGTATTGTCTGTTTTGGGCCACATGTGAGCTCTCGCGATTGTATCATTTGTAAAAGACGTTTTGTTGGGTTGAGAAATATGAGTGTTATATATAAACTACTTTTAATCTCAAAAATGTGTACTAGAGCTTAGCCTCAAAGGTCATTAGCTTACAATATTAATTACTCTTAAATTCAAGAGAGCATTATTAGACTATTTGAATTTGAACCCTCTCTTTCTCGACAAAGTTGAATCATGTGACTACATGTACTATTTTGTGTTGGATTACTTGCAAGTACTTCGGATTTCTAACAGATTGGTCTTTGGTTCAATCTGGAACAATATTCATATACTTGTCAATTTATAAATGTTTGAAGATGTTCTTAGATGCATATGAATTGTCTCTTATATAAAAGAAGAGAAGAAAATAATTAAAACTTTTGTTTGACTTTTCTTCATCACATTGCTATAGATGTTTCTATGCTAGAAACTGATCTAGGCATTGTTAGACCAATCTACCACTTTATACTATACTTTTCTCCAATACATTTCCTTATCTTTTTACTATAATATATTCTATTCTCAAATCATATATGCATTAGTTTCAACAGGGAGCATCACTACCTTATCCATGCATGAAACTTGCACAGTTAGCCTTTTGTTTTCAAGGATATATAGACCAACTATAAAATATATTTAAACAAGATATAATTTTTTATAAATGCAACTTGTGAGAAGGATAAATAAGCAAATGTTTGTTTTTGTGGCTAGTGGTATTTACTTAAGGTTCTTAATTAGATTTATGTGATCCAAATCATCATAAATTGCAACTTGCTTGGTAAAGACTGCGTGACGAGATGCTCACCTAATGGAGCCACTGTTTTATCCACCTGATGATGAAGTGGGAATGGATTATCTCCATTGTATGAATCTTCATGTCTCTTTCATTAGATTAATCTCCACCCTTAAACACTATATGTTGTAATTGTCTTAAAATCTCAATAGAATAGAAAGCAACAACAAGCATGTAAAGAAGGTTGTGCGCGCTAGGCACCAGCGAGCAGAATGGGGCTTCCAGTATTTGCTAGGCACGTGAGACATGCTCCCAGACACGTGCAACGTGCTCACAGACAAGATTGGCGCGTCCGCTATTGCCAGACATGTGCTCCCAAACATGTGAAACATGCGCGCTCGTTTCAGACTTGATTTTTAGATTTTTTTCTGAAATTTGTTCCTATTTTAAAAGTATATTTTATTCTATAAATAGGGAGGTTTAGAAATAAAGATCAAGAGTAAAGGAAATAGGATTAGGGTTTGGCACACCACAAAGTCTAGAGTTTTAGAGAGAATTGCTCTTGGTATAATTCTAGGAGTTTGGACGAATCATCCTTAGTTCACATTGGATAGACTATGTCAAATTGAGTCTCTTGACAATGAGAAGAGATTCAGGACTTGAGTAGAATTAGATTTGAAGATTAATTATTGTAACCTTTGTTTGAAAAATTTATTGTAAAGCGACTCTTTGATTATAGTGAATGGAGGGACTGCTCTCTCCTCCAAAAGAAATTATTTTGACTGAACTGAGTAAACAAACTAGTGTGTTCTTCTTACTCTTCTATTCTCTCTTAGCTTGCTTTTGGATTATTTCTATTATCACCGTCTCTACATGCTTCATATTTAGTTGTTTGATTAATTTGCTCCACACATATTTCGTATTGGTATGATTTTTATCGTCGAATTCACAACACTATATAATCCTTTTTTCTAAAGATATATAGTTAATAATATCAATATTGACGGTTGAACTAAATATCCATTTTACTACTGTTATTATTGTATCGGTATGTTTAATTATAGGTGTTGAATAAATATTATTTTTAGAGAAGGTCTTGTATAAGTATTATTGTTAGGACTCTTGGCTTTGGATCCCTCATATCATATTTCTTTGCGTATACAAAAATTCTCATGCATATTTTTTTGAATAAATTCACATGCATATTCTTATAAATGTGATAGCCTTTCCTTATATATCGGATAATAATTGGCTGTAGAAAGCCATTGCTACAAGAAATCAACACGATCATAGAAATTCTTGCTAATAATATAATAAAATTGACTAAATTTTGTGTTACACATTACATACTCTCAAACTCCACAAGTGATCCGTTAATTAAGCACACCCTCTGTTTAACACTTTTTAAACATCTCATTCAAACTCAATATCCATTAATTTATTTCAACTATATTCATATTCAATTCTCTCCTTAATCAATTAATTCATTCAACAAAATCAATCAAAAGTTATGGCTGATAAAGAAGAGGTCGAGCGTGTATTCAAGCGGTTCGATGTAAATGGCGATGGGAAGATCTCGTTGACAGAGTTTGCTGACGCTCTCAAATTGTTGGGATTAACTTCTCAGGAAGAAGTTGAGCGTCGCATGGCCGAGATTGATAAAGACGGTGATGGCTCTATTACACTTGATGAGTTAATTGAATTTCAAAGTGCTCATCCTAACTTGATGACAGATATCATGAAGAAACTCTAAATAACATTTCACTATTATAGATTACTTAACCATGTTAAGGTGATTAATTAATTTAAGAATTTTTAAAGTGTATTATTGTACGAGGCTAATTCCTTTGATTTAGGATCAGCCTCGTGTGTACACATCATTTATGTGTTTTCATTTTTAACTTTTATCTTAAGTTCCCAGTTAATTAGTCCTGTCTTGGACAATAAAAGATACTTGTCCTTGTCCGTGTGATTTATAGGCAAATTTATAATACGTACAAGTTCTATTTATTCTTTTATAGATGAACATTATTTTGTTAGCATATTTGTGAGTCGTGTTACTATAGAATTTAAATTCTTAACATTGTGATTAGTATTGGTTTAGCTGACAAACTGATCTAATTGCTTGTACAAAAAGTTATAACAAGCAATTATTTACAATTTTAACAGTAAGTTATTAATTCCTCAAAAAATTGGACACAATTTTCTAAACATATGTTATTTTTACAACATGGCTACAAGAAAGCAACTACTCATCTTCTATTTCTTCTTCCATGCTGCAATGGTTTTTTTTTTGTAAAAAACGATGAATCATCTTATCTTTTTATCCAAAATTTTCCTAATTCTTATTTTTTTTTAAAAAACTCAATTCACAATATGTCTTGGCCCATTTAAAGCATTCAAGCCTATAATATAACCAACCATAAGTGGATATCCCCTCATCAGGATCAGTTGATATAAAATTCAGAACAGCAAAACCAGCTAGTTTTTGTTTTTTATTTTTAAAGGAGGATTAGGCTCTGTTTGATAAAAATTGAGATGTAAAATTTGTGTGATATACAATGTACCAAATTTAAAGTCTCATCATGATTTAAAGGAGAAAAATATCTTTTAATCATTCTATTATTGGTCTCATCATGATTCTCATTCATTCATATGAAGTATACCAATTCTTACATGACCTATGTGTCGTTGCACCACTTTTATAAAGTCTTGGACTCCTTTCTACTTTGATATGTGCCAATCAAAGGTAGTGCACCTGCCTTTTTTATAACCTTTGTTTTAGTGCGTTACATTTTCGATACTACTATGATAGACCAGTTTCACATATGAGACACAAATTGAGAAACTCAATAAATTAGTGTGAACTACTACTGCTTTATATACCAAACTGTCTTTTGATTACTCTTCATTCTTATGTAAATTTTCATTAGCTTTTACTTTATATTTTGTTTAGTTGTTTAGTGTTTAATTTGTGAACATCAAGGATTCCAGTTTATCACCACCATCCAACAAAACTTCTACATTTTACTGCCTTAATTAATATGCGCTTTTAAGACATATATTAGCAAGATCCTTTAATTAAATTTAAAGAATAGTCGAATAAACTATGAATAAATTAACTAAAACTATTGCATTACAATCTATTTTGAGATTTGGATGACCCTCTACACCATTCTAACAAAACAAACAAACATACATTATAAGTTGATGAGCTAAACATGGAAATCCAAAAAATGAGCTAAATGTAGTGAACTTAATTACCTTATCAAGCACACTACATAGTATATAATTAAACACGTGCATTTTTTATATATTTAAATTTATGTATGATTACAATGCTATGGGATGTCCAAACTCTCATGGAACTCCCCAACCACCACCAAAGCTTGCTCTTCCTCACTACATATTGATGTTACCGTCGTGGCCTTGCTACTACTACACTCCTCCCCTCTCACAAAATTCTCAACCTCAATCTCACTCTCCTCATCACTCTTTCCAATTTTACCCTTTCCCTTAACATGGGCCCCACCATCTTGTTGCAAATCCCATGCACACTCCAACCCCATCACAACATCTCTCATCAAAGGCCGTTGCTTCCCATGATGATGCAAACAACTCAACGCAACCTCAACAAATTTCATCAAACACTTCATCTTGATCGTTCCTTTCAAAACAGGATCAACCGTTCGATCAACTTTCCCTTCATCAAAACATTTCTTAAACCAAACAACTAAAATCTCCTCATGCTTGTCCACCGTACTCTTAATAGGTGGTCTCCCACACAATACCTCCAACAAAACCACACCAAAAGAGTACACGTCAGATTTTTGACTCAACCATTGACTCACGTAATATTCAGGATCCAAATACCCGATACTACCCTTTACATCAGTTGTAACATGGGTCGACCCGTTCGGCCCGTCTTTTGATAACCCGAAATCCGAAACCTTAGCAACCCAATTCTCATCCAAGAGAATATTCGTGCTCTTCACGTCACGGTGAATAACCATCCTTTTGACATCAGTAACCCCCGCGTGTAGGAAGTGAAGCCCACGCGCCGCTGCAAGACATATTTCGAGCCGTCGATTCCACGTGAGCGGGGTATTTGTACCGTAGAGATGATCGCGTAACGTACCACGCGCCATGAAATCGTAAACGAGAATCATTTCTCCACCGTCGTCACAGTAACCAATGAGAGAAACCAAGTGAGGGTGGCGAAACCGTGAGAGAAGTTCGATTTCGGTTCGGAACTCGTTTGCGCCTTGATCTGAACCCGGTTTGAGCCGCTTAACGGCGACTGGGGTGTGACATTTATCAATGTGTCCTTTGTAAACGTTTCCGAAGCCTCCTTTGCCGATGATTAAACTGTCGTCGAAGTTTTTGGTGGCGGTTCTTATTTCTGCGATGGAAAAGTGAAGACATTTGTTGTTTGGTTTTTGAGTTTTGTCTCTTGTTGTTGGGTTTTTTAGACAGCGGAAGATTAAGAATCCGATTATGAATAATGCAACGAGTGATGTTGTTGCTGCGACAGAAACTATAATGGAAATATTCATGTTTTTAGTGTTTGGTTTTTTGAAGTATACTGATTTGTGTTGTCTCTAAAGCTAGGGTTGTTTTAATTAAATTGGTTGAAGGGATTAATTGCAGGTAACGTGGAGAAGGAACAAGTGTTGAAGTGTAACAGTGTTACAGTTGGTTTTGAGGTTCACCATAGGTGCTTTAATTTCTTGGTGTTGCACCAAACAATATTTAATGTAGCATCTTGATCTTAAGGATAAATGTCTATGATAGAGAGAATCTGCTTTTTGGTTCATTATTTGTTGCTTTTCTTGGATAATACTTGTATTCACTTGGTTGGTGGTGGTGTGCTATCTATGTCCCTCCATATAAGAAAGAAAACGTACGTATGCTTTTTTGAAAAAGAAATTGTCTTTGAGCTTTATTTGTAAATTAGTCTTTTGAAAATCATGTTAATGGGTTGGTTTAACTGATTAATTTCTGACTTGGCCACTTTATTACGGTACTTAATTTGATCCCTAATATGAGATGATCAAAATGGCCGATCTTAGTTGGTGAAGCGCGACAAAGAACGATGATTGATTTTTAGATAATAAGGTGTTATTTTTTATATGGTTTGTTGTTCACTGTATGATCTTGATCATGAGGTGATAATGACTAGGCCAATTTGCTTTGGTGTGATGAAGACATTCTTTAATGTACGTCTTTCATCAAAGTCAATTTAAGGATTTCGGCCTCGCCCCGAGTATGTAGAGAACTAAAATAATTGAACCAAACAATTTTACTTAAAATAATCACTCTCTTTTCATGTCACCATTTTTTCTCAAACCAAATGTTTTTGTTGTCAAATGGATTGATCCCGTCTACCTCAATGTTTGTGTGGAGTTTTGGGGGTATAGACACAAGTTTGGGATCTAGATTCTGAAGTTTGTGCGAGGTTTTGGGGTATAGGCACCAGTTCGGGATCTAGAACCTGATTTGGTGCCTAAAACTCTGCACAAATTTTGAGTAGGTGTAAGCATTACTTTGGAATCTAGAACCCGAACTAGTGTCTATTGTTGAATATGATTTTGTTGAAGTTTGTTTGAAGTCCCACATTGCTTTAGGTTCCCGGGCGGTCGAGTGTATAAATATGTGAGGGCAACCTCACCCTACGAGCTAGCTTTTGGGGTTGAGATCCAAGCATATTTAACACCTATATCCCCCAAAATTCCGTACAAACTTCGGATTCTACCTTCTAAACCTTAGTTCGGGATCTACGTCCCAAATTGAAGGATAATTTAGGAATTTAGGGGGAATTAGAGAAGTGTGTGGGTGGGGTGGGTAGGAAGAGAAATGTTCAATCTAATGAACATGAGTGTGATAGATTGATTTGATCCACTTGCACATGGGCTCTACCCAAACATTATGGGATATGTGGGCAAATGGGTTAGTAGCGTGACCCATTTTCACTTAACCCTTTTCAACTTGAGTTTGAGGAAAGAAAAGTTTGTAGCGCGCTAACAGTTTATATGAATATGAGCGATGGTTTACTGTGATCACAAAGAAGAAGCATGACTTTCAATTTGAAGAACAAGAAAATTCCCGATCCCCGTGCAACTCACGCACAGGTCATAAAATCCACCGTAACAGACATATCAATATTCAACAACCTCATAACACAATACTTCAAATCCAACCTCTCATCCTATGCTCTCTCATTGTTCCACCAAATCCCTTCTCCCAACGTTGTCACATGGACATCACTCATCACTGCACATTCCAACACTCTTCTCTCCCTCAACCACTTCCTCTCCATGCTTCGCCATTCCACCCTCCCTAGCCACCACACCATCACCTCTCTTTTCGCCACCTGCGCAACTCTCTCAGCACTCTCCTTCGGTCTCTCCCTACATTCTCTCTCCCTCAAACTAGCACTCTCTCACCACCCTTTTACGGCTTCATCTCTTCTTACGTTTTACTCTAAATGTAAGCTTCCCAAACACGCGCTTAAAGTGTTCGAGGAAAGTTCCCACAGAGATAATGTTTCTTATTCTGCTATTATTGTTGCTTTAGCTAAGAATTTTTGTTATTCGGATGCTCTTATGCTATTTGCTGATATGAGAGTTCAGGGTTTTGATTCTACTGTTCATAGTGTTTCGGGGGGGTTACGGGCTGCTGCGCAGCTTGCTGCTTTGGAGCAATGTAGGATTATTCATGCACATGCTGTTGTTGTTGGTCTTGATTCAAATGTTGTGGTTGGTACTGCTCTTGTTGATGGGTATGGTAAAACGGGTATTGTTGATGATGCAAGACGGGTTTTTGAGGATAATTTGTATTGTATGAATGTTGTGAGTTGGAATGCAATGATGGCTGGTTATGCGACACAAGGGGATTGTCGAGCTACTATTGAGCTTTTTGATTCTATGGGAGCGGTTGGATTTAAGCCGGATGAGTATAGTTTTTTGGCGATTTTAACGTCAGTGTATAATGCTGGGATGTTTCTGCAGATTGATGTGTGGTTGAATAGGATGAAAGTGGATTATGGTTTGGAACCGAATCTTGAGCATTATACATGTTTGGTGGGTGGAATGGCTCGGGCAGGAGAATTGGAGCGTGCAGAGAAGATAGCATTGACAATGCCTTTTGAGCCAGATGCAGCCGTTTGGCGAGCTTTGTTATCTGCTTGTGCATACCATGGTGCGGTTGATAAAGCTTTGGTTATGGCTAAGAGGGTATTGGAACTAGAGCCCCATGATGATTCTGCTTTTGTTATTGTTGCTAATGTGTTATCGGCTGCTGGAAAGTGGGATGATGTTGCAGAGTTGAGGAAGATGATGAAAGATAAGATGGTAAAGAAGAAAGGAGGGAGGAGTTGGATTGAGGTGCAGGGGAAAGTTCATGTTTTTGTAGCAGGGGATTGGAAGCATGAGAGGTCATTGGAAATTTATCAGAAGTTGGAAGAGCTGATGGGGGAAATTGAGAAATTAGGATATGTTCCTGTTTGGAATGAGTTGTTACATAATGTTGGGGAAGAAAAGAGAAAGGATGCTCTTTGGTATCACAGTGAGAAGTTGGCGGTTGCCTTTGGAGCGTTGTGTGAATCTGTACCGTCGAGTAAGCCATTAAGGATTGTGAAGAATTTGAGGATTTGTAAAGATTGTCATGAGGCATTTAAGTATATGACTAGAGTTTTAGAAAGGGAAATTATTGTCAGGGACGTCAACAGATACCACAGATTTGTTAATGGTGATTGTACTTGTAGAGACATATGGTAGCATACACTAATGACAGTAAACATGTTTGAACTCGTTTCCTATGACAAATGATGTTGGAGAAACAGAACTATTTTTTCCTCATAATTGTAAGTCTTATTTATGAACTTCAACCTTTAACCTATCAACCAATTTTTAGTTAAAACAAATAAAGATATACCATCACAATCACCTTTCTTGTGATAGTCTGGAAATTTTCAGATTTGCATGAAATTATTTATTTGCAAATTCAGTTGTTTATTTGTATGACTATTACCAGAGATGCAGATAAGGAGGACAGGCGGCACTGCACCCAAATTGCCGGAGGACTGATGCTTGCACAACATTCTCAATATGATAAGGTGATTGGGTAGTTTTGTGCCTCTCTTAACTATTACTTGTAGGAGACATGCTATTTAAACCCCATGCTTGTCCTGTTTCTTGATTGAACAGTATCTTGGATTTGAGAGGTTGTTTGGAAAATTTTACTTGGACTTATTTTATGACATTAACATTTATATAAATGTTTGAAAAGTTTATCAAAAAGAAAGAAAGAACGGATTAAAGAGGCCAATTTTTAAGGAAGCTAATCAAGGACATGGTTTGGTAAAAGTAAACTATAAAAACAAAATGTCCATCATGGATTCCTAATTAATATTAAGGAAAACGATAAACATTGCCCTTAGGGCAATGGTTAAGAAAATAAAAATAGTAAATATTCTCTTAAAATTTGTGTTTTTTACTTTTCTAAAACAATAAACACAATTCCCAATACACTTTTTACCTTTTTTAGAAACCTTAACTAGTGTCCCAAGGGCACTAGTTAGCAAGGGTAATGCTCTCCTATGCCCTTATAATTTGGGGTGGAGGGAGTATCAATTGTATGTCATAAATGTATAGCGAATTTAATGACTAGAAATGTACATGATATTTTTTTGTTACCTTTTTTTGGTATATCAGAAATATAAATTGCTCCCCCTAAAAATTGATCCACGGACCTCCGCCTACCCAACCCATATGTCCCCCAACTCATATCATTTGAGATGTATGAAGTTTCCACCTTAAAGTTTAATTGAATTAAATTAATTAATGTTATGTTGAAAAGGTAAATTTGGGGCAAATTTCTTTAGCTAAATTCACGCTTATGTTGAAAGTGAGGCAGTATATATGCCATAATTTTTCACGTGTTTTTTTTGCTAGAGTGCGAAGTCAACAATTTTTTTGTTCTTGTTATAACCATGATAGTTAATGAAGGCAACGTTTGAACCAAAGAAGGAAATTTAACAATTTATTAATCCAGTCAAGGAATTGCTAGAACTAGAAGTCTAGAAGGGATTTTTTTTTTTAAATAACCCTCTTTCCATAAAAAAACACCAAAATACCCCTTTTTTCAGATTTTTTCTGAAATGCCCCACTGCCATGGCGCAGTGACTGAACTCCTGTCAGTCTGGTCAGAACGCGCGCCCTGAACCCGCGCGCGTTCTGCATCGTGTCACCAAATCGAATCAACGCGCGCCACCAACCCGCGCCTTCTGAACTGTGTTCTGACGCATTCTGAACGCCCGCCCTGCACCCGCGCGTTCTGACGCGTTCTGAACGCCCGCCCTGCACCCGCGCGTTCTGACGCGTTCTGACGCGTTCTGACAAATTCCGGGGGATCATCAACCTAATATTATAATTGTGTAATTTATATTATGTTATGTTTTATTTTAAATGTACCGAGTTTATGTTTGTAAGTATAACAAAATGATATAAATGGTACGTTTGATAATATTTATTGTCAATCCTTTTTATTTTATTTTGACAATTTTGTTAACATTTTAAAATTCTAAATCTTTATAATTTCAATTAAAACCTTTGAAAATAATAAATTACCACTTAACTAACTAATTTCATTCCCACAGAAAAAGAAAAAAAAAACGAACACAGACTTCGCGCGTGTAGAACGCGCTGTCAGAGGAGACTCGCGCGTCAGAACGCGTCAGAACGCGCGGGTGCAGGGCGGGCGTTCAGAACGCGTCAGAACGCGCGGGTGCAGGGCGGGCATTCAGAACGCGTCAGAACACAGTTCAGAAGGCGCGGGTTGGTGGCGCGTGTTGATTCGATTTGGTGACACGATGCAGAACGCGCGGGTTCAGGGCGCGCGTTCTGACCAGGCTGACAGGAGTTCAGTCACTGCGCCATGGCAGTGGGGCATTTCAGAAAAAATCTGAAAAAAAGGGGTATTTTGGTGTTTTTTTATGGAAAGAGGGTTATTTAAAAAAAAAAATCTCTAGAAGGAGGTAATTGTATACAATTAAGATAAGATAAGATTATAAAGTAAGTTTAATACAGTATGAGTACTCCCTCGCTTCTTAATTATAAAACTCTTTAAAATTTATATTTATCTTTAAGTATAAGACTATTTACAAATTTTGAAAGTTTTTAATATGAACATGGCCTAAAAGTGGAAGTTACAAATTTTAGTAAATTTTAATAAAATATCATATTTATTCGGTATTTTTATTATTATCATTTTTTTTAGATAAAGATTTTTATTATTATCATTCATTTTTCCTATAAATGGTAAAGGTCGACCTTTAAATCATTTTTCCGAGATTCATACTTCTTCTAGTGTATCACTATAAGACAAAAAATTCACGTTTTTGGTAATTAAATAACTTTTATATCTGATTTATAATACAAATGAAATATATCATTTATTTAATAAACTTGGAATATATTTTTTTCCCCTCTTATAATAAAAACTTGAGGAATTATTAAATAGACCCGTACACATATTTATACATTGAATACATCTATACTGTATACACATCACTAATGTTAATGTAATATAGTCATATATAAATCCTACATATTAATTATTCTATCAATTTTTTTAATATATGTAAAAATGGCAAAAGGTCTATATCTAAATAGAAACAAAGGTAGTATAAAATAAGATTTTTATGTAAAGTAGATTTTTGGCCAGATATAATTCCTCTTATGGTTTGTTTTATCATTGACTAGCATATTGTCTTGGTGTTGTCTGGATTAAATGTATATAAAATTATTGTTAAGAATCTAATAACTTAAAACAAAATAATTGAGAGAAAAAAAAATACTCATATTACAATTTACAACCTACCAATTTATTAAATTAACATAAAATAAATTATTTATAGGATTAAAAACATATTTAACTTATATACAACCCGCCAATCTAACATGGATTTAAATATAAACAACTAAATCAACAATACATATACAGAGTAAACTTTTGCATAAACCAAAAGTAACATATATAAAAAGTAAGAGGATGTATATATTTCTTTGTGTGCAAACCAAACTGTTTTTATATTATGGGTACGAATTAATGCATATCGTGGTTTGCAAGAATATATAAATTGTTTGTAAATGTATGCACATTAGAATGTTCATTAATTCACTATTGCAAATTAATGGCCATCATGGCCTGGCATTGTTTAATTGGTCATAGTCAATAATATCCACATTTCATGTTTTAAATAATGTGTTTTAAGCCGGAAGAACGGGTCCAAAACTGAATTTTGTTGCATTATACATATAATGCTACATATATAAATACCAACCCCATGTTCATTTGCATCATAAACCAATTACTAATCAACATGGTAGCATCTCAGGTGTCTAATGTGTTTGAAACCTCTCATTCTATTCTTGGTGTTTTAAATGAAGTGATTAATAAACCTCAAATGGAAATACCAGAAATGTTTATTCGCTCAGATAAAGAACCTTTAATTGATCTATCAATTAATGATGAAACCAATCCATTGCCAACAATTCCTATATTTGACTTCCAAACCTTGCTATGTCCTGGTGACAATAGTACTGAACTTGACAAGTTGTTCTCAGCTTGCAAAGATTGGGGATTTTTTCAGGTTCATATAAGTTAGAGTTTAATTTTAATTTGTATACAAAGTTGGTATATAAAAATTTTATATATACATTCAATCACATCTAACCACTGTGACATATTTTAGGAACTAATATAACTAAATGACACACGATTGAATATAATTGAATACATGCGTAAATTTTTTATATAGATGGTTTATATAAAAAAATTTACGCATGTTATTATTGGTTTTGCAAATTTTTAGCAATAATGTACAAATCATTACTGAATAATTTGTGAAACTTTTTGCAGGTGGTGAATCATGGTGTTAGCTCTGAACTACTTGAGAAACTGAAATTTGAGATTGAGAATTTTTTCAAGCTTCCAGTTGAAGAGAAAACAAAATACAAAATAAAAGCAGGAGATGTTCAAGGTTATGGAACTGTCATTAGATGTGAAGGTCAAAAACTTGATTGGGGTGATAGATTCTTCATGGTCACAAATCCTATTGAGATAAGAAAGTCACATCTTTTTCCTCAACTTCCTTCATCACTAAGGTACCTTTATTTTCTCCCTTACATCATTTGTAATCCGTCACTAATCTGTCCAAAAAAAATATATAACTTTAAACGAAATTTTTTCTATCTAAAATTTTTTCAATTTGAAATTGTCGATTATCTAATCGTGATCATTTTTTATATCTATCTAGCTGATTGACTGTGATTGCAAGTTTGTAACATAACTGCAATTTCGGTCAAATCAATCGCCTTTATCTGTGTCTTTAATATGAAATAAATTTAAGCGATTACGCTACAAATAAATGAATCTCATTTTTTGTATGCATATGTGAAGGGATACCTTGGAGACATATATATCAGAATTGAAGAAACTTGGCATGACCATTCTTGGATTATTAGGAAAAGGCATAAAGATGAATATGAATGAAATGGAGAAGATGTTTGATGATGGAAATCAATCAATAAGGATGACATACTATCCTCCGTGCTCGCAGCCGGAGCTTGTTGACGGCATCAACCCTCACTCCGACGGCTCCGGCATAACCATTCTTAACCAGATTAATGGAGTGGAAGGACTTGAGATAAAGAAAGATGGAGTTTGGATTCCTGTGACTTTTCTTCCAGATGCTTTTGTAGTTAATATTGGAGACATTATGGAGGTTTGTCATAATACTTTTCTCTCCTTTTCTTACATTTATATTTTAGTTTGACAATGAAATAAGACATGTGGACTTTTTCGATGTAGCAAAAAAGAAATAAAACACATGGTGTATTGAACATGGTCCTACTATATCTTTTCTATCATCTGTGATGTAAATATGTTGGGTGAATCTAATCATAAATCATGGTATCAAATATAAATAAAATTTAGTCAAAGAAAATTGATGTATTTAGTCCAAAATTTTCACTAGATGTATTAATTTTCTTTGATCAAATTTTATTTATATTTGAGATCGGAGGGAGCACTTCTCATTATTTAGCGTGTGAATTTTGTTATTAAACTATTTCTAACCAATTTTTTTATCTATCAACTCTTGACTTTTTAGGTCGAATAATTTAAAGTTTAGAAATCTTCTTTAAGATGAATAACTGGTTGAAGAATCCCACGTTTAAACAATGATCATTATATATAATATAATATTTCTATTAACATAGTTATGTTCACGAAAACAAAATTTTATATTTTTTTTTTTCTGTTTAGTAACATAGTGGCTAGGATTCCACTTTTAAAGTGGATAATTGGGCTTACCAAGTTCATATTCTGATCTTTATACATGATATGTAATATTTCTACCAATCGAACAAAAGTCACATGACAAAACAAAATTTTATACTATTAATAATACAACATGCATTTACTAATATTTTAAAAATTAAATATCAAGAAAATATTTTTGTATTCGTCTTTTAACACGTACTCTAAAAACATATATTGGCGACGTCGTAATTATACCAATATTTTATCACAAAATAATCCTAAATGCAACATCTGTGACTTGATGTAATAATGATATTATTTGTAGTGCCGTTGAATAAGCTCTTACTAGTACATTTTTTTATTGCTGGAAAACCAAATTATTTGTCTACTACTAATTCAAGTCAACCATGACTTGTCAAATATATAGAGACCTCAATTAACTACTCATAATTATTGTACAAAAAAAACTACTCATAATTAATTTGGGTGATTTTATTTACAGATTATAAGCAACGGATTATACAGCAGCATATTGCACAGAGTTACAGTAAACAAAGAAAAGGAGAGAGTTTCTATTGGAATGTTCTTCAACCCCAAATTTAAAACAGAAATTGGACCTGTTAAGAGTTTAATAACTTCTGGAAACCCACCTTTATTCAAAACCGTGTTGATGGAAGATTACTGCAAAACATTTTTTTCAAGAAATCTTGATGGAAAGACAAACTTGGAGAGAATGAGGGTTAAGAGTTTTAATATAAAAAATTAAGAGTTGAGTTGACTATATCTTACTAATAATACATTTGTGTCATACTGTTGTATAGTAAATAGTTTATCCATCAGAAATTCTCCTGTAAAAAATATAAATTTGTGCAACTAAATAATTTGATGTTACTAATATTTGTATAAACAAAAATCAAAATATACTTAGCTCAAATTTAAACCAAATACGTTTTATCTTTTACTTTCTTAACAAATGTCTTTTAATTGGTGTTCTGTCTTTATACGGCGCTTTTGTTTTGTAGTTTCTTTTATATCAGTCTTTATTCATCTCGTAGGGAAATCTGGTTATATATATATATATATATATCAGTCTTTTATATATATATATTCCCTTCCATGTACTACTATATTAGAAACTCTTCTTGATATGACCTTAAGTTGAACGGTGCATAATGGGTTCGAAATGTCATTTTAATAACATAATTTGTTTTTCAACATCACTAATTGCATGAACACATAAATAGAAAACAAAAGGAATCAGAAACATTACATTAGTGAGCTCAAAATGTCAATATACATCAATAAACCATCATAATTATTTAATAGCTATAATGCCCATGTTTTCTACACCAAATACTTTAGGTGGTAACCCTTTCGTCAAAGGGTCAGCAATCATAAGATTGGTGCTAATATGTTCAATCGACACTTTATGTTTCTGAACTTCATCTTTAACGGCAAAGTATTTCAATTCCATATGCTTAGCACCTTTAGAATACTTGTCGTTCTTAGAGAAGAATACTGCTGCAGAATTATCACAATAAATTTTCAGCGGCCTGGTAATACTGTCGACAAGTCCAAGTCCTGAAATAAAGTTTCGTAGCCAATTAGCCTGAACTGTGGCCTCAAAGCATGCCACAAACTCAGCCTCCATAGTGGATGCAGCAATGACGGACTGCTTCGCACTCTTCCATGATATTGATCCTCCAGCCAGGAGATACACATAACCGAATGTTGACTTTCTTGTATCTACACAACCGGCAAAATCTGAATCTGAATATCCAATCACTTCAAGATGATCAGATCTTCTATAAGTAAGCATGTGATCCTTCGTTCCTTGCAAATACCTCAATACTTTCTTTGCAGCTTTCCAATGATCCATCCCTGGATTACTTTGGTATCTCCCCAGCATACCAACTGCAAAGCTGATATCTGGTCTTGTACATGTTTGAGCATACATCAAACTCCCAACAATAGATGCATAAGGAATATTTTCCATCTGTTTCTGTTCCAATTCATTCTTTAGACATTGCATGAGACTAAATTTATCTCCTTTCTGAATTGGAACAGGAGATGCTGAACATTTATCCATTCTAAATCTCTCTAAAATTTTATTAATATATGCTTTCTGAGACAAGCCTAACACTCCTTGTGATCTATCACGAAATATTTCTATTCCAATCACATAACTTGCCTCACCCATATCTTTCATTTCAAAATTATTAGAGAGAAATTTCTTATTATCATGTAATAGACCAAGATCGTTAGTTGCAAGCAATATATCGTCAACATATAGAACTAAAATAATAACTTTACTCCCACTGACCTTCAGATATATACATCGATCAACAATGTTTTCTTTAAATCCAAAGGACATAATGGTATCGTTGAACTTAAGATACCATTGGCGGGAAGCTTGCTTAAGTCCATATATTGACTTTTTAAGTTTACACACCATGTGTTCCTTTCCCTTTTCGACGAACCCCATTGGTTGATCCATATAAACATCTTCCTCTAAATTCCCATTCAGAAAGGCGGTCTTTACATCCATTTGATGTAACTCAAGATCATTATGAGCTACAAGTGCCATGATAATTCTGAGTGAATCTTTCTTAGAAACTGGTGAAAAAGTTTCCTTATAGTCAATGCCATCTTTTTGAGTAAAACCTTTGGCAACAAGCCGGGCCTTATAGCGTTCGATATTGCCATGAGAGTCAAGTTTAGTCTTATAGACCCATTTACACCCAACTCTTTTACATCCTTCAGGCAAATCAACAAGATCCCACACACAATTTTGTTCCATTGATTTAAGCTCATCTTTCATAGCATCCAACCATTTATCAGAATTACTACCACTAATGGCTTCTGAAAATGAAACTGGATCATTATTAATTCCTAAATCATTTTCAGACTCATGTAGATAAACCACATAATCATCCGAAATAGCAGATCTCCGTTCTCTTTGGGATCTCCTTAATGCTATTTCTTGTGGTTGTTCTACTATAGGTTCATTGTTACCTTCGGGATCATTAACTTGTTGTTCAACTTGATCATTATGCATTTCAGCATGAGGAACAACAATTGTTGAAGTAGAAGCACTAGTTAAGGGAACTTGTATTCTAACTTCCTTAATTTCCACATTTTGTGGATCTATGCTCCCACTATTTTCACCATTTTCAATGAACCGAGCATTCCCAGTTTCAACAATTCTTGTACTATGGTTAGGACAATAAAATCTATACCCCTTAGATTTTTCTGGATAACCAATGAAAAATCCACTGATTGTTCTTGCATCCAATTTCTTTTCATGTGGGTTGTATATCCTTATTTCTGCCTGACAACCCCAAATATGTAGGTGTCTTAAACTAGGTTTCCTTCCTGTCCATAATTCAAAAGGTGTCTTTTGAACCGCCTTACTAGGAACCCTATTTAACAAATACATGGCAGTTTTTAAGGCATACATCCACAATGATTTGGGTAAAGAAGAATTACTTAACAGGCTCCTAACCATTTCCATTAAAGTACGGTTACGCCTTTCCGATACACCATTTTGTTGTGGTGTACCTGGCATTGTGTATTGAGCACAAATGCCACGACTTTCAAGGAATTTAGCAAATGGACCAGGGTGTTGTCCAGATTCATCATATCTTCCATAATACTCACCACCTCTATCTGACCTTACGATTTTCACCTTTCTGTCTAATTGCCTTTCAACTTCATTAATGAAAATTTCCAAGGCATTTACTGCTTGAGATTTCTCATGCAATAAATAGACATAACCATAACGTGAAAAATCATCGATAAAGGTGATAAAATATTTTTCTTTATTGAAAGAATTAACATCAAAAGGTCCACATATATCAGTGTGTATAATTTCAAGAAGCTGAGTACTTCTTGTGGCTCCTTTCTTTGTATGGTGTTTTGTTTGCTTACCTTTAATACAATCCACACATACATTCAGATCAGTAAAATCTAAATCCGGAAGGACTTCATTCTTTACCAATCTTTTCATTCTTTCTTGGGAAATGTGTCCCAAACGTTTATGCCACAAGTAAGCAGAACGTTCATTCACTAAACTACGTTTAGTGCCTACATTATGATGCAGTGTCATAAGTGTTTCAGCATATAAATTATCAAGATTCAATTTATATAAACCATCACAAAGTATACCAGATCCAATCATAAAGGTATTCTTATACAAACTGAAACAACCATTACCAAATTTACAAGAGTATCCAATAACATCAAGTTTAGAAATAGAAACTAAATTTCTAGATATACTAGGTACATACAAAGTCTCAAATAAATCTAAATGATGTCCAGTGTCTAAGATCAAACGATAAGTCCCGACACCCTCCACTGGAGCCTTCATTCTATTGCCCATATAGACAAACTTTTCATTTGGGTTTATGGTTTGGATCGTAATGAATCCCTGCATCATATTAGAAACATGAGTTGTACATCCAAAATCAATCCACCAAGAATTATGGGGAACTTCAGTTAAATTTGATTCAAAACATACATAAGCATTATGCTTACCTTTCTTTTCGAACCAAGCCTTACGTTTTGGACAATCTTTCTGGAAATGTCCTGATTTCCCACAGAAGTAGCAATTCTTGATTTTTCACTTCATTTTTCTGGATACCGACAGAAGACTCAGCAATCTTTAATGGTCCTTTGCCCTTTCCATGTTTCTTTCCAAATTTCTTTCCAGCTTCTCGATGATTCACTAGATTAATGGAATGAATTCCTTGACCTTTAAGACGGGTTTCCTCCTGAACTAACATGCTGCGCAGTTCATGCACATTCCATTTATCTTTCATGGTATTATAGTTCATTTGGAAAGGCCCATACTGAGACGGTAATGAATTCAAAATGAATTGTACAAGGAAATTCTCATCCACTTGCATTCCTAGTGACTTAAGTCTTGCTGCAATATTGGTCATTTCATTGACATGCTCATGCATAGTACGAGAACCATCAAATTTCATGGTGGTTAAAGTACTCATTAATGTCCCAGCAAGAGACTTGTCAGCAGTTTGGGAGCGTTCTTCCACGAAACTCATAAATTCTTTTGCACTTTCAGTTTCAGGAAGACTTGACTTGATGTTACTTGCTATGCTCATTCGCATAAATTTCAAGCTTTGTCTGTTTGACTTTTCCCAAGTCTTATAGTGGGCTTTCTCTTCATTGCTACTAGCATCAGTAATAGCAGCAGGTTTCTCTTCTGAAAGAGCCAAGTCAAGATCCATCACACCAAGGTGAAATTCAACTTGTTCTTTCCAATCAGAAAAATTCAACCCATTAAAGACCGGAACAGATATAGCTTTAGTGTGCAAGGATAATGGGATAGATACTGCAATTAACACATGCTAACATTAATGCTTTGAATTATAAAACATACAATTCAGATTTAAGGAACAACGATTATATGTATACCAATGTCCTCCTTTAGGAGATCCACCAATACACAACAATAAACATAATGATGTTATTTAATTTAACATTTATTTGGAATGTCATATGCATCAATTAGAAATATTCATTATCTTTGGATATATATAAATAAAACTAATAATACACACACATTACCAACTTTTATGTCCATTAATTATAACAACAATTAATCAACCTTTGGGTGATTCAGAAATGTCTTATAATAACGAACTTTCAATTACTCATAAATATATAATCATAAAAAAAAAATTTAGCATCCTTTCTATGAGTGATTGAAAATTAATCTGAATTTTGAATTAAATAAACATACAAGTTCGGCCACTTTGATGACTAACAAACTTTCATAATATTTAATCCAAAATTAAAATATTTGTGAATGATACAACCCTGTTAAATAACACAGGCTGAACATGCTTCATTCTGTTAAATGGTAAAACAATAAGCAGCAATAGCAATGTAAACTTTCACAAGTGCTTCATCATTTCAAATTCATTAATCTAATATATTATACTCTATAAATGTAATCAAGAAGCATAGGCAAGAGGATAAAACGTGAAAATAAATTGAACTTGAATATAGCCACTTTTCTTATCCAAACTTAATCTTCAGTAATAATAATAATATATAATAGGAGAACGTACAACACTTTAAAATTAATATACTTTACGTTTCTGAATTTTTCAAGACACAATTTCGAAGTGCACAAAGTTTAACAGTAAACACATTCACAACGAAATATGTAGTTAACAGAAACATAAAGTGCAGCGGAAAATTGGATCAAATTAATTCATAAATATAATGATTAGTTTCGTAATAATTTGGGAGAAAATTAACATTCATGGAGAATCATATAATTCCACAACCTAATGCTTTGATACCACATGTAAGTTATAGTTTTCACTTATATGTTTACATTCTAGAAAACTATCATATTATAAGGATCTTAGAATGTATGATTCTCACATAATAAAGACTTTAATAAATGACATACCTCCATCCATAGTGATATGATGGCAATTAGAGACACTCTTGATGACAAATGATAGACAATCCTCCTAATCCCAATCTATCTCTTTCCCGTTCGTTCTTTCTCACGACTCGTTCTTGATGGTAATATGGTGGAGAAACTTTATGGGAGAGACAGAACCCTTGAACATTAATTGGTTCCTTCCATCAAGTTACCAAAATATATATATAGAGTATTCACAATCTTTCATGAATACTTGCACCCTTTCATTTGAATATTTGAATCTTTTCACATGAGTCACCATATAATTTAATTATAATAAATAAATTAAATTATTCTTACAATATATATATATATATATATCAGTCTTTTAATTTTGTTTTGTACTACATTATTTATTATTTATATTTTCCTAAATAGTGATAAAACAACAGAGTAGCTAATGCCTAATATATACTCCATATATTAGCCAGCAGCCAGCAGCACGTTACAGTATTAAATTTAAGCACTTTGCTTGCCAACATCACAAAAACAGGGAGCTAGCCAAATGGTTTGGGGTGAAGTCAAAGGGGTTTGCTTTTTATTGATTGTTTCTTGTTCTCCATTATCAATAGTACTCCTCTCTTATATGTATTCTCTTTTCACACATAATAATTGATCTACATGATTTATGAAAGAAAAAAAAGTTGTTCTAAAATAAGTATGGACCTTCTCCAATGTGGAACATGTCACGGTTATATACTTGTATGCATCAATTTGAGAAAATATTAATCTTTCTTTTTTTGTCATACTATTTATTAATTTATGCTTCTCATGCCATTAAAAATGGATGATTATGTAAAGTAATTTATAATTTTTTTTTATAAATTTGTGTAAAAATCTTAAAATGACTTATAATTTATGATAAATATAGTATATATACCAGTAATACCACTTTACATCTGCGGTAGTAGTAGTGCACACACCAAAACTTGATAAAACTAATTTGATAAATATTTTATTTTTATTTTGTCTTTCACTACTAGAAAAAGTTTAAATACCGACGGAATTTAGAGACGAAATTTATTTCATCTCTATTAGAGACGGAATTAGAGACAGAAAAAAGTGTTTAGAGACAAAAATTAAAATATATGTACTAGTGACGGATTTTAGAGACAGAAAGATCTGTCTCAAAAATATTTCGTCTCTAAATCTGTCTCTAGTTAATTATTTTTTTAATTTATAATAAAAAAGTAATTGGAGACAGATATTTGAGACGAATTTTTATTGTCTCTAATAATTTTTGTCTCTGTATCCGTCTCTAATTAGTCAACTTGTTATTATTGTAGTCAAACAACTGTCTGAGACGGAATTTATTTGTCTCTAAAATTATTTGTCTCTAAAATCCATCTCTAAACGAAATAACATTGAAGATTTATCCTGCCAAAAAAATTTCCAAAAAAAATTATAACAACCTCACTTAAAGTTTATCTAAATACAACTAACACCCCTCTATTTTAGCAAATATCAAGGACCTCCCTGCCGTTAAAACTTGTCAATTTGTCTTTAAATATAATTATGCTTCTTATTAAAGTTGACGGTGACTTTTCATTTTTCATACATCCACCCAAAATCTGTTTCACTGTTCCTACGAGAAGCTTATACTTGCACAAAGCCACAAAATAGTAAAGAATTAATAGTTGAATTGAAAGGGTGTTAAGAACTGTGAAAGAGGGACATAGCCACATAGGCTATGGAAGCTTTGCATTTTGTGATTAGATAAATAACTATGCTACACGTCTTATTAGGATTATATAAATTAGGTCTCAAATTATCACATTTGAAAATTGCAAGCTACAGATTTTTGGTGCGATTAATTTCTATGGCAATCACTGTTTCTTCTTTTCTCATTTTAACACAAGTCAAACACCGTTAAATTGGAGGGGAGGTTTTTGTTGTCCAAAATATTATGCCGGGGAGGTTTGTGTTATGTTAAAATATGGAGGGGTGTGAGTAACATTTTAATAAATCTCAAAGGAGGATATTATAATTTTCCCTAAAAGAATTCATTTACTTGATTTGATTTATGAAGAAGTTATCTATTCAAACTTTATTTGTTTGAATTTGATTGAATATATTTTTGGAGAATTTTTTTTATTTGTTTGGAAAAGAACCAATATATTTTTGTTTGAACAATATTTGTTGGAAACAAATATTTGTTCATATTTTTGAAGAAGATTATTTTTATTCATTTGGAAGCGAACAAATATATTTTTGTTAAATATTTTTGTTTGAAGATATATGTTTAAAATTAAATATTTCAAACAAGTAATTTTTTGAAGATTGGTTTTTCTTTTATTTTAAGTATTCCAAACAAATATATTCCTTTGAAGAATTTTTTTTGGAATCACAAACTGTTTTTGGAAGAGCTTTGTCTTGTTTAAAAAAAAATTGGAAAAGATTTAATGAAAAATTTGGTGCTAACAAACTTTATCAAATTGAAGCTAATTCTTTATGGAAGACTTGAATATTATCTGATAATCTATTTTACTATAAATAGATATTCAAGTCCAACAATAATACTAACCCAAAAATATTGTGAAAGTCTAAGAGTTGTAGTTTTTATGAGTTTTGTTTTTTTTTTTGTTCATTGTTCATTGTATGTGTTTTCTAGCATGTAATCTTGATAGAACTTTAATTGTATTTTTTTTGAAAGGTTTGTGTCTAATATTAATCAAAGTTATCCGGTTCAACTTGAAAGAGAATGTGACAATGAAAATGATGAGAAGGATGATGAATTTAGCTTTAGTTACTTTCTTTCATTATTTTTGTTAAATTATTTAAATTTATTTTAAATTTAATATTTTTTTTGAAGTGCAAAACATATATATATATATATATATATGGATTTGAAGAGTACAAAAAGTACATTACAATTTTTATGAGAAAAGAGGATAACTACACAGCCAATAAAGAAATCCGGCACAACACAAATTAAAGACCCGAGAAGGAGATACAAGGAAGAGGCAGTACAACATCAAAGAGGCATTACAAAGCTAGCACCATAAGACAAAAACTAAGCCTGCGACCAACCAAGTCACCACAACCAATACAAAAAGCATGCACACAACAAATAAGAAGGGGATAAGCAGCCGCACACACAACAAGTCAAGACTCACAAAAACCCCGACAACCAAGCAAGTGTAGGAGCATAAAACAACAGCTGCATCGTGGCCAACCAAAGTCTTCGTAATGTTTCATATTTTAAGTTTGATATTGATACTTTATAAATATGACATACAATTTTATGTTAATGTTTCAAATTTAGTGTTAATCGAAATTTAATTTTCTCATATTGTAGAATTATATAAATTACATTTAGTAAATAAAAATTAATATTTGAAAAACTGTATAATCATTTAATTGCTAAATAGACAAAAATAATGACTAATAAGAGATGAAAAATGTGTTTTGTGATATAAAATTTTTTGAATTCAGAGACGGATAATTCTGTCTCCGATAGAGACAAACTTTTATGCTTAGAGACGAAATTTTAGAGACAGAATTATTTGAATTCAGAGACGAATTTTTTTGCTTAGAAACGGAATTTTAGAGACAAAATTATTTGAATTCAGAGACGGATAATTCTGTCTCCCACAGAGACAATTTTTTTTTGCTTAGAGACGGAATTTTAGAGACAGAATTATTTGAATTCAGAGACGGATAATTCTGTCTCCAATAGAGACGGATTTATTGTGTTTTGAATTCAACATTTAGAGACAGATATATAAAATCCGTCTCTGAATCAGAGACGGATAAATTTTGTCTCCAATCAGAGACGAAATATAAAATCTGTCTCTAATGGCTTAGAGACGAGGAAATTAACAACCAACTCAAATTCGTCTCTAATTCTGTCTCTAACATGCTTAGTGACAGAATATTTGCCTTTTAGAGACAAATTTTGACCGTCGGTATTTAAGATTTTTCTAGTAGTGTTTGCAACTTAATGACTAGAATTACACATTTTTAAAGATGAATAAGTGATCGTACAAGTTTGAACTCCAATACTTACGTATATGATGCAATATCTTTAGAATAATGCTTGTTTGAACGATTCATCAAAAAAAAAAAACTTGTTTGCACGATAAATTCAATTGTGCACTAGTGACAACATGATGTGACATGCTTTATTAAATTCTCCTTTCCCTGCAATTCTATGCTCATTGAAAATTTTCCTTAAGTCGTGCTATATAACACTACTCTAATATTTATCAAATGATCTAAGTTTGCGGAGCTTATTATTATTATTATTATTATTTTTATTTATACATCTTATTTTTGGTTACATATACATTTTTCTTACTCGGTGTAAAATTGTCAAATAAATTATTACTATTCTTTATAGAATGAAGAGAGTGATATATGGACAATGTTTTTGTCAGGTGTGGATCCAAAAGATCCAATACGGCCCAATCTAAGAAGCGACATTTGTATTTTGGAAAATTTGTCCTTCCACTTTTACATTTAATCTTTCACTTCTACAAACTATTTGATAATTCCATCTTTTTTATTATTAAATTGTTTACACAATTATTTTTGTTCACCCCACCCCACATTATGTGTTCCGGTAAAAATGTTTTAGTTTTATAAAATTTAATAAAAAGTTTACCAGAAGACTTAGATTAAGTTTCCTATTTGGTTGTTCTTGAAGAAAAAAAAACATTATTTTATTTGTTGTGATTTTTGCTTGTTTGGTTCTTTTTTCCATGGCTATGGATTAATTAGTGGTGTTTAAGAATGTAATCACTTTATACTGTAGGTTGTACGTTACAACAATGACAAGGTGCAATTTTAAAGTGCTTGGATTCTCACTAAGAAAAAGTTCTTCGGAACAATGTAAAAGTGTTCCGGTACATGCTCTGCACATTTTATTAAACCGGAACAAATTTCTCCAGTGTTCCGGTACATATTTTCCAAAGCTTTGCACATTTTATTAAACCGGAACAAATTTCTCCAGTGTTCCGGTAATAATTTTTGAAAAAAACTGGTAAAATTACCATACCGGAATACGTTAAACAATTGTTCTGATAAATACATCAAATCTAGAAGAATTTTTTTTACCGGAACAATATATGTATCCAAAAAAGTTGAAATGAATGATAAAAATACTATTATAAAAAATTGAATAATAAAAAAGGGTAAAATAGGATTATCAAGTAGATTATAGGGGTGAAGGGTTAATTGTAGAGGTGGGAGGACAATTTTTCTGTATTTTGTTTTTTTTGACACAGAAACGATATTTGTTGTTCAAATTTTTATTGATCATTGCATGAATATAGAAATCCCTTAGTTTATAAATGTTTTTTTTTTGCACTAACATGAGTTTTGATAAAGAATGTTTGAGTTTTTTTTGTCGAAACCGAAGTATTCACCGCCAAACGTAGTGATTATTTTCTCGCTAAATTGAAGGCACCTGTTTGAGTTTTTGCTCATTACAGTTGTGACTTGAGTTTGAATATATTTAAATTCAATCATAAACCTTGTACCAAAAAGATAAAGTTAAAAACTTTACCAAAAAATAAAGAACGCAATCATATATAAACGTCCTCTTTATAAGATTGGTTCTTCCTAATTTTGCATGAATGTTTGCTTTCCTCATCTATTTTTTTCTCTAGTAAAAATCATAATTATATGTAACCAAAAAATATTTGAATTATATCCCAAATAAAAAAAACCAGAATAAAAAAATTACTCTTGAAATAATGAATGTGAACTGTGTATTTTTTTACTCACCAAAATTTGAATTTTTTTCATCGCTCGAATTCTATAATAGAATTGTGTTCTAAATTTTTTTTTGGAATAATTGTGTTAAATTTAGGGTCATTGTGAACCGTGTTTTTTTCTACATAATTTGGACTTTTTGAATGTTTGAACCTACAAATACAAGGGAGCATTTTTGGCAATCAAGGTGTATGAAAAACATCAAAAGTTTATCAAATAAAAAATAAAGAGTACGTAAGCTTAAGAATAAAAATTCAAAATAATTTTTTTTGTCAAGTATCATTGTAGTTAAACTTACCTTAAGTATGAAGAAGTTAGAATCTGAAATTTAAACTTAAATTTTCTACATGCTAATGTCTTTACAACTAGCAACTAAATTTTATTTATCAGACAAAAATAAATAAAAAATTATTAGCATAATCAGATTAAAATTCTCTTCATTTTTTAAAATCAATAGAAAATTCTATTTAGAGATAAATAAATACAAAAATAGTGGGGCCATTCAAATAGAATTTTCCATTACTTATAAAAAATCAGAGGATCCTAATCTGTAATAAACTTGTAATAAACTGCCGACTGTGTCAATTAAAAATACTAATCATTAGTATTACATAGGGTGATCATATCTAAACCAATCCAAAAGTAAAACCGCAAACCGAATCAATCCAAATCAAAACCGCAAAAAACCGCATTTAGTTAAAACCGCACGGATTATTTTTCTACTAAACTGCACGATTTGGTTCGATTCGCGGTTTTCATTTCATAAAACCGAACCAAACCGAACCAAACCGCAATACTCAACTTAACTCTATCAACTAGAAACAATCAACCTATTACACAATCCAACTTAACAAGTTCACTCCAAATTGAATCTATAAAATAGTAGGTTGTCAAAATATATCATTTATGTGATTAAGAACTATAATGTTGCTATTAAAAATAAGCTCTTTTTATAAGATATATGCAATTTCTGAATATACATATTATTTCATGTAAAAGTAAACAATAAAATACTAATATTTTCTATGTTTATTTTGTGATAAGTTGATAATATTATCATATTTTTTATATCTCGATAAACCGCGGACACCGATCCGATTCAAACCGCATTGGTTCGGTTTGGATTGGTATGGATGACTTTTTAAAATCCAACCAAACCAAGCATACATTTTTATCTCGCAGTTAGGTTGACTTTTATGCTCAAAACCGAACCGAACCGCACCGCGATCACCCCTAGTATTACATACCAGTGACTATGACTAAGACATGGGTGGAAATGTGGAATTGCCTCAAAAAAAAAAAAAGACATGGGTGGAATCCATGGACCTATATTATATATAACCTTTTTATCAACATATTTAGTGTAACATTTTCCATTCCTAGTATAATTTCTTAATTGAAATAAATTATGGAAACTGAACTTCCATATCTGACTGTACCCTCTGTCCAGGAAATTGTAAAGGAGCCATTGACAAGAGTTCCAGATCGTTATGTTCGTCCAAATCATGACCCTCCAATACTATCTACAATTACACCTTTACTCCAACTTCCAGTAGTTGACCTTAGCATATTGATGTCCCAAGATCTCAATCTTAAGGGACCTGAGCTTCATAAATTACACTATGCTTGCAAACAATGGGGATTTTTTCAGGTTAGAGAAAAATTAATTATTCATAATTCATATAAGAGTTTTTTTTCTTCTTGGTTTTATGGTCCACTAAACCGACTAATACGGTTAAAGAGTTCTGACATCAAGTAGTTTCAGAAGAGTTTCTTTTAATGGAATTCATAGTTGTACCATATTTTAATTTTTATTTATGAAATATAACTAATATTTCCAATAATTATTTTTTGACTTATTTATGTGTAATCATTGATTATAGCTAATTAATCATGGAGTGAGCAGTTCATTAATGGAAAATGTGAAGAAGGGTGCTAAGGAATTTTATAATCTTCCAATTGAAGAGAAAATGAAATTTAGTCAGAAAAAAGGAGATGTGGAAGGGTATGGGCAGGCCTTTGTATTGTCTGAGGAACAGAAATTAGATTGGGCTGATATGTTTTTTTTGGTTACTTTGCCACCACATATGAGGAAACCTCATTTATTCCCTAAGCTCCCCTTACCATTCAGGTTCTTTTTCTCTAAATGATTTTCTCAATTTTATTTTGCATGTTTTATTTTATTTATACATTTTTTAAAATGGAAAATGATTATTATTACAAGACAAGTTTGATAAAAAAAAAACACATCAATCGTATCCGCCGGTCGATAACATTTATAAGCAATAGTAATCATCTAATCTCTCATGTATGATATAAGTCTGAATCTAATTTGTTAAATATTTCATTTATATGCATTACTCTATTTTTTGTATGAACGGCCTAACAAATAAGTAGTGGTTTTGAAGAAAAACTTATTAGTGCTAATGTTTTTGATTAATTTGAGATCAAAACACAAAAGAAGATAAGATTTAAATTTAATGTTTATGATCTCTATAGTTGTATGGAGAGAGATCCTAAAGTGAGAAAACATGATTAAAGAGTTCATTGAGACTATTTTTTTAAGGTTATGTTTGAGAGTTTCGAAGTTTTTTAAATATTACAACTATACAAGGGGATAGAAAGTCAACTAGCCCTCTAATCTCAACTTATTCTTGATTCACATGCTTACAAAACATAATAGAAAAGCCTACATTTAGTTTTTTATAAAGATAGTTGGGTATGGAAATTTGAGGGTACTTTCAGGTATTTTTATAGGTACGTTGACATAATAGATGATGTATAATATTTAAAAAATTATTTTAACGATTTCAAAAACAATTTTTAATTTCTTTGAATTGATTTAAAAATAAAATAAAAAAGTCTTTCATACAATTGTATACGGTATATTCTAAGACATCAATTTCTATGCTTATTACATCAATTGTATCGTATATTCTAAGATCAATTTTTCTAGGCATATTGCATCAATTTTATCATGAATCATAATCCAAAAACCTGTGCTAGATAGCCAAATACAACTAATAAAAATAAATTTGTAGAAATTATTTAAGCCTCATATCATATCATATGAGACGTGTTAATTAACTGATTATAACAAAAAAGTGACATTGACAAAGTGACAAAACAGAACAAACAACAAATGAAAGTGACCTGAAAACCATAAACTAGCCGGCTTAATTACTGAATTAAACTCAAAAAATATTAAAAAAAATATACTCTCTTCGATCTTAAATATAAGCAAAAGTCAAATTGTATTTGGACTTAAATTTGGATCAAATACAGTTTGACTTTTGCTTATATTTAAGACGGGAATGAGTTGTATTAAAGAGCTAACTAGTCTTACTATATTGCAATTATAAACTTTTTTAATCCACAAAAACATATTCATTTTTCATGTGTGTGTGACATAATTATACAGAGATGATTTAGAGACATATTCTGCAAAGATGAAAAACCTTGCCAACCAAATCATTGACTTTATAGCAAATGCCCTTAAAGTGGAAACAAATGAACTTAGAGAGTTATTTGGTGAAGGAGCTCAATCAACTAGGATTAATTATTATCCACCATGTCCTCAACCAGAGCTTGTTACAGGACTTAATTCTCATTCTGATGGTGGTGGTCTCACCATTCTTCTCCAAGGCAATGATGTGGAAGGTCTTCAAATTAAAAAAGATGGATTTTGGATTCCTGTTAAACCTCTTCCTAATGCTTTCATCATCAACCTTGGTGACATGTTGGAGGTAATTAATTATTAATTAATTAAATAATTAATTAATCACTGATTAGATATAAAAAACAAATCCTATTTAGTTAGAAAAGATGCTTAGTCCTTTTTCTAATTTGTTTATAACATTGTCAACTTAACTAATATTTGGCATGCAGATATTAACAAACGGAATTTATCGAAGCATTGAACATCGAGCGATGGTGAACGAAGAAAAGGAAAGACTTTCTATAGCTACATTTTATAGCCCTGCTTGGGAAGTAATTTTACGTCCGGCGCCGACTCTTGTTACTCCAAAAACACCAGCACTATTCAAAACTATTAGTGTAACAGAATTCTATATGGGATACCTTGGAGGAGAACTTCGTGGAAAATCATACCTTGATAGCTTGAAGATTCAAAATGAGGATGAAAATGAGGATCCAAAATGATCATGATATGGAAATTAAACTGGAGAATTATACATGTACAAAAAACTTATGAGTGAGATCATAAATATAAAAAACAGCTTTTGTATTAAATTGACACTTATTTTTCTATAAAATGTTGAGGATATGCTTCTTAGTTTCTTTTCTTGTCCGGGTTATGTTTTGTGTTATGTTTTGTTCGGAATAAATTTATATTTTCATCTTCTGCCTTACAAGATGGTTTTTTATGATCCATTTACACCTCTGTAGATATCATATTGCACATTGTCTCTTCATTTAAGCTGCCTCTTGTCTCCTTAATGTCCTCCCAATCGTAGTTACGGGTATCGAACCGTGGAGTGTCATTTAATCATTGATTCTAGTTATATTTGCTAGATACATGACTTTAATTAATGTTGCATACTAGTATTAAATACAATACACTTTTTATATAGTACTATTAGTTTTTTTGGTTTCACGTGGGTAATCATTGAATGTACTACAGCTGATTAATCATGGAGTGAGGGAATCATTAGTGGAAAATATGAAGAGAGGTGCTGAAGAATTTTTCAATCTTCCAATGGAAGAAAAGAAGAAGTTTTGGCAAAGAGAAGGGGGTGTAGAGGGATATGGTCAGGCATTTGTAGTCTCCGAGGAACAGAAATTAGATTGGGCTGATATGTTTTTCTTGTTCACTTTGCCATCTCACATAAGGAATCCTAACTTGCTCCCCAACATACCCTTACCATTCAGGTTCTCTCTTCTTTCTATATCTTTAATTCTTGATCGTATTAGAGACGGTGATAAGTTTGAAGATGTTAAAATTGAGTTTCTTGGATATGACTTATAGTTTACTGATGAGCTGTGACTAGGGGAAGCCTTGTTGGGAATACAATCAAATAAAATCTCCATCCAAATAAGCAAAAATAACAAGATCTCCACAAAATAAATAAAACTAAACAAAATCAACTCACGATAATAATTTAGTACTAAATCTTCTATAATTTATTACTAAATCTACAACTTTTACAAGACAAAATTGCAACCTCTCAAACTCTCTCACACAAATGCAATTTTTATCAGGACCAAAATTGCAAACCCCTTTCAACTACAATTTTTGCACAGAAAAATTGCAAACCATCGCAAGACACACAACTATCGAAACCCCTGATACACCCAAAAGCCTAGATAAGTTGTGGTGAATAAAACTAAATATACATCTTTATATTTATAATAACTTTCTAACTCTTTTTTTCTTCCAACTATTAGATGTGGGACTTGGATGAGTATCTACTTTTACACAACAAGCCTCTTAGTCGATTCAGGGGTAATCTTGTAAATTTTATCGTGGTGTTTAAACACAAGTTGTACTTTGTTAAGTGTCCCACATCGAATGTAAGGTGACCTAAACACCGGTCTATAAGTAGAGACATTTCTAACCAACCTTACAAGCCGGTTTTATAGACTTGAGTTAGAAAGGTAGCCACTCTCCAGTTGGGTATGTAGGCATGACCAAAGTTGCTGTTGTAACAGAGTTTTACAAATATATCATATATCGATTATTATTGTGGATGACATGATATCATTTGGTTGCAGAGTTGATTTAGAGACTTATTGTGAAGAATCGAGAACCCTTGCGATCCAAATCATTGACCTTATAGCATACTCTCTTGCTATAGACCCGTGGAGATAAGAGAGTTATTTGGTCAAGCAACTCAATCGACAAGGATGAATTATTATCCACCATGTCCTCAACCAGAGCTTGTTACAGGACTCAATTCTCATTCTGATGCTGGTGGCCTCACCATTCTTCTCCAAGGAAATGATGTGGAAGGTCTTCAAATTTAAAACTCCCTAATGCTTTCATCATCAACCTTGGAGACATGTTGGAGGTAATTATTAATCATTGGTTCTTAATTATGACAATTATTATGAATACAGTAAAACTTGAATTACAAAGACTAATTTGTAACATTTTCAATTCTTACAAACACTGTTTTGTCTATGCCTTATATCAACTATATTTTGCAGATGGTAACAAATGGAATTTATCAAAGTAGCGAACATCGAGCAACGGTTATCTCAGAGAAGGCGAGGTTTTCCATAGCTACATTTTACAGCCCTGACCCAAATACAATTATGAATCCTGCACCAAGCCTTGTAACTCCAAATACACCAGCAGTGTTCAAAAGAATTACTGCAGGAGAATACTTCAAAGGATACCTTGCACAAGAACTCCGTGGGAAATCATTCTTTAATAGCATTAGGATTCAAGCCGAAAACGATCAAAAGTCTTCAGAACTTTATAATTGATGAGAACATACAATCCGATTTGAGCATATGTCATTAAATATGTCACATTGACATATATTCTTACTCTCTTTTTGTGCTTGTTTTGTACACAATAAGTTGAGACTTTATCTAGATGTTGTATTTGACATTTTAAGACACTTTGTTTGTTTGGTGCTATTAAGTTGTTATTGAAATTACAAACTAGTATTTATTTTTAAAAATAAAATAATTTTTTTTATTATAGAACACGTTTTTTAATAAGCAAAATTAAAATTGGCAGACAAGTATAAGTCTAAATAAAGTAGAGTCTTAGAATAGCAATGTCTGTCCATCATGTGTGAAATATTATCAACCACACATTGGTTGGTTAGATTCTTATCATTTCCCCTATATTAGTTATTGTGTGAAAACTTTAGTACAAACAATTTAGTGTTGCACTTGTATTCAGAAGAAAGTATAGTATGGAACTAAGATCTATTTTGGTGCCTTCTGTCCAAGAGCTAGCAAAGGAACCATTGACCAATGTTCCAGACCGATATGTTCGTCCAAATGAAGACACTGTAGATCTTTCTAACGCTGCTTCTTTACCTCAAATTCCCGTTATTGACCTTGACAAATTGTTGTCTCAAGATCTTAATCTCAAGGGACATGAGCTAGAGAAGCTAAACTATGCCTGCAAAGAATGGGGTTTTTTTCAGGTTTGATTTAATATTTTTATACTATTAATGTAATAATGTCTTGTATACTTTTTTTGGTCGGAGACTAATCTCTCGAGATAATTTAGATTCATTTAAGGGGTTGATATCTCCCAACATATGTTTTTTTGTCTGTAACGACCAAAAGTCGAACCCTAGACCAAATATACATAGTGCATATGTTACATATATTTTGATGCAGATGATTTTTTCAACTCTACTTTTGACTAATATGTGCAATAATAAAATCAATTCAGCTGGTTAATCATGGAGTAAGTACTACCTTGGTGGAAAATATGAAGAGAAGTATTAAAACTTTGTTTGAACTTTCAATGGAAGAAAAGAAGAAGCTATGGCAGACAGAAGGAGACTTGGAGGGATTTGGTCAAGCCTTCATTCTTTCTGACAGAAACTAGAATGGGGAGATGGTTTTTTCTTGAACACATTACCACCTCACATAAGGAAACCACACATATACAACCAAATCCCTCAAACATTTAGGTTCTCTATCTCTATAATTTTCCATTTGGTTTTCACATAATTTACCATTATTTATTGATTATTGATTGTGTTAGTGACATTTTCAACCTTATGTAGGGAAAATTTAGAGATATATTGTGTAGAGTTGGAAAACCTCACCATCAAAATCATCGAACATATGGCGAATGCTCTTGCAATAAATCCCAAGGAATTGACAGAGGTATTTAACATAGGAATGCAAAACATAAGGGCAAATTATTATCCTCCCTGCCCACAACCGGAACGAGTGATTGGCATAAAACCTCATTCAGATGCTGGTGGCCTAACTATTGTTCTTCAAATCAATGATACAGAAGGCCTTCAAATAAAAAAGGATGGACAGTGGATTCCTGTTCTACCCCTGCCTAATGCTTTCATCGTCAATATTGGAGACGTATTAGAGGTATATACGTAACTAAAATCATTCAAAACTTTTTTGTCTCAACTTTAATTTTATGATTATATCAATGTATGACAATTATTGCACTAATAATGTAGGACTAGTATAGGTGCTATAATAATGGCTGTTGAGTTTGACAGTGAAACTTAACCAAAATGGTTTAATTTGCAGATTACAACAAATGGGATTTATCGAAGAGTTGAACATCGAGGAAAAGTTAATTCAGAGAAGGAGAGAATTTCCTTAGCTACTTTTTATAGCCCTAACATGCAAGCAATTTTAGGTCCAGCAGCAAGTCTTGTTACTCAAGAAAGACCAGCTGAGTTTGGAAGAATTAGTGTTGCAGACTACTTCAAACTTTGTTTTTCACAAGGGGTCCGTGGAAAATCATATTTAAATGAAATAAGGATCACAAAGACAAAGGGTGGAGAATGATACCAGCTTTTACTATATACTATATTTGAGATGGAAAGTGAATAATAAATGAAATATGCATGAGTAATATTTAATGAAGGCCTTTCTGTATCATTGATATGGCCTTCAAATAAAACCTCTTTGATGCTGGTGGCCTAACTAATATTTAAGCACATGCATATTTAATGAAGTATGCATGGTAATAACTGAATTTTATTTAATAATGCATGTGAATTTTTTTATACTGATGGATATTTAACATGAATATTTTGAATAATTAATATACCTCGTCTATAATTAAGATTGAATATATTAATTATCCTATAAATCTAAAAAGTGAAGAATTGTTTATAATTAAAGTTGGAAGAAGTATTGACATAGGATCAACTTCGAGGACTAGAAGTATAAATACAATTAATGTGTCACACCAGTCATAAATTTTTTTGGTGCACGTCATAATTTTTAATAATAGAATCTAATTGATTAATTTTTTTTTTAACTCATTGGGTTTTTAGGGAAGGATGTGATGATTGGGCAAAGTTATGGTGCATAAGGCTTATGCACCATTGTATAAATATAAATACTCCAATTAGTTAGCGCACCTCCAAGATTTTTAGCGCGCATCCCAGGTTTTTTATTTTTATAATTTATTTTTTACAATTTTTTTTATATAATTTTTTTTGTTAACACAATTACTGTAAAAACTATTAAGTACATTAAATAGTTTTAAGGTAGAACTTTCTGAAACCATTCCACAATATAATGGTTTTTGCATGATTAAGTATATCTAATGGTTTTTGAGTACATATCTCTGAAAATATTCCACAGCAAAATGGTTTTGGATGAAACCATTCCACATCAAAATGATTTAGGCATGATTAAGTACATCTTATAATTTTGAAGTACATATGGGAGAACATCAAATAAAAACAAAAGTATAAAAAAAATTATAAAAAAAACTAGTTGGCGCACTAGAAATTTGGGGGCGCACTAGCTACATATGTAGACCTTTTTGGAGACAAAATTATCCTTATTGCATGTTATGCTACACGTAAAAGTCTCACATTACCTAAGTTAATTTTTTTAATCGAAATTAATATCATAATTTTAAAAAAGTTGTACAATGAAAAATATATAAATACTACATTAAAAGAAGTGAAAAACGAATATCGTCAAAAATAAAACTGACAAATGACATATGTATATTAATTGTTAGACCGGACATATTTATTATTTGATTAGAGAGAAATAAGGAAGAAAAAAATTAGAACACATGAATTATTGTATGTATTTGGATTATAAAATCGACCAAATATATACATTGATTTTTGTGTTTCAATTTCTCTCCCTATAATTTCGATTAGATGATGTTTGTGTTGATGGTTTATTCTTGGTGTTCCACCTATATACGACGATTTTATTGTATAGTTTTTTCTTTTTACCGATTTTTATTCGTTATGTGCAGAGATTTTTATTCGTTTTTTCTGATAATGATTGTCATCGTAGGGCTAGAACAGTAACTTTGTTGTCCATCCGTGTAACCTTATCAACAATTGATTGGTTGATTCCACTATTAATTTTTTGAATCACTAAATATATTATAATATTCAACTATGAGTATAAGAAATATATACATATAGCGAAGAAAAGTACAAAATTACAAATATAGATATCAATAACGACACAAACACTCATACCCCTACTCCAAAGACTACCAAAACAACTAAACCCCCCATCACACTGCCTAACCCACACGTTGCAGCTGAGAGACAATGTGTTAGACTTTAAACCCTTTGTAATATAAGATTTTGCGTTTTACCCCCTGTTCAAAGTCAACAAAATTTGATTGGACATAATCAGTGATGTGGCATACCACGTGGCATTTTAATTTTTTTAAATTCTGCCAACTCAGCTTTTTTTTTATTTTTTTTAATTATATTTTTTATTTTTATAGATTTGTTATTTAGTGACGGTTTTTAGTATAATTTGTGGCGGTTTTATTATATTTAACGAAGCTTTTGTTTTGCAGCAGTTTTTAGTATAATTTGCGGCGGTTTTATTATATTTAGCGGAGATTTTTTTTTTAGCGAGTGTTTATAACCGCCGTTAAATTATACTAAAAACTGACGCTAAATAATAAATTTATCTAAAAAAAAAGTGCACAAATTATTTAATGAGGGTTTTAACTAAGGGTAAAGCGCAATATCTTATATTATAGGGGTAAAACGACAAAAAATTTTGGTGACTAATTGGTCGGTATTGTAAATTGTAATTGCAACTGTGTGTGATGACTAATTATACCAAATTATTCTATCTTACATAAATTTCAAAGAAAAAATAACCTCTAATATCATGATATTGATGTAGGATCAAGTCAAGGACTACAAATACAATGTGTCACGTCATAATTTTTATTAATAATAGAAGTTTTGGCTTTTTTTTTAACTCTATAATTTTAAGAGAAGGACCTCTGCTGACATGAAATTAATTTGTTCTTCTCTGTTGATAAAAAAAAGGAGAATATTAACATGTGCTTTCAAAATCGAAGGGAGTATGATAAGAAGTTTAATATAAAAATTTTATCTTTAAAATTGTACATTCAATTTTTTTAAAATCAACTTATTTTTTTCCAATACAAAATTTATTACTTTTTAAATTCTTTAACATGTGCCATAAAGAGAACCAAAAAAAATGTTTCTATAATAATTGTCATCCAAGAACAGTAACTTTGTTGTCAACTTTCATCATCCGTGTAACCTTATCAAGAACTGAATGGTTGGTTCCACTATTCATATGAAAGCTTAAGTAGTATAGTATGGACATAACATCTATTCTGGTACCCTCTGTCCAAGAACTTGCAAAGCAACCTTTGACTGAAGTTCCAGATCGATATGTTCTTCCGGATCAAGAAACTATTGTACTGTGTAACACCACCTCTTTACCCCAAGTTCCTGTCATTGATCTTGCTAAATTGTTGTCCCAAGATCTCAATCTCAAGGAACATGAACTGGAGAAGCTACACTATGCCTGCAAAGAATGGGGCTTCTTTCAGGTTTGATTAAATATTTGTATACTTACTATAATATTAATGAAATAATGTCAAATTATTCACTTTGCTTATAGCTATAGAAAATTGATTATAGATTGATTTTAAGGTTTTTGGTTGTATTAAAGCATAAATGAATTACCTCCATTTTTTTTTTAAAACTTATTATCCGGCCCAAAGACTGACTAATTCGAAGGGACCAATCTCACAGTCCACTTGCGGGGGCCTCATTTAAAGCTAAATTTTTTGCTCTGTAAGCTATTAAAATTGACACCAGATAGAATGAAACCTGAGACCTTGTGTGAAGCACATTCCAAAGACCCAAGTCAAAACCATTAGGCCAACTCAAGTGGGTGCTGCCTCCAAAATTGATTCTATCATAAGTAAGTTAGAATTTGTAGTTTCTGAATTTAAATATATTTTTACACTGAAATTTATTGTTAACTCACTTTTACATAAATGTATCCAAATATAAATCAATTTTACTAAACTCAATTCTATTAAAATCAATTCTATCCGCAGTCAAACCAAACACACACTAAGTAAATGAATGTGCATACATACTATATATATTGATGCAGATGATTTTGTCAACTAATATGTGTAGTACTAAAATCATTGTAGCTGGTTAATCATGGAGTAAGTACTTCCCTAGTGGAAAATATGAAGAGAGATACTAAAAGTTTGTTTGAACTAGCAAAGGAAGAAAAGAAGAAGCTATGGCAGAGAGAAGGAGAGATCGAGGGATTTGGTCAGGCCTTCATTTTATCTGAGGAACAGAAACTAGAATGGGCAGATACTTTGTTTTTGACCATTCTACCACCTCACTTAAGGAAACTCCATATATACAACCAAATCCCTCAAACATTCAGGTTCTCTATCTATATCTATATCTATATCTATATCTATATAATCTATACAAAATTTACAACTACTTATTTATTGATCAATATTGTTTTTGTAAGTGACATTTATTATCATCCTTATGCAAATGTAGAGAACATTTGGAGATATATTCTGCAGAATTGGAAAAACTTGCGATCAAAATCATCGAACTTATGGCAAATGCTCTTGCAATAAATCCCAAGGAAATGACAGAGTTGTTCAACATAGGAACTCAAACCATAAGGGTGAATTATTATCCTCCATGCCCTCAACCAGAAAAAGTTGTTGGCTTAAAACCTCATTCTGATGTTGGTGGCCTCACCATTCTTCTTCAAATCAGTGATATAGATGGCCTTCAAATAAGAAAGGATGGACAATGGATTCCTGTTCTACCCCTGCCTAATGCTTTCATAATTAATATCGGAGACATCTTAGAGGTACGTATCTATATATTAAGTTTTTACATTGGGTCTAAAATGGATAGACATTCGCTACGGAAAGCAAAATATTAGACTATTTGCATAGACGACAATCGTTAAAATAAAATTTAACTAAAATGGTTTAAATTGCAGATTATAACAAACGGAATTTACCAAAGCATTGAGCATCGAGCAACGGTTAATTCAGAGAAGGAGAGGATTTCTCTAGCTACTTTTTATGGCCCTAACATGGAAGCAATTTTAGCTCCAGCACCAAGTCTTGTTACTCAAGAAAGACCAGCACAGTATAGAAAAATTAGTGTTGCAGACCACTTCAATGGATACTTTGCTCAAGAGCTTCGTGGAAAATCATATCTAAATAAAATGAAGATCACAAAGAGTGGAGAATGATAATAGCTCTTTACTAGCTAGAACCAAAATAAATGCTTTTGTTACGTTGGTCCTTATACAAAAGTACTATTGTATAATGGAATATTGATGATTAACAAAGTGTGCATGTCACAACTTTTATATGCAAATAAAAATAAGTAAAACTTTTATGTCGATATTTTTTTTCATTGAGTTTTGTTTCTATTTGAACCTAATCATATCATTTAAAAAAATGAAAAAGAAAGAGAAAAGGAGGTCAGATATTTTAGCATGATTAGACTCCATTTGACTTTTCTTTTTCTTATATAAAAGAGCATTTATCTTTCTAAGACAAACTCCAACATATACATCACCCATCTAAAGCTTAAGGTTTGTTTGTTTATTTTTTCTACTTACTTTGATGAAGTTATAATTGCTTCTTCTTCAAGAGTTATTATAAAGCAGTTTAATTTATGAATGAAACAATTGTTTAGTAGATTTTATTTACTTCACAGTCAAATTCTAAAAATAGGAGAGTTAACACACACAAAAATGAATTTTATTGATTTATATTAGAAAATAAATCAAGTATATTACTACAAGATTTGAGAAGCTTGACTTGCAATTATACTTTACAATAGTTCAATTTAGTTTTGAACTTGTGTTTCAGGTGAAAGTAGCAACATGGAAATAACATCTATTCTAGTGCCCTCTGTTCAAGTCTTAGCAAAGGAACCATTGACCAAAGTTCCACAACGATATGTTCTTCCACCTCAAGAAACTACACTACCATCTAACAATTCATTTTTACCCCAAGTTCCTGTCATTGATCTAGCCAAATTGTTGTCCCAAGATCTCAATATAAAGGGACATGAGTTAGAGAATTTACACTATGCCGGTAAAGAATGGGGTTTCTTTCAGGTTCGATTTAATATTTGTATACTCTATTATATAATATTAGATTCTTTTGTTACGAATTTTAAAAAAGTAATTTGATATTCAATAATTTAGAGATTTTATTTCAAAATAATGTAACAACTAACAAGAGGGTATATATATATATATATATATATATATATATATATATATATATATATATATATATATATATATATATATATGTCTTGTGAAATTATTCACTTAGGTGGTTAATCATTGTAGCTAGTTAATCATGGAGTAAATACTACTTTGGTAGAAAATATGAAGAGAAGTGCTACAACTTTGTTTGAACTTTCAATGGAAGAAAAGGAAAGGCTATGGCAGATAGAAGGAGATTTAGAGGGATTTGGTCAAGCCTTCATTTTCTGAGGAGCAGAAACTTGAATGGGGAGATGCTTTTTTCTTGAACACATTACCACCTCACATGAGGAAACCACATATATACAACCAAATGCCTCAAACATTCAGGTTCTCTATCTCTATAGTTTTCCATGTTTTTTTTTTGTTTTCATTTTTATAGGTATCCGACCTACTGGACCAGCTAATCATATTTGGTGGTCAGGTCTAGTATCAAGTAGTTTCAGTCTCTTCCAAGTGCAGTTGTATTATTGATTACTGGTTGTGTTAGTGACTTTTTCAACCTTATGTAGGGAAAATTTAGAGATATATTGTGTAGAGATGGAAAAACTTGCCAAAAAAATCATTGAACTTATGGCAAATGCTCTTGCAATAAATCCAAAGGAAATAACAGAGCTATTTAACATAGGAACTCAAACCATAAGGGTGAATTATTATCCTCCATGCCCTCAACCAGAAAATGTCATTTGCTTAAAACCTCATTCTGATGTTGGTGGCCTCACCATTCTTCTTGAAGTAAATGATATCGAAGGCCTTCAAATAAGAAAAGATGGACAATGGATTTCTGTTCCACCTCTTCCTAATGCTTTCGTTATGAATGTTGGAGACACGTTCGAGGTATGTGACTAAAATTCTTGCAACTTTCTTTTTCAGTTTCATTTGATTATTATATCAAGGTCGAAAATATATTTTGACTTTGATATAATAATCGAAACCTTACCCAAAAAAGACATAATAATCGAATAAAATCATGTTTAAACTAGTTACTATTAATGTATGTCAAATGAAGTTACTTTGTATTACATTGACAATCATTGCAATAAAATTTAACCATGGTTTTAATGTTGTAGATTATAACAAATGGGATTTACCGGAGCATTGAACATCGAGTAATAGTAAATTCAGAGAAGGAGAGGATTTCATTAGGTACTTTTTATGGGCCTAACATGCAATCAAGTTTAGCTCCAGCACCAAGTCTTGTTAATCCAGAAAAGGCAGCACAATTTAGAAGAATTAGTGCTATAGACCACAACAATGGCTACTTTTTACAGGAGCTCCGTGGCAAAGCATATCTAGAAGAAATGAAGATTGCAAAGGGGGGAAAAATAACAATAGGGAATTGAGATGGAAATGAAGATTGTATTAATAAATGCTTTTGCTTTTGATGATAAGCAAGTCGACATGTCACAAGTATTTTAGTGACTTAAAATAGTAGAATTATGGGCCCGTTTGTTACCGATTAAAAAATAAGTGATTTTGACATTAAATAATTTAGAAATTATTTTTTAGAGATTTTACAAAAAATCAGAAGCTATTTTGTGTTTGTTTACCAGTAAAAAAAATTACTTTTTATAAAAAAATAATCTTTAACTTGTTTGGATGCAACTATATAAAAGTGATTTTGCATCATAAAATTACCATAATGTAGAATTATCCAAATATAATATATCATATAAATAAATATATGAAAAATACTCAAGTTCTTGTTTTTCATTATGGTCATATGACTTATATATATATATATATATATATATATATATATATATATATAGCTACAAATAAAACAAATTTATAAATCTTATCTTCTAAAAATAACAAACTAATTATATAAATTCTAAATAGGATATTATTGGAATATTAGAATAATATTAAGGATATTTTTGTCTACAATTTTTTGACACTTGTTTTCTCTCTCCTCTAAAAAAAATCTATAAAAATAAGCTACTAATATCATCTTCAGATTTTTAGCAGTTTTTAGATTATTTTCAGATTCTGATTATTTTTAAAATCTATAACAAACAGATGCTATTTTCTTAAAAATGATTATTTTCTACAAAAAAAGCTATAACAAACGGACACTATATGTCGTAAATTTGTGATGTAAAGGTTACTAGTATTTAAATTTTAAACATTTTACTTGTCATTAAATTTTTTAGCCCAAAATGCATAGATGAGTTTTTTTTTTATTTTTATATAAGCAATATTAGTTGTTAGTATATTACAATGTTAATTTTCTTTTGTATCTGGACTTAAACCACAAACCTCCTGCTCCTTAACTCTTAGCTCAATCTCCTCATAGATGAGTAAAATAGTCAACTAAAATAAGACCAAATAAAAGACCAAATTTTGGAAAAGATTTGCGAAAGCATTTCTTAATTCTATAGGCAATAACGTAAAAGATTCCTTAAAAAAAATATAAAGATGAATCTAAGAATAAATTTACCTTATCTAAATTAATAAAATATAAAATAACAAAATGCCTATAACTAATATTGAAGGTGTGAAAAACACAAGAATGAAAGTTAAATTGTGTTTTTGATTTCTTAAAACTTTTTCTGACTTGTATGAGCAGTATGACATAACCAGAGAATATGCAGTAGATTAACCAAACACAAAACAGAAAGATGAAAAATGATAGACAGAGCACGTACACGAGCAATTTATACTGATTCTCCCCACAAACTAAGAGTACACTCCTGTCCCCTTGCACTTCTGAGGAAGTTCACTATAATCACTAAAGATTACAATTGTTCAAGTACACAAGCAAGATACTTCATTAGTCTTACAAAAGAAAATATAGTACGAGTGTTTGAACACTTGATATACAATCGGCGGTGTTCTCAAAAATACAACTCAATCACAAGACTCTAACACTTAATTCAGATTAAAAGAAGATAAAATTCAAAGTGTAAAAACAACAATGAATGTATCAAAGGATCATAGCTTGCTTGTCTTGTGAGTATATGATTTATTAGTTTGTAAAGTTGTAATCAATCATTCAACGAAGCTCTCTATTTATAGATGAATGAATAAAAACGTTTGTAGGATGACCGTTGTAGAGACGTGAAAATGGCAGATGAAATAGTATAATTGTTGGTGTAACATGGGTGTATACTATATCTGGTAATAGTTATCAATTCTTTGTCATTCTAGAGAATATTCTTTCATATCAGGTAAAGATGATACAATAATATTAATGTTACACCTTAAACGATAAATATATTGTATTGTGATTATTCTTCAATCATTTTGAATTGTCAGAGGTATAAAAGAACATTCTCCAATCATTAAAGATCACAAAAATATCCTTTGACAAAATTGGTTAAATTGATCATTCAGAGTTTGAGTACCCAACTCATCCTCTAAGTCTTATGCTTCTGAAATTTCTACTTCTGAGATTGATAAAACCTCTGAAATCCTTCAGAGTTTGATAAACTTTGTTTCTTCTAGTGGTCATCAGAACTTGATAACATATGTTTCGGAACTTCAATTTTGGCTCTTCAAATTAATGTTATGTGTGATCATATAAAATTTTATCTTATGATTATGCACACTAGCTAGAACAAAACTCAATAAAATTGTATCATAACCACTTTTGTTCCAACAGCAACAAATATGACAAATTAAAGTGATTGAAATATTCATATCTCTATTAACGATGCATAGCTAATCAAAATCACACGTCATTGCAACAAAATAAGATACTACTTCTGTTCTTTATTATAATAGACAAGTCACTTTTTAGATACATTGAATAATTAATGTATCTAGTCAATATATAAATTAGGTATATTAATTAAGGCACATTTTAATCATCTAAATAAAGAAATATTTGCATTGATTTCCGTGCACATGCTTTAATTTTTTAATTTTTCATGTTTTCTATGCACAAAGTTTAAGAGAATAATTCTAATTTTAGATTCTTAACATGTGCCATAACATGACCAATTAATCTAAAAATGATTTGACTCTTATAATAAAGAACGAAGGTAATATCAAATAAAGAAAAACAAAATTTATTTAAAAAGAAAACCCTCAACACATGGATTCTATCCTAATTTGAGATGACTTAAGCACAGAATCCATATTAGAAGATTAACACAATAAAAAGAAGAGTTTTCTGACTTAAATATTATATTAAACGCTTCATTATATTGAATGTGGGACTTCTAACTAATAATAGAGCCCCCTCTTGGAATGTGCAGATAGGGTGCGCCGGTGCGGTGATGTTGGTGCAGCAGACGACTGGAACCGGAACCAAAGGAAAGTATTTAATTTAATTTAACAATAAAATTTAATGTTCGTGTTTGGTCATAAAAAATTAGTAAAATGTTAGTAGAAAAAAAATGGATGTTATAACCTTTGGAATTATAATAGCGGTTATCATTTTGTTCTTAGCAATCGTCTGCTACATCACCATTGAAGGCACTTGCAACTCTCGCTCTTAAATTCAATTCTACTACTTCTTCTTTTTACCCTTTCAATTTCTTCAATTTCAATTTCATGGCATTGAGTAGTAGTAGAAGAAAGAGAGTTGAATTGGTTTTGCTCCTCTTGTGTTTGTTCTTTTGCTCCTCTTTGGATCTGGTAACTTCCCATATTCATCATCATCACTGTGATGGTGGACACGATCATCACCATGACCATGACCATCACCATGATCATGGCCATGTTCATCAGTCGAAGCTTCTTCCAGAGGAGTTAGCGGAAGAGGAAGATATGAAGCTTTATGGGTTTGGTTTACCACATCATGACCATCACTTTACTGGGTCTACTGAATTATCGGGTTTAGGTATTTTATTTTCTCAATTTTTGCTCTTTTTAATTCTTTCCCATTGCAAAAAATTAAATCTTTTATGTTGATTTGAAGTGTTTGACTGTTCAAATGTAGTTATTGTGAAATGGGTCATTGTTATTACTTCAAATTATGAAGTCAAGTTTAAATTGGATGATTGGGATTTTCACACATGTAGTGGGTAAAATGATGTATACAAGTTAAGTGACAAGTTGCATATTGTTAGTTGAGTTGCTAATTGAATACAAAATTAAGGGGTTGATTCCTGCATTGAGGATTAAAGGATAGAAATTGAAATTAAGGGGTCGCGGCGTAGTTAATTTCTGTTTTGTGTAATTGAGTCCTGTTTAGTAGATCATGTTGCAGGAGTCACCATTAGAGTAGTTCAATCTGAGACATATACCATTACCGCTTCTTCATTGTTTCTTCGAGTACTGGCTAAGCTAGTGCAGATATCTGCCAATTAAAATTGGCCGTCTTTAAGTAGACTTGTTATGTAATCTGTTACCATTTTATATGCAAGTTAAGATTAGGTTTCAAATGATATTTATAAAACAAATTTCTAACATTTCTGCATAAAATAATAGCAAAATCATAGCATAAGACGTGTCCTGATAAATGTTACTCTTACTTGCTGGAAGTTTGAAACCAAGGTTTGATTGCATGTTTCATATTTGATATTTATATGTTATTTTTACTTGTTTTATATTTTAGGCCTTTGGTTGAATGCGTTGGGCTGTTCATTTCTGGTGAGCATGGCGTCCCTGATTTGCCTGATTATCCTGCCTGTCATTTTCGGTAAGCAGTTCGCATGTCATTTCATACTATACTTATTGTTCGTTTCTCAATATGAAATGACTACCTGCAGTACGAAAAATTGAATAATCTGGGTTATTCACCTGTTTCAGTTCAAGGGAAACCATCAAAGGCCGTTGTTGATTCATTGGCTTTATTTGGGGTCAGGTTTCTTCAAACTCCTTTCTTTGGTTTCACTATCTTACTCTCTTTTGATTGATCTTCTTTCACTAATAGACTCCATTCTACAATTTGAATACTTTGTTTCATTAGAAAAATATTCTTAGACAAGATAATGAATTATTAGACTATGTCTTTCATTTTATACACACATTCCTATGTGCACATGCCTTCAATGTTAAAGGACCTCTTCGCATGTTGTAAATGTTTAACTTCACATCTTACATTGTTCAGTATTGATGATGACATTTCTTCTAAGATACCATAATTTCTGATTGCGTTAAACTTGGTTGCTTTTGTAATATAGGTTAACGAATAACGACAACGTATATCTGAAAAAATATTTCCTGGTGTGATTCTTCTAAATTCTCGATTAGTATTTAATAAATTTATGCATATGGCCCTTCTTTCTTTCTGGCCATCCTTGGTATTTGTCCTCTTTATTTCCTCATTGTGGCACTTTTGTACTTCATGTTTGTAAGCTCATGATTACCAGCATGCTGGTAACTTTGAAGATTCACTAAATTACTCTGTCAATAACTTAGTTAAATGTCTAGCTTTTAAACTTTTGTTTCTGGTTCACTTTTTTTTCAGGCAGGTGCTATGTTGGGAGATGCCTTTCTTCACCAACTACCACATGCTTTTGGTATGATATGCAGCAGAACTTGTATTCAAATTTCAAATATATTTTTTTCTTAAAAATTTATCTCGTCTACATACTTATGATTCTTTTTAACTGTAGGTGGTGAACATTCCCATTCTCATGGTGACCATGCAGACCATGACCATGATGCTAGTTCTGGGCAAGGACATTCACATTCTTTAGCTGATCTTTCCGTAGGACTGTCTATCCTAGGTTAGTAGTGATATGCTTGATGTATCTTACCGACCATGTCAACTGTTCACCACTTCGATACATATTTGTTCAATTATTGGCTTCCTTTTCTTCCACTAATTTACTGCACAAAATTTTTACTAGTCTTATTTTCATTTAGCTAATTCAAATTTTAGCATCCTAGAAAGCAAGTGTTTTATACTTTTCCAGTGGTTTTGATTGATCTCTTTCATTATTATGTATGTCATTTTCAATTTTTCATTTCATCTCTAGATCAGGGTTATTGATTGCGAATGGGGAACCATAGTGGAATGCCAAAAATCCACCATTTTAAGCTGCTGCGTCCACCATAAAAGGCCATGGAACCATCATCCTTCATAAATTGGTCATGACAGTTGTCATGGCCAATATTTGACAATATTGCTTTAGATTTTTCTCGTCATTTTTTTATAGTTAGAAATTGGTATTATTTAGATGGGTTCTTAAAGCCACTCATTCTTACTATGTTTTCTGGTTCTTGCAGCTGGAATTGTACTCTTTCTTCTTGTGGAGAAGCTAGTGAGGTATGTTGAAGAAAATTCAGGAGGAGCTAATTCGTGGGGACATGGACACCACCACCATAACCACAACAGCAAGAAAAAATTGAAAGATGATAAGAATTCTGATGTCAACATTAAGTCAAAGTCTTCTGATACAAAAAAAGAGAGATTGGTAGATGAGGGAAAAGAAGACAATCAGGTATCACATGAGTCATTGAAGGGAGATAAGCCAGCTCAATCTGAATCCTCGCTTAGAAAGGTAAGATGGGCATGTCATTACAGTTGACCAAGGTTTTGAACACTATTGATTAGGCTTGAGAATCTTTATTTATGTCTCACCTACGCTAAGACTTTTACTAGTAGACATTGGTGTAATTTCTGATGTTTGACTAGTTATGCTGACAGTTATATAATGTTGTATTAGACATATAAAATTATTTCATCGTATTTGTAGTACAGTACAGAGGCAAAAACTGAACAGCTTATTTTCTTAATGTGATTTAGCCTCATTTTGGTTGAAACGTAATTTTGAGTGTGGTGAGAAAATTTTAACTGACATATCATGTACAAATTGTTGCGTTACAGAGAATTGGAAGCAAGGCAACTAAAGTTGATAGTCTCAATGATAATGCTGAAGATAGCTCCACTGATAACGTCAAATCTTCAAATGTTGAAGAACCAGTTAGACCAGCAAGTAGTCTTGTGTTTGGCTATCTCAATCTTTTCTCTGATGGAGTTGTAAGTTGTATTAACCTTATGTTGGTTGAATTGAAGGAAATATTTTTTTCATTATTCATCCAAACTCTGTTAATATTTCAGCATAATTTCACTGATGGAATTGCACTAGGAAGTGCATTCATACTTTATGGATCTGTTGGTGGCTGGTCTAGAACTCTGTTTTTGTTGGCACATGAAATTCCTCAAGAGGTTCAAATTCATCCTTATCCTATAACATGTTCAGTATGATGCCAATATTCATAACATCTTACCTCAACATCCCATTTTATTTGGTATAACATAGATTATAGTAGCAATTTACAAAAGGTATTAAAATTAAGATAAAATCATAATTACTTTTTAATCCTTATAATGGTTGAGTTTTTGCGATGCTTTGAAAGACAACTTGCTTCCTGCATAAAAGAGCACTCATTATACAGATTAAGCGTTATGGGTGAGTAAAGAAAAACCTTTATATTTAAGAAGTGATACGTGATTTGGGTGAGGGGTGGGGAGAACATAAGGGTTGGAGAAATAAGGGATTGTGGGTTTACCTCCCACACTAATATTTCTAATGACTTAACATTTGTCATAAAAAGAGAGCTCCATGCTTTCTTTTGCCACTATAATCAATCTAGCATGAGATGCCAGATATTTTGAGACTTAAGTATCTCGCTTTCATGACCAAGGGTTTAAGTCTTGGTCGCTGTCATATCTCGATTCAGCTTACTTTTGCAACTATGATCAATCTAGCTTGAGATATCATATTATTAAGTATCTTGCTTTCATGACCAAGGTTTTAAATCTCAGTCATAGATGCTGTTGTGTCTCGATTCAGCTGATGTGACTGCTATTGCCGTTGTGATATAGTCTCTATTCAGGGAAATATAAATTCAATATTAGGTTATATGATATTTTAAATGGGGAACAGGGGAAGCAAAACTGCTGCAAGCGATCACTTTTTTTTTTCATTTCATACTTTATTATTTGTCATTCTATAATGCTCTAGGCATACTTTATTATTATTCTTATTTTTGTTTCCCACCAGGAGTTTTATGCTTTTCGTTTCTTTTGCTTACAGGTTGGTGATTTTGGTATTTTGATAAGATCTGGTTTCAGCATACCAAAAGCTTTGCTCTTCAACTTTTTATCAGCACTTGTGGCACTTGCAGGCACTGCATTGGTGAGTGTTGTCTTCATTCAATAGTGAGATGTTTAATGGATTCACAAACAGCATATGTGCACACAACACTTAACCAAAATAGAAATGTACATTATTGGTTCAACTCTATAATTCCTTAGCTGGTAGGTTAAACATAAATTCCGCTGTAAATCCTCAATGAGGTTGGTGGGTCTTTCTGACCTTGCACGAGATGTACCTCCCGTAATCTAAGTTTTGTTATCATAAAAATATAAGGTACATATTGACAATGTGTTCAGAATTTTGTAGTTAAAACTTAAGTCACCAGTAACCTTATGAATCTTATTGTATCATTGTATGCAAAATTAGTGACTCAAAGCACTGATTTAAGTAAATGAGCGTTGGATAAACGAAAGGGTAATCCAGTTACATGTTTCGAAGAGGGAAAAATTAAAAATATGTTTGTAATTAAATTGAAATGAGATTCTTAAATTCCTGTACCACATCGAAGCTATGATTTCTAAACTTTTATGGAACTTATAAACTTAAAAAGTTGTTTTACTTAGAATTTGCTGGTTGAGTTATTGGACAATTGTAAGTGTTGCATATACAATCATTTCCAAGCCCTCTTCCCTTTTTTTTTATTTGATACCATTAATTATTTGTATGTTCAAACGGAATGATATAATAAATTTCTGCTTTTTGGTATAGGCTCTGCTCTGGGGGAAAGATCCTGGGCAATCATCTCTGATTGAGGTGAGGAATGTTCCATGATGTATCTGTTGGTTGAGTTGTAAGCAAAATTTGGCACTGACTATCTCCTATTTAACAGGGATTTACAGCAGGTGGATTTATATACATCGCCATTGCAGGAGTACTTGCAGAAATGAATAACAATGGGAAGACGACATTTAGAAGTACAGCTGTTCAAATAATCTCACTGACAATGGGCATGGCTGTTGCGCTTGGCATTTCCCTTATAGAATGAATAAAATGTTCTCTCATAGGACTTGCATATCTTGATTCTTGATGTGCCAATCATTTCACTAAATGTATGCAACCTAACTAAAAATCTTTTCATTATATATTTGCTGCATGCTATGTGATGATTTCAGAAAAGCTTGTAGGGTAGGTGAAGTGGGAGAAAATGATAGATCAAAACAGAATGACCAGGCTTAAACTGGCAATGAGTCCTTAACTCTCAACACAGTAAACTTTGTATAGTAGATGTCTTCACAAACCGTTTGTATTTGTCAGATTATGTAGCAACATTTTTGCCCCTTCTGAGCTATATAGCAATCAAGATGTTTTCCTCTTTCTTATGCACGTGGTGAGATGAAAAACACTGATTGTGTTTGATTGACATTGTACATGTTTCCCTCATTTTCTTTGTTCTTTTCTTTTTGTTTTACAAAGAACATTTGATCTATATGAAATTCTATGCCTAGCATAGCATTTCATGTAGATAGCTCGGTTGATGCTGAATGAGTTTTAAGGAGATTTATAGTTCAAATCCTGGAAACTAAAATGATCGCTAACTTACTAAGACCATCTCCAATGGAGAACTCCATTTTTGAGTACTTATAGGGTCCCACTTGTATACATCATTTATTTATAATTTTTTAATAATAGTATCTAATAAGCACTCACTTCCTCCAACCCAACACCTCTTTAAAAAGTTCTTAAGGGGTCCCACTAATAACTATATATCATTTAATTTAATATATTAAAGTGTGGTGGAAAATAAAATAATATATTAAAGTGTGTGGGACCCATTAAGTACTATGAAAGAGAGAGTGCTTATTTAAGCATAGGTACTTAATAGGTATCATTTTTGCATGTGCTCCAATGGTAGTACTTAATAAGTACTAGTTCTTATTAGATACTATATGATAAGCACTCACCATTGGAGATGATTATCTATAAAAAAACAAAACAAGTAATTAGAATTGTGTAATCTGCTTGTTTGAAAACACTTTAAAGTATAATATTGTTATGATGAATAGATAACATGAAAAATACATTCTTTTAACAACAATATATGATTAAAACTTCGGTTCTTCATGCACCAATGCTTGCTGTCTTGCTCTGTTTTGAAGTTCTGTTACCTAGCTTATGATCAAAATGCATTACTCCTTGCATGGAATGTTGTGATGGAATTTAGTTCTTTATTAAGACTCAAACTTGTCCAACTGCTGAAGCACTTGAAAGATAGTGATATTCTGGGATTGTAAAGGTGGGAAAGCTGGCATTCTCATCAATGGAGTCATCACAATGTCTCCTCCAGATCCATGTGTGAGGGTGTGATGCCGCTTTCGTACTCCTCTAGCTGGGGTGTCTGAGTCCACGGAAGCTCTTCTTTGTCCTTCTGTCATGGCCCCAGATATCTCCCCTCTCTTCCTTATGCTATATGAGTTCCTTTTTTCGTGCTTCCTTTCATCCTGCAAAAGTCATGTTTTTCATATATTCATTTTCTCCTCAATTTAAGAATGAACTACAAAATGCATTGAAATGTTCCTTTCTTAAACTGTACCAGTACTTTCTTTTTGGCTTAAATATCATTTTAGTCCCTCTATGTATGTGGAATTTTGATTTTAGTCTTTGTATCGATTTTTGTTCTAAATAAGTACCTGAATTAACCAAACTTTTTGTTTTTTTGTCCCTTAAGCCAAAATCCGCAAGAAAATTCGCAAGTTTCCTGCATATTTTCCTACGAATTTTCCTGTGGATTTTTGCTTTAGGGACCAAAATCAAAAAATTTAGTTGATTCAGAGACTTTTTTTTTTTTTTTTGTTTTTCTTCCCTGTTTGTTTAATTTTTTTGATTTGACTAGTTAAAGATTAAAGATGTAAAATAGATAGAAAAACGAAAAAGATTTCAAAATCCAGCACAAGTAAGGAAAACAAAAAAGATTTTCTTATTCTTCACGTCCGGGATTACGTCCTGGGTCGTTAGATAGGAATCCGAAGATGAAAAGAGAAACAAAGAATATCACTATCGTGTAAACAAATAGTTTTAGAGTAAGCATTACAAAATCTCCAAGATTTATTTAGAGCAAAAATCAATATAGAGATTAAAACCAAAATTCCGCGTACATGTAAGGACGAAAATGATACTTGAGCCTTTCTTTTTTTTATGGTTTCCAGAAAGACCAGTAGATTCTTTCCAAACATTCATCAATAATTGTCTGACATTTGACAGCTGCTACCAAGAAAATGAAATATTCCCTTGTGACTATAATATTATTATAACTGTATACAACAAATTATTTGCTTTGTTTCAAAGAAAACCATCTTCATAGTCCTCCTAGGATTCATTTTGAACATAGATATATGTTCTTTTAGAGCTAGAAACAGAGAAGCTTCAAAGGGTTTAAGCCTACTACAAAATGTGCAATGAGTATTTGGAGTACAAAAATTGGCAGGCTGAAAAAATCTTATGTGTCCTGTGTGGTTTGCAAATTTCTTTTTTTAAAGGATGTATACAAAATTCTTAGACACCATATAAAAGCTAATTCTAGTCCTTTTAGTATTTTATATTGCAGATAAAGTACACCACCTGAAATTTCTAATTTGGTCCCTTAGCCTAGTGACACATTATTACATGAACACAACTAGATGGCAAATGCAGAAATATAGCATGTGCTGGAAAGCATAAAGCAAACATAAAGAACAATGCTGCAGTGTTTAATTTTCTTTACCATGCAAAACCTGCTTTGCCATCTTAAGATATACTGTAAGTAGATAACAACAGAATGAATAGCACATGCTTACACTAATGACTGAAGATTGAGGCATTGGACATTTCACCGGACGATCTTCATCCGGTGGCTCCATAGGGTGTTCAACTGGTGAGAAATCTGAGTTGTTATCAACCCCCTTATAATGATGATGATACACTTCCATGATGATACTGTTCTGTGTTGATTCACTTGTCTCATCTATAAAGGAAAACTCCATCTCTTTTTCTTCCTAAAATGTATAAAATTAGTTGGTTGCTACAACAATATCTTCATGAATAGATTATAGAATGATTCTGCAGACTTCTGCTATATGTGTTTTTATGAACAGAAGAAGAAAAGATAAAATAACAGAAAAAATTCTGCTCTATGAATAAATTCTCCAATCACCCTTTTGGTCAAATGGACAAGAAAAACAGGTATATATAGTTAGTTAAGAGAACTTACAAAGTGATCCTGGCATGAAAATCCCATATATAATCTATAAGCACATGCGAGAATGAAGCTGAGAAAATGTTGGTTTGTCTGTGTATGTAGGATTTGTCTCTCTGAGAATGAGAGAGAAATATGAAAAGAGAGAGTGAGCATAAAAAGAAGGAGTATAGGAAAGAATATGTATGTGTCTTTGTGTGTGAGAGAGAGAGAGAGAGAGAGAGAGAGAGAGAGAGAGAGAGAGGGAGAGATGAAAGAAAGAAAGAAACAATGTGGGATCATGCTGCACGGTTGAAGAGGAGGAATAAAGATTCCCATTGGGATTTTGGTTCTGCTTTTGAAATTTTAACCTTTTGCTTTTTCTTCTGTTTGTTGTTTTGTTTTTTTTTATATGGGACCTTGTCTCTTGGCGAATCAGAGTCATGTCTTTTTTTCTTCTTTTTAACAAGGGTAGCAATCTAGTACAGTATGGTTGAAAATTCTTACCATTCTCTCTCTCTCACTCTCTCTCTCTCTTTCTCTATCTCTCTCCACACACAAACTTTCTGCTTTTCTTGGATTTTGCAGGAGAAGGAAATAGCACAAAGGATTTTGTGTTTGCTGCTAAGTTACATTATAACCATATAGTGTAGTATAATATTGAAAAGGAAAATCAAAGAAAGCATAGAAAATGAGATGAGGGGAAAGAGAAAGAAAGAGCCGAAAGCAAAACATGGTATCTTGTCATTGCCTCATTGGCCTTCACTTTGTCTTTCAATTCACACTTTTCAAGTTGCATTCCTAAAGTAAACTAAAGGCAATGGTGTTACTATGTACGTATAGTATATTGTTTCTTGTAGTTTCCATATTATCAAAGCTAGCTAGCTAGCTACATTATTTTACATGTATATAATATACACATGCAGAACATAGTATAAATAGGTTATTATGAACTAATTCTAGCATATATATAATGTTGTAAATGCTAGATTTATTGTATATCTCAATCTTGGAGATCATGAAAAACAGAGGTACAGACAGAGAATGAAACCATAGTACTTTGTCTATTAAACCTTTCTTTATGTATTTTTATCGACCATCTTAAACAATTTGAACTTTGACAAAATTGGTATACCAAGGAATTTAGCCCCTCAAAATACAGTTAATTTAGCTATATGGTTGAACCGTGATAAAAAATTGCTAATTATTTTTACATATATGAATTTTAATTTGGACCTCAAAAGTTTGAGATTTTACGTTGTACCCAATTACTTGCAAACGATCATAGACGTCCCACTATCTTTATGAGATGTTATTTAGACACATAAAAATTATATCTAATTCCGTATAAAATATATAAGATGTATAGTCTAGAAATTTTGAGGAGAGGCATGCACACTAGGCCTAAAAGAGAAAAAAAATAACAAAAAACTATGCGGAATATGAATCTTGCTAACATATGACATGATTATTTTTGTACAAACACATTTGGACGCATCATTTGAACACATAAATGTATGTTTCTCCCTAATGTATTTATCCACACAAGAATTACTCCGCTAATATATGCGCAAACATCATATTATACATGTCATGAGGTTTTTTTCACCCCTAAAAACGGCATAAAACTGTGTTTTTGTCCGAAAATACACATCTAAACAGCAAAAAACTGTGTTTTCTTAATGTATATACATCTAAAGTGACATTGGAGTGGGACAAGCTCCTCCAAACAACCCTTCCAAAGTCCATATGGCTAGCTACTGCTAACTTAGGCCATAATAAGGACCATCATATGCATGTCTCGATTATGTTCATCACATAACATGGTATGCGTAGAGCTTCTTCATAAGTCATAACCCAAATCAAGAGTACCTCTTGAAAGACCAATAGTGTTGAGCTTCACTCCAAGAGGGTGAGGGACCACCCAAGGGACCACAAATACACATCATTTAATTCCTAGTCCAAACAAAAGCATACAAAATCCATTCATTGTTTTGTTTTTCTACTTGGCTTTTGAATAGATGGAAAAGGTCAGTTTGTGGAGGTTGTTTATCATGTGTTTTTAGTTCTGTTTAAGGTTTCATTAATTAGTTTTTGCTTTCCCTGTTTATATCAGTAATGTGTCGTGCTTTGTATTGCTAATAAGTGCTAACTGAATTATGAGATGCTCCATATTTTGATTGTTAGACCATTATTGTTTGGGCCTAGTTTGATCTTTGATGTACTCCCTCCGTTCCAAAATGTAAGTAAATTTGACTTTTTAGGTACATTTGATTATTGATATATCTAGCTCATATTATGGACCAAATACATCAATAGTCAAATGTACCTAAAAAGTCAAATTTGCTTACATTTTGAGACGAATGGAGTAGGTATTTTATTGGCTGGTTTTGCTCTTTTCAATCTGATGTCATTTGACTTAAAATGACAAAACCAACCCTATGCATTTTAAGCTAAATTCGTTTATAATTTTTATGCACTATAATAGTGACTAGTGAGAGTCAAGAAATTTACTGATCAAACAATTTAATAGGTCCCTACTCCTCGTAACTTCAAAAAAAAAAAAATTAAAGTAAAAGTTAAAATGTGTCTTTATAGCACATGTTAACGATTCAAATAAAGAAATATTTTATAATTTTATATGCATTTAGTTCACTTTTAAATTTTTTTACATGTTAATTAAACAAACTTTAAGATAATCTTTTTATTTTTGATTTCTTAATAACAAGTGTCCTTAGAGTAAACGTTAATATGATCTTTTAGTAACATAATAGATTTAGTCGCAGAGTGTGTATATGTGGTGGGTGGTATTTTTCTTAAAAATGTAAAAATATGGGTTTGATTTCTGACTTCTCATATGAAAATAATTCAATTGAAAAGAGAGAATTCATTTTATATGATCCACACGTTAAGAAGAATTTGATTTCTTGATAATTCAGTTGAATGTTACGTTGTACGGTGATGTAGTATCAAAAGTAAGTATAGTTTTATCGTATCCACAGGGACTGATGCGATATCGTAGTCGTTCAACAATTGATATAGTTTCAAGTATAGAGAAAAATGATATTTGTTTAAAATGATTAATTAAAATAACGGTAAGTGATGACAAGATTAACAGAGAGATAAGATTGCTGGGATTAGACTTCACTACCTTAATCGTATGTCCTCTCTTAATCAGTTATATAAATCTTAGCTATTTACCAAAATTATCACGTATCGCTCACGTACGTGTCCGTGTCCAGATCACGACGAGAATCCCGTTTATATCTATTAACCCCCGATGTCTCGGGTGAATAATCGATACACAGGCTTTACCGTATTGCTTAAACTCCGATGTCTCGGATGAATACTCAACACAATAACATTAAGTTTCAATACTCTATGTGAATATTAAACTCAGATCTATGTCTAGAATTTTGAGTTTAATAGATATTATCCTAGATCATGGATTCAAAAGGTATATGTCTATAACAATTCAAATCTAAAGATAAAACATGTAAATCAAAGATAACATCAACTTTGATAGATAAACTAAAATTCATACAACACCATGATCATCAAGAACACATACTCATACAATAGCTACATCTAATCCCAACAAAAGAGAAATTAGCCCTTCATTTTCATGAGAACTTTACAAAGATTAAGAAGAAGAGAGATGAACAAACATATCAATGATGATGTCTCAACTATTGTAGTGCATCCACCTTCAAATCTCCTTGAATCTTGCTCCTTGGTGCTCCTCTCTGTTTTTCGGAGTCTTTGGATCTTGGGAGAGGTAAGTTCTCTCTAAAAAATCTGTTTTGAAGGCTATTTATAGCAAATATGACTTTTCAAGCTCGCTGGGCGAGCTACCCTCGCTGGGCGATATGATGTTTCTTCATCTGTGGGTTTTCTGACACGTGTCCTCATCAAACCGCCACAGCTCGCTGGGCCACCAAAAGCTCGCTGGGCGAGCTCAGCTCGCCAGAGGTCGCCAGGCCGCGAGCAATTCTGCTTCCGTCGCCAGGTGGTCGCTCAGCCACGGGTCGCCTGGCTAGCCAGAGCTGGCTCAGCCACGGTGACAGCAACTGATTTTTCTGCATTTTTCTGTTTTGACCGCACTTTGAGCTCGCTTAGCCCGAATGCTGAACTTCATTTCACTCTTCATTTGTCAAGATTCACAAGGCAAGCACAAATGCCTACAAAATGGTTGAGATTAGGTACAAAAAATACAATTTGGCTATTTTCTAACAAAACATAATATCTACATCTTAGTTGGAGTTTTGATATGAAATTGTATTTAAAACAAGTCAATAAGTGCCTAAATTGTATATGAGATTTTACTACTTTTTGGCACTTATCATACGGTAGAATTTGTGAAATTTTTGTAACCAAAGAAAGAAAAAAAGAATTTGTGGAATTGAATTTGTTGAGTTTTTATATTGATCACCATATTATGTATCATGCATATTCACCACAAAAGCAAACTTACAAATCATGCAGGTAGAGGATAGTTCTCTCTAAATGGAGTCCTCTCCATTTTTATGAGAAATGTAAAGGATCTTGACCATATATATACAGGACAAGCAAGAGAATGGAAAATTCCATGTGTGGCGCAAAATCCTTAAACGTATCATAGAAACATTATTTATTTTACCCATGTACATATATATGACAACTCATCCACTTTCAAAGACTTGAATATAAATTATAAAAAAAAAAAAAAAGACTTGAATATAAAGCGTATTTTTGGCCAACATATGATTAATAAATAAATAATCTGTCAAACAAAAATTAATAACAATAACAACATTGACATAATCGCCCGTATATTATTTTTTTGGGAAGTATATTCCACCATATTAAGTTATTAACACAATCCAAAAATACACAACCCACACAAAGCTAACAACGTGCAACACCTTACCAAAAAAAAAACAACGTGCAACACATATTTATTATTGGACAAATCAAAGAACAAGAAAGTAACAAGACTTTGTGTTGTGATCATGTCGACATGTCCTGCTTAACCACAAAAAACTCAACAACATTCAAAAACTGAAAAACAAAACAAAAACAAAATACAAAAAAAAAAACAAAGAGGAAGAACACGCTTCAACTTTATTGAATCTTTGGTTAAAAGGGGGAGGTGAAATTAATCACCTTCACCCTCCTAACCCTTTTTGATTAATCAAACTGGTGTTAGGGAAAAAAAAATAACAGAAAAAAATTTGATATGAGGGTTTGGAGAAAAGCAACAGGAATTATCAAAGACAAGAACAGCATTTGGGCTGCAAAATTCTCAAGAAAAGGTCCATGGCATAATCCTGATCTTGAAACTGTTATAATCCAAGCAACAAGCCACGATGAAAGCCGCATCGATTGTAAGAATGTGCAAAGAGTTTTCACATGGCTAAGAACATCTCCTTTGTATTTGAAACCTTTGATATGGGCTCTTTCAATAAGAATGCAAAAAACTAAGTCTTGGGTTGTGGCTCTTAAAGGCTTAATGCTCATTCATGGAGTTTTCTGCACTGGTATTCCTGGTGTACAAAAAATGGGTAGGTTACCATTTGATTTATCAAACTTCAATGATGGATATTTGAACCCTTCAAAAGCTTATGGTGTTAATGCGTTTGTCCGTTCTTATTTCGCTTATTTGGATAAAAAGTCATGTTTTGTTTCTTCTGAGGCGAAGAATCTAAGGAAGAACAATAACAATAAGGTTAAGGATGTGGAAGTTGAAGAGACATTGATGGAAGAGCTTGAGAAGTTGCAAAAGTTGCAAACAATGATTGACATGCTTATGCAAATTAAACCAAGACATATTAATATGAATCTTGGTCTTATTCTTGAAGCAATGGATTGTGTCATAGTTGAAGTTTTTGATGTTTATAGTAATTTCTGTAACAGGATTGCAAGGGTGTTGTTAAGGATTTATGATGTTGGTGGGAAAATGGAAGCTTGTATTGGTTTAAAGATTTTGAAAAAAGCAGTTATTCAAGCGGATGAATTGGCATCTTATATTGAGTTTTGTGGGGATATTGGTGTTCTTAATGCTTCTCAATGTCCTAAGATTGAAAGAATTTCTGAAGAAGATATTCAAGATCTTGAGAAGATAATTAGTGGTGCTTTTTATGCTAAGAAAAGCTTGAAGGGTGTTAATGATTGTGGCGAAAATGAGAATCAAGATAAGGCCATTGTGTCAGGAGATTTCTTGCAGCACAAGGAATTGTCACAAAATGGTTTAACAACAGTGATTACTCATGAATGGGAGGTGTTTTATGATGACATAATGGTCAATAATGATGTTAAAGGAAATAGTTTCATCAATGGTGAAAAGGGTAGTATTGTCATTGCAACAAACCCCTTTGAGGAATCATATAGCATTGTACCTTATTGTCATGTTCACGTTAATCAACCTCTTCCTGACCTAATTAGTTTGTAGAAGAATTAATTTGTTATCCCTCCAACCCAATTTCTGTGTTAGGAAACTTTGTTACATGTGATGTGACATTATGTTGTTACTCTTGATGCTATGTGATAATTAGATACTGAAATTAATAAGATATCGAGTTTATTGTTCATAGTTTAGTTCCTACCATTGTCAGCTTATCAACTATCAAGTTTCACAAATATTGTTGTATTATTATTGTGAAATGTAATCCATGGAGTAATGCATTTCTTTTTTAGTTTTTAAAAATAAAAAAATATAATTTATTTTTAGTTCTACTCATGTTTTTCTAAACTGTGAATGTTTAGTTTGAGTTGATGGTACGTACTCAAACTTACATTTGATTTCAATAGAAGCTTGGAATTTATTAATATTGATGTAACATTTACGCAAACTCCATTTGTTTACCATACAAAAATAAAGTACAAACACCTCTGACTTCAAAAGTGTCTGAAAAGCATGCGTTAGACTTAGACACCAAAAGTGAATTATATATTTTTTTTCTTTTCAACTTCAATAAAAATATTGCTACATTTTTCTGTGGTGGATTGCATTAGGCGTGCGTCCAACTCGTAGCTTCATTATTTCTAGCTTCATTAATTAGGAGTGCCTCAAAACACGATAAATGATTAGTAGACACTAAACCAAACATATGCTACGAGGGCCAAATGATGCCAACCATTTGCGTCACAAGTATTACCTGAAACATTATTACTTGCTTAGATCAATATGAGTTTGGCAACACTTTCTTGCGTTCCAAAGCAATATCAACGTGATATTATAGAAGCTAGGATTTCAAGTGGTCGTGCGTTTCCACCGTGGTTTCCTAACTTTCCAAACACACGATACAACAGGTGTAGCAAATGGCATCGTCGTGATAGGATCTAAACATGTCTCCCTTATCTCAGTTTCTTCAATTCATGGTGCTAAATGCTTATCAAACCATGTACACTTAAGAGACTATTGCCTTTCAATTATCAAGAGGGAATTTGAAAATATTCTGCTTTTATGTATAGAAAATGTAGCTCAACTAGAATTAAGGGGAATACCTTTTTCATTAATTATTAACACCATACTCTAAACTGAAAATGTCCTAGAAATGGATATTAAAAGGACAGTAGTACAAAGGGAAACAATGGTTGGCACCGTTGTCTCAATCCTATCAGTACCACATGGAATGGGAATATGGTACAAAGACTCTTGTCCCTATTGTATAGCCTCAAAAAAGGATTTGAGGTTAAACCATGTTCTGCTAGAACTCCAACTAAAAAATTAATAAAACAACTAATGAAGCAGAATCTAAACAGCATCCAATTATAGCATTGTATCAACCCTACACAACTATAGTAAAAGGGTGAAATCAAATAAACAAAGTTGGCAGATAATTGAAGAACCATTAAGCCAAATGAATGATGAAAAATGATTCATCATTAATACAAAGTAAAACACATTTGAAATAACAATTAAGTCGATGCAAAATATCGATGATTTAAAATTAAATGTGAATGAGTATTATCCGATAATAGTCTACTCTATCTAGTAATAAATCATCTAAATAAATGTTTAACCCAAAGAGGGAAAAAAGAACTAGAATATCCAAAGCTTAGGTAGACGCACCACAACAGAAAATTTATGGATGACCATAATTCAACATCTCTATGAAAAATCACACAGATGTGTGTACAAATAAAACACTCTCGAACTGAGCAGCAGCAGCATCCATCTACCTGATAGTGACAAACTTGTTGGTGCCATGTCTAGCCCAGTGAGTCTTCAGATCAATAGGGTTAGCAAAATTGTAACCTTGAGCTACAAGCTTTTCTAAAACCTTTTTAAAAGCCCCTTGGCTCATTTTCCTCCCAGCTATCCTTGCACCACGCCTTTTGACGCTCATCGGCAAAGGATATATTGACACATTTGTGGTACAGCAAGCTGATTGCCAGCCTCCACAGCCCCACCGATAACACTGCTGAGGATTCCCAGTGCAGGAACAAACTGGAACAGGTAGACCAGAAATGTCCATTTCAACTCCATTAATTTCAAGTGCCACGGTCTTCTTCAGTGGTTTCACACCTTGAGCTGAAACATTGCTATCATCCTTCACCTTCTTGGGCTTTTTAGCTTTTGGAGTGGTGACAGCACTCTTTGATTTCCTTTTCTTCGGCTTGCCACCTTCCTTCTTAACAGCTAATTCTTCAGCTTCACCTTCATTCTCATTTCTGGATGGATCAGCCGGTGGTATAAACGGAAAGGAGGCCGCCTGTGATGTTTCAGGAACACCAGCATAATTTGGATTTGTGACCTGCATATTATAAAACCTAGGTCTCTGGTTCATCCAATTATCTCTGACATAGTTGATTGGAGCCGGAGACTCGACAGCAGCAACACTATCTCGAGGGTGAAATGCTCCATTTCCAGCAACACCATCTCGAGGGTGAAATGCTCCATTTCCAGCAACACTATCTCGAGGGTGAAATGATCCATTTCCAGCAACATTATCTCGAGGGTGAAAAGCTCCATTGGTAGCAACACTATCTCGAGGGTCAAAAGCTTCATTTCCACCAACTAACATAGCTGGATCACGACCAGGAAAAAACGGTTTTGTTTCACGATCATTCATACCAGGCATAAGGTTCAGACCGAGATTCCCTCCCTTGAAGGGTTCATAGTAACCCCAATTGGGCATATTCAGCACATCATCATCCATGACAACTACAAACAACATGAAACAAAGTATCAAATAAAATTTCATTCATAAAAAACAAGTCTTTTTTTCATCTAATTCCAAATTTCCAATGTCAATTGTTAAAATCTTAATTTTGCATCACTCTACTGAAATCAATAAAGCCACATCAACTGAACAACATCAAATAAATCAACATCACAATTCACACAGCTAAAATTATAGATCAATGAAACAAATAAATCATAAAATTAGATTTGAAATTGAGATTAAACCTAAAACACAAGCACAAATTAAACCCCTAAATAAAAATTAAAAAAATGGGCATGAAGGCATGATTATTAAAGTCAAATTCATAGATCAGGATCAAATAATCAAATGGGTCTAAAAAAAAGTACCATTTCTGAATGAAAAAATTGAAACTTGGTGAATTCAATCACCATAAAGTGTAGATCCGGAGATCTGAATGTTACTACATTATGATTTGCTATGAATTGGAGCATGATGGATAAATCCCAAATTTGAATTTAGGGTTTCAAAAAATGAATAGATCTAGCTCATAATGGTGAAAAGATTGAAATTTACAGAAGAAAATATTTATAAGGAGGTTCAAAAGGAGAAAAATGGACCCATCTATTCAAATTTTAAAGGAGGGAGAGAGGGAGAGAGAAAAAAAAGCAGACAGAGAGAGAGAGAGACAGACACAGAGAGAGAGAGAGAGAGAGAGGAGAGAGAAACTTACTTGGTGGGTGCAAACGGTCTTAGGTTTTGCCCTTTCTGGAGAGAGAAGATTGAAATCTGAATGAAAGAGAAAGATATGAGAGAGGAGAGAGAGAGAGAGAATCACCAAAGAAAAGAAAAACAATAGAGAGAGGAGAGAGAATTATTAAAAATAAAATATTTGACTTTTATAGTAATAAAACAAGATCCAAAGGAATATGTGTCACAAAAAAAAGTCCAAACATGTCTAAATGGGCTGCAGTAAGCAATTTTTGTTTTGTTTTTAACCAACCTCTAAGATATTTTGGAGAAAAGGAATTAATAATTGATTTGATATATAAGATTATGGTTTGATATTCGCAACTATAATAGGGAGGAGATTAAAATTATTTTATGTTAGAATTCATCTCGAACTTTAAATTACTACTATAATAGTTTTTTCTAAGAATTAGAGGGTGAAAAAATTAATAATTAGATAGTTGATGAGCGGCGGTTGAAGACATTGTAGTGGCTTCCAGGGCCCAATCTTGGATGTTGTAGGATCACACTTTGAGAGAGAGGAGTGTGTGGTATAGACTCTAATTTCGACCATGCTTTTGACGATCTTCGTGCTAGCAAATTAAAGACATTGTCCTCCATAAACCACAACATGTTTTAACGAGTGTTCTTTTTGGTAAAATTGTTCAACATAGAAGTTGATTTTGACATACATGATCACAAGGCAGAAAACAGTTTTTGATTGTTTAAAAGCAAAGCATGCTCAAGATTTTCTTCTAACTATCCACATTGATGGGTTAGACTAACACATGTCCTTGATAGAGTATCGTACTATCCTTAGATGCCACCTCATGATTCTGTTATTTACTAAAGATCTGATGTTTGTCCTGTTTGTCATAAGGCGTGCTTAGATACTTTGGGAAACATGCGGCTCATTGTAACGAACTCTCATACTTCAAATACAGGCATGACCTGATTAGAGATGTACTTTTTGATATCTTTAAGCATGTAGAAATATCTGTGAAGAAAGAGGCACTAGTGAACTTCTTGATTGACCCACAAGAAAGAAGATCGACCTTCGGCCTGCAGATATTATGTTGTATGGATGGATAGAGGGAAATATGCTTGTGTAGACTTGACTGTGGGACTTGGGCTTAGAGATTTTACGGTGGGGCAGACAGCCTTCAAAGTTGTGTCAAGCAAAATGGCCAAACATGAGAAAGCGTGCTCTGACAATCAACATTTTGTTATACTATTTGCATTTCACACTTTTGGTTTCTTAGCATCAGATGTTGTATTATAGACCTTTCAAAACGAGTTCAAAAAGTTATGCATAGCAATGTTGTGTCGCCTAAAATATAATTCGTCATATATTCATATTTATATTTAAAAATTCTTTTTTTAAATCAATTTTGCTTTCAAAGTATCGTATCCAACAAATTTAAAAATTACATTTTAATGGATTCATGTTAAAGTGTGTTGAAACTTAAATTTGAAAGTAAGAGTTAATCTTATAATAAAAAAACTACAATGTCTAATGTCAATTGGAATCAATTTTAAAGGGAAAATATATTTTATACTAGATTCATCTCACTCTTTGTCTAGTCTAAATTAAAAGAGTTTCTCCGCAAACTCTTCTTGATTTATTATGAGAGTGTAGTTTAATTTTTCTTTTTGCTTTATCTTTAGCTTTGTAACCAAAAAAAGAATAGGCCAATTTATCGGAAAGTTTAATTTTAATTACATCCTCTTAATGCGGACAAAACGGATTGAGGATTGTGCTGTAAAAGAAAATTCATGGTCTGAGCTGAGGAATAGAAAATACGTACTATGTCGGACCTTAGAGTTGCCATGTTCGGGTCATGTTGTCTCAATCCATTAAAATATGTAGTACACTATCTTTCATGTTCAGAAAAATAAGATTTTCTTTCTTCATTTTGTAATTATCATTTTTTTTAATTAATAAGATTTTCTTTGATAAAATAAAGTCAGATTTTCTTATTAGAAGGCATTTAAATTTGAATATCAGCAAATACGGTAGAAATTCAATTTGATATTAAAATTGCAAGCATAGTTTCTTTGATAATACTTTGGGACATAAACACAAGCGCACGTCTAAACATGCTACAAGGTTTTTTTTTTTTGAAACACAAACATGCTACAAGGTTGTAATCTTCAAAAACATCAACGTACTAGTTTAATATTGTGATACATTTTGCAAACGTGGGCGATGTGTTGTGTCGCTAAACTAATCAGGAACTACATTTAATAATGTTTGTAAGACAAAATCTATGTCTAATAAAGGTTTAATAATGTTAGAGAAGTTAACAAGATCTCATTAATTATTTATTTTTACGGAAATCAGGAATCATCTGTTCGTAAATTTTTTCTAAGAGTTTTAATGTTGTTACATGTTCAAATCAGATATCAAATTCTAAATTTTAATTAAGCTAGGGGAGATTCATGTTATCTCATCTACTCGCTCGTTCAATTTTTTGTTTGAAATTTTAGGTTTAGAACAACTATTAATGTGATGTATTGTATTTAATTGAAAATTTAAACCATAATTGACAAGATGTCCCCAAAGATTTACTTGCATGCATTTAGCACTACTAGTTTCACTACCAGTTTAATCTAGTTCAAGAATCAATTCTGGTATCAAGTGGTTTCAGCCCATTTCCAATCGCAGTCGCAGGAGATTGAACCGTGGTGCTCTCTATCAAGTTTAACATCAATCATCACTGGACCAACTAACAATTGGTAACTTATATATATCCTCTTAATATCTCATTATTCACGATAAATTTTACCGATCCAACTGTTGATTATCATCATTATATATCAATGATCAAGTGCACACATTTTTATATAAATTTAAAATTCGTAGCTATGTCATCCAAGCATTGACATTTACTTTGTTTTTTAAAAGTTTATTATACGTTCATTTGAAGTTACTTAATGATGTATCAAATCATTTTAGAATTTCATAAAGACTTGTATAGTTGATCTATTTAATAAGAACTTTTAATTGGACGATTGGATTGGTGAAATTTATCGTGAATAATGAGATATTAAACGAAGTAATTCATCTCAGAGTTAGTTCTGGAGTCAACGGATCCCTCCTCATATATATATATATATATATATATATATATATGGTCTAATTTGGTTATAGAACTCGAGCAGAGTATTTTTAGAAATTTAAAAGCTTAATTTTGGGGTGGGAAAAGAAAATATAATACTTTTGAAAGAAAATGGATTGTAATATATTGTAACCTATTTGGGCTTGTTCCTTAATTAAAGGGGGCTTGAGTATTCAATTTCCTTGAAGAGCTGTGTTGTGTCCTCTTTCAATGAATTCGGCTTACACTTTTGAGAGCATCTGACTTCAAATATGCTATCATTGCTACGGAGTTCTTTTAGGTTTGTGTTGCTATCTTGTATATGGTACTACGAGGCTATGACATAACCAAGAAGAAAAAATGAGGTTAATTTATTTTCTAGATTTTTATATTTATTTGATTTTAACCACCAATTTAATTTAATCTGGGACAAATTTTAGCATCAAGTGATTTGGGATCGAACCATAATTCTAAAATTTTATATGCAAACGGTTATAGTATATATCACAAGATAAGATGAATTTACAATGAATAGATCAAAATAATCTATTAACAATCCATTGAAAGTCCTTATGGAAAATTCAATCCATCATTAAATATAAAATTCATTCTATCCATCTATTTAAAGTATAAATATGTGTCTCCGTAAGATAGCTCAAGTGGTAAGAGTTGGGGGACATCTGAGTTAGGTAGGGGAGGTCCAAGGATCAATTCCTGACAGAAATAATTTATTATACTGATTTATCAAAATAAATGTTTGAGACTAAATGTGGTATTAAGCCAAAAAAATATAATTTATTTGACTATTTTTTAAACAAGCATTTTTTAAGTTTTTTTTTTTACATGAATTGAGTGGTTCCACCCAAAACAATATATTTTACACCGGGCTCAAATAGATTTTTGCTAATGGCCCATAACAGATTTTCTAAATTTGTCAAAAAAAATATATTTATAAAATCGGGGGTGGCAGACGCGGCAAGTGGAAAAGCTCCGACCACCCCACACATAGCGTTGATTGGTGGTTTCTGACGTTGACCATAAACTATCATTATTTTAATATTTAAATTAATTTAAAAATATAGTTTTTTTATATTTTTTTTCCAACTTTTATATGAATTTTTTCTCCAATTTTTTAACTACCACTGATCACTATTTAAAAAATCAATTTCTTTATGTTTTTTCTTCAAATTTTAGGATAAATTGTTAATGTTTTTTTAATATAAATCTATTTTAACTATAAAAAAAAAAGTAGAATTGGATTTAGACCTCTTAGATTAGTCTATTCTTAGGCTGGATATCGAGTTTTCAACAAAAAACAATACTTACGATGAACATTAAATTAATTTATTGATTCATTGAATCTTTATAATAAGTTGGATGGATTTGCTTCGGTTCATCCATGACTTGAATTCAACCCATTTGTTAATTTTTTTTACTTTTTGGATGGATCAAAAGGATGTATTGTTGAATAAATTTAATAAATGACGGATTAGTAAATCAAATTGTCATCTCTAATGTGTATATTTTGATCAGAATTTAAGCCTGTAATGTAAAGATTATAAATATCATCATAGATGATTGTTCAAAATTTATAGTTAAACTATCAACTATGATATGAAAGTGATTTTTTGATGACCAACGTTTAAGTATCAATCATGGAAAGTGCATGCATAGCCTAAGATGGATCCTATGTTGGGATGCAACCATTTGCTTACCAAACAAATAAATAAAAGACAAGGGTTTTGGGTCCTTTCCTTTTGAACTCTCTTTAGTTTTTCTTGTTCTTATCTGAAGGGTGATTTTTAGTCATTTTTTGATCTCAAAATCACCTTTGTACATTTCTTTTTCTCTTTAATTAAAATAAGTGGTTTCACATTGATTATAATTTTTCTTTGTTTTTTTTTCTTCTTGATTTTGTCGTCTTAGTGCGATGTTAGTTTGTTTTCTCGTTTTGTATGGTGTTGTTTGTTTTCCTGTCTTGTTACGGTGTTCATTTGATTCAGATTGATAGATCAATTTTAATCAACTACTGATTCAATCAGTGATTCAATCAATGATCAAGTTTGTCAACGATACAAATCCGGATGCATAAATATGTTGTTTTATGCTATTAACTTGGATGTTGTCGTTTTTAACAGTGTTGAATTTATATTTATACTCTATCATTTTGAATGAATGAATATCTTTTTATTTAGTAGAGTATTAGATATGGCATAATATATATGTTTGTTAAAGGTTCGTATTATGATTTTTTTGTCTTTATGAGCATAATTTATTAGGACTATTCTATATAATATGTAGGGATCAAATAATAATAATTAGTAGAGTATTAGGTCTACAAGCCCTCTCTAACTCTTTCATGGGCTAGACACATTATTTGAATACACACATATAAAATATACTATATCATTTACTTATTTTAAAAATTGAATCAATGCAATTGGAAGAATTAAGCACCCATATATCAAATGATCTACATTTTATGAAGTTTTGTTTACAACCATTATGACACATGTAAAACCTCTGAAAACTTGAAAATAAAGGTTCATACACATAATCAGTGTCATTAATCTCCTCTACACAACAACTTGATCATGCTTTTGGGATTGAATCTTAACACTTCATGTCAGAAATAAGTGAGAATAATAGTCAAGTTGAAGACATTGGATCAAAATGTGAGCCTGCATGAGAGTATGATTCTAAGTAATTAAGTAATTCTATTGAATGGGAGTATTTTTTGTTTTTGACAAATAATGAATGGAAGTATTAATAAGAAGCTTATAACTCCAATGGGTCATATCATGACTAATTAGTATAATTACTATACCCAATTTCTGGCTACTCCCTATTGCTTCTTTTTTTTGGTTTTCACTACCGCGGTCTGTTGGACCGACTAATCCGGTTCAAAGTGAGTTCTGACATCATGTAGTTTTAGACTTTCAGTCCTCTCTCAAGCTCAATTACGGTGGATCGAATTGTGATCTTCACTACTAAATCCGGCGCTAATCATCACGATACTAACTAACATTAACATTGGTTAATCTCCATTGCTTTGTGTGTGAATAAAATAGTTGATTTGAGTAAATCAAGCAATAGCATATTAATCTTGATGAGATTCCTTTGTTCAAATATTGGGCCCATGTACCTTGTGATGGAACCTCCAAATGCCAGTTTGTCTTGGTCTGCCTTTAGGAAAATTGTACAATATTCCAAGCACATTGCTCTATCATGACTAATTTCACATATAGCATCATGAGTACTTACAAAGTATTTTGAACAATTCAAACCAAATTCAGTCATTATTATAGCATATATGTCTTATTGGATATTTGTTGTCTTTTATAGGAATAAGATCCAATATTTAACAGTTTAAGTGTTTTGTAAGAGGGAACATTGGTCATGAGTCTGAGTTGGCTTATGTGGATGGGAATGGGAATGAGAATGGGATACATTGATCACTAATAGTTGCAATGATGGCACAAGAAGGGACACATAATGAAGGAGAGTTAATCATCAAAAAGAAGACATAAGAATTACATTTGTGTTATTTCGATTTCGACAATGTATGATCTTCACATCGTTAATTGTTGAGTATAGACATCGGTCACGAGGAGAGTGAGTAAGTATTCGAGAAACAAAATAACTAATTGAAAACTCAGAAATTTTATGAATATACCGTGTAAAAATAAAAAATGTTTCTCCAAGAAGAATTGTAACAAGCAAGTGCAATTGTTGACAAAATACTAAAAGCAAAGTTTTCTAATTAAAAAAAAAAGACTAATATAGATCATGGTTGCACATTATCTTTCAATTGGATCGATCACAAACATATAATTGAATCAATTAGAACAAGTTTATCTCGAAAATTAAACACTTAACTTTAAGCAAAACTACCCCATTAATTAATTAGTCACATTATAGGCTTCACCCAAAAAGAAGGTGGTAAACAATGACTAGTTGAAGTCAAAGATAGATTCAAGGGGCTATACAAATTTATCCTTGCAATGAACTTAAGAGTTGTTCAATTTCATCCACATTTTCTATAATAGACTAACTTAATTGTTTCATCAAAGGTCTAATTAGATTCTACAGAAAGAGGTTCCTTGATGAATGTGAGGCTAGAAGAAGCCTTAACTTTGATTGAGAATGGACTAATAAGACTATCATTGATGGGAAATTGATAGAAATAATATAAAGAAGGCCACAAACAAGTAAACATGATGTAGGCATTTGATTTTATATATTTAGTTTTAGTTTTTTTTTTTTTTGTGAATGTGAAGATGGCAGCAAACCAAAAGACAAAGAAGCAAAATAGTATGGTGTCCACCACACCACCTATATAAATAAATAGAAATTAAATGAATTAGGCATAGTTGTTCGCTATTGATTATTGAAAATTTAATATATTCTTGCACGTAATTGTAAAAATAATTTTTTTTGAAATAATTAAAATTTGTTATGAATTTTATTGTAAATAAACAAGCAAAGATTAATTAAAATGAAAATTATTTTACATATAAAAAAGATTAAAGAAAAAATATGTACCTCAGTTGATTAGATCGTGCTGATCATGGGCGGATTTACCACCCGGGCGGCCAGGACTGCAGCCCGGGCTCGGTCAGAATTTTTTGGTATTTTAGGGATTAATTTAGGGTAAAACAGATATTTTTAGGGATTAATTTAGGGCAAAATTAAAGTTTTTTGGTTCAAAACTCGGATTTTTCACCGTAATTTTTTTTAATTTGGTGTTTTAGAAGTTAATTTAGAGTAAAATTGAGATTCGTAGAAATTAACTTAAGGCAAAACTGAGTTTTTTTTTCAAATTTGAAAATTTTCATTATAAAACTGAAATTTTTGTTTAAATTTTAAATTTTGCCCAGGCTGTATAAGTTTTCTGGCTCCGCCACTGGTGCTGATAACGTATTATGAAATAAGAGAAAGATGCAAAAGAACGAAGATAGAGAAGATAGAGAGAGTATTGTATTATGTTTTTCAAGTGTGTGTATTACAATGAAAAGAGAGTCCTATTTATAGGATGCAAATGGGGGACAAGAAAACATACACATTAATGGGCATTCACCCATATTATAACAAAATTAAAAAATTTGCGTATTCTAGAATATATTTTGCACATGCATTAATCAAAATTAAACTCAGATTAAAATTGTTAAAAGATCGAATCTTCCGTTCTATCACCGGTGCCGCACTATATTGATAGTTTTCCCTTTTCAACATTTTCTAGCTAGATGCTAGAAGTTGGGGAATTAGAATTCTTTGTTGGGTTAACGAAGGAGCAGTCGGGGATCATCCATATTGGATCTAGAACATCGATATAAGTGTTAGATATCACACTTTTATCCAAAACTTTAAGACAACTTCCACTTTAAGCTTTTCCAACCATATACATGTACTTGTACCGATGTTGTGCCACTGCACCAACCGGAACCCGCCGCCTGACCACCTTGTCAAGAAGACTTTCGACACAAGGATCCCGATTTCTAACCATCGGCTCGGCTCTGATACCACTATTGGGACAACGAGGAGGCAGCCGGGGATCATCCACGTTGGATCTAGAACATCGATACAATTGTTGGACACCACCCTCTTACTCAAAACCTTAAGATAATGAGTTTAATTTATAGATTTTCTCACTTATATGTTCTAACTTCCACTTTTTATATACTTACTTACGGTTGCCAAAACATTCTTGTGGTGCAAGTGTTGGATGTTTCTTACCGAAAGTTCATTATTAAATCTATGACATTGAAGCCTATGAACATTTTCCACTTTCCAAGCCGCATTACCCTCTGCCTCCCTCAGTCCCACTTGTGGCTTATATTGTTTTCGTATCTTTTTTTTTTCGACTTTTGGTGCATTTGAGTAAGCTACATTTCTCTAACTATTTGACAACTAAAGAAAATATTCCATAACTCAGTAATTAAGATATTTTCTGTTTAAAGATTACATAATAAACTTTTTACAAAGTGATATGGTGATTTCTAATGGCTGAAGTTTTTGCAGCACATCAATTTGCTATGTTGTAGAAGTCTAACATCTTCCGCTGTATCCAACACACTTGTGTTACATGTGTAATTATCCACAGTTAACGTTTGATAACACTAAATTTTTAATGAATATTGTCTTTATTTTTTTAGAATGGCAAAAAACTTGTACATTCGTAAGTGAAATTAAGTGCAATTAGTACTCTATCCAACTAGAGGCACAAATAAAGAACAAGAAGAGCTCTGACTATATAAAAAAATACAAAGTCTAAATTACAATTAATCACTTTTTAATCATACACTCTATTTGATGAATTAATTAACTTACTTATTCTACTTGATGGATATATGGCATGCATGTGATGCATTGATCAGGTTCAGCCTTCAGATTTTCCATTCTTGTTATTTATATGCAACAGAACTATCCCTCTCCATAGACATAGTCCTTTTTTTCCTGGTCAAAAAACCTTTCTACAGTCTACAGTATATATATTCTCAGCTGTTTGGTATAGGAACTGAATAATGGTTGTACCTTATCCCATTATTTACACTCCTGCTACCCTCTTTTAAGCAAAGAGCTGTTACTTTGTCACTTGTCACCACGTGACACTGTGGGAGGGAATTTTTATTTTTTTAGATGAAATGGGTGTGATTAGTACATGTCTAATGACCAAAGAGATGAGATAATATCTTGGCCGGCAAAGATACTATATACTATACCACTCATGCAAATTACATGTGCTGTGACATGAAAATTAATAATGACTTGTTATGTTTAATTTCTTTTTTGTTTGTTTGGTAATTTCTGTCCCAAAATTTTGTTTGGTGGGCTTCATTGTTTTAAACCAAATTTTGGTTGGCCCCAATTAATCAAAAGACATACCCTTAATTCATATACCATACTTATTTATAAGACTTTTTGACAGTATTCACATATATGTTGAGAAAAATAGTACGTATATTTGATATGTATAGTATAACATAACATGTAGAAAACGTCTACGGTTGTGGCCTTTTTATTCTTTTACACTGGACCGTCCTATTTTATAATCAAGAATCCAATGCATGCAGCTAATGAAAATTTTAAGTACACTCTAAGAGAGTTTTGAAATTTTGGATTAAAACTATATGTTACTTTTGAAACCAATCTAAGCAATTAATTTTGTTTTTTTTAACAAAGAGAGTCTAATCCTGTCCAATCAAAACAATTTTATTAACCATTATTTTCTAATTTTTTTAACTAATTTTTTTTCTCATGAAATTAAATAGTTTTTTTATTTTATCCATAAATTAAAATGACAAACACGTCACTAAAATTCACATCTACAATTATTACCTTCTGAGTTCAACTGAATAGTATTTTACATTATTGGCATTTGAGGTGGTAGGCCTTACAAACAAAGATACAGGGTTTTATTGTGGTTAAATACATAGATATATATATGTTATGCAGGAATTATAATTATAACAAAATGTTTGTTAAAATATATACTGAGGCCTATATATTGAAAATTTTACATAAAAAATGATAGGTTTTTATAAATATATTCAAAAGAATTACTTACACAAAAAATAAAAAGACTAAAAATGTCTTGGAACATAAAACCTCTCTAATATGCATGGTAGTTTAATAACACTAGATCTTATTGAAATTTGTCTTTTCTTATTAATTTTTTTTTACCATGTATGTCTAGCGTACGTATACAAGTGAGACAAATGTTTTATCATGCACAAGTTTATTATTATCATTTGATCATAAATTTTACTAATGAAATTTATTAATTAATTCAATGATTAAATCAAACTTATAATATACCGTGAAAGATTTGTTTATGCATGTGACCATAGATTTAGTGTGTGTTTAGTTTCAATTTTAAATGAGTTAAAATTGATTATGACTTGTTTAGTTTCTCAAAAGCATTTGAATTAATTCTGCCTCCAGAATTGATTATACTGGAAGTTAAAAATTGTAGTTTTTAGTTTCTAGAATTGATTCTTATACTCTGATATTTTATTCAACTCATTTTTTCATGAATATATCTAAACATAAATCACTTTATCTTTCAATCAATTATTTTTCCGCATAATCAAAGATACACTTAGCCTTAATTTGTAACCAAAATTCTGTTTGGTGGGGTTGATTGTTTTAAACCAAAAATTTGATTTAGATTATTAGATTGGATAATTGGTTATAGCAAAAGACACACACCTTATTGCCCTTAATCATATATACACTATTATAGAGAGGTTTATAATCACAAAAAAACAAGAGTTGATTTCAACCTTACCTGCTCAAGGTAAGGGGTCAATGAAGGGCAACAACAAGAAAGCAAAGCAAGAAAGCTCGTGGCAAAGTAAAAAGTTGTATATAGCTAGCTAAGAAAAGGCCTTAAAAAAAAGCTGATTTCATAAAGCAAAATTAACCTTTTTCTCTCTCTTCATTCCTCCTTTCCTCCTGTGTTTTTTTTGCCATTATCACCTCTCATCTTTCTTTCCACGAATAAAGCTGAAATCCCACTACTATTTCAAACTTCCACCACCACCAGCTGTAATACTACTGTACCCCCCCTGCACAGGTTCTCTGAATTTATTGGTCTCTTAGCTTATTATAGTTTTCATCACAAAACTCCACCCATGCTAGACAACAACAACACTGCTACTAATTCCTCCTCTGATACTGCTTTTGCATTATCATCAGAAAATGGTGGTGCCAATAACAAAAGAAAAAGAAGACCAGCAGGCACACCAGGTAAATACATCATCAGATAAGAAAGTTTCTTTATTTTATATCTTAGTGTCAAGCTTTCAAGATTTAAACTTTTATTTGTTGGTGTGTTTATTAGATCCGGATGCTGAAGTTGTCTCTCTTTCACCAAAGACTTTGTTAGAATCTGATAGATATGTATGTGAGATCTGTAACCAAGGGTTTCAAAGAGACCAGAATCTTCAAATGCATAGAAGAAGACACAAAGTACCATGGAAATTGTTGAAAAGAGAAACAACACAAGGGTTAAAAAAGAGGGTTTTTGTTTGTCCAGAACCAAGTTGTTTACATCATGATCCTTGTCATGCACTTGGTGATCTTGTTGGAATTAAGAAACATTTTAGAAGAAAACATAGTAATCATAAACAATGGGTTTGTGATAAATGCAACAAAGGTTATGCTGTTCAATCTGATTATAAAGCTCATATCAAAACTTGTGGTACCAGAGGACATTCGTGTGATTGTGGTCGTGTGTTTTCCAGGTTTGTGTTCTTATGTGCTTTTTTTTTTTATCATCTTTCACTTTCTCATATTGTTCTTCATTTCAAAGTTTCTATCTTTATTGTTATCTTTATCTTTTTCTCTCTCTTTCTTTTTTGGTGTGTGTGGTTTATCACAGTCATCAAATTCAGCTCACTGCTGAAACAATTGATTGTGTTGTTAATGGAAACCAATTAAATTATTATTTTACTTCTTCAATTTATATTATATTTTATATTTGATTATTCTTCTGCAGCTAGTTTTCTAGGAAGTCAAACCCTAAAATTTTAGTCTAGTTGTAAGGATGAGAGAGAGAAAAACAAAAATTCTTAAATCTAAGATACTCTTTTGGCAAAAATAATTCCCATCTTCTTAAGCTATTAGTATTAGTAGTTTATAAGTTGAAAATTTTCAAATTCAGAAGCATTGTGTTTTAAAAATTTGAATATATAGGATTATGAATACACACTTTTATACACCCCACCCACCCCCTTATTCTGCAGGCTTTTCAATGAGGCTATAAGAGCCAATATCATATGGTAGCTACCTAGTATAATTACTAATAAATTTAATTAAGGACACTAGACCACTTCATTTTCAAAAATAAACCAAACAAGGACCAGTGGAACCAAGAGAGGAATAGCTAATTTCTACTAGTAGTGGAGTAATTTATTAATTAATTAATTACTTTTCCAATAAGTCATGACCCTATCTTTGATTAATTATTTTTTTATAAACACAAACATGTACAAGAACATATCTTTGTTTGACCATGTTATTTTTTAATATGAAGCAATAACATAACATTCATTAACATATACAATGTAGTAGTATAGTACATATATACCGACCCTCCTGTTTGGATAAACAACTTAATTAAACGATTATAGCATAACCACTTAGTGTTTAGCTAATGAAATATACTCTAAACAATTTACGACATGTAATATTCTGTTAATGACCTAAAGATATTCCATTTGTCCTTTGATCTCAGGGTGGAGAGTTTCATAGAACATCAAGATGCATGCAATATAAGAGGGAAGCACCAACCAACAACAATGCAACCTGCATGCTCATCTAGAACAGCTTCAAGCACAAGTCCATCTAGTGAGGCAAATTTTAGTATATCAGCCCCATTACAAGGACTACCAGTACTTCCAAAACCACCTGATAAACCATCATCAACACCTACCTTATTAACCAATAATTCCGATATGCGCAACAAACCTTCCACCTCTCGTCATCACCATAACTTAGAACTTCAACTCTTATCACCTTCCTCTACAAAACCTCAAGCACAAAAACCAAACTCAAACGATATTCAAAACTATGAAACAACTCATCTGAAACTTTCAATAGGGAGTAATGCTAATAATGAATCAGAGAAGCAAAAGCAAAGGAATAATTACAACTCTACATTGGAAGTAGCAAGATTGAAGGAGTTTACTAGTGAGGAACTAAAGTTGGCAATGTCAGAAAAAGCTTATGCAGAAGAAGCTAGAAAAGAAGCTAAACGTCAAATTGAGATAGCTGAAGTTGAATTTGAGAATGCTAAAAAAATAAGGAAACAAGCACAAGATGAACTTGGAAAAGCTGAAGCTTTGAGAAAACAAGCTGTTAAGAAGATAAGTAATACTGTTATGGAAATAACATGTCAAGCTTGTAAGCAACAGTTTCAATCTTCAACTTCTGGTGTTCCATCAGAAGAAACATCGTCTATTGTTATGGGTTATATGTCTTCAGCCACTACAGAAGGAGAAGCAGAATGACACACAAAAACTATTATCTGCTTGATGAAAAATTGAAGATGCATGATAGTTTACAATAAGGCATATGGTTCTTTCTTTCTTTCTCTACTATTCTTTTTTACTTTTCAGTTTTTTTTTTGTTTTTCTCTTTGACTAGCTGAAATTTGTATTATTTGAGGGAAAAAAAAGTTCATATTCTTTATTAATATGGTTGTGGAGATGCAGTTTAGGACTTTAGGAGTTTATCCTCAAAAATAAAAATAAAAAAGGACTTTATGAGTTTGATAATTAAGTTTCTGACAGCTGTTGAACAAAGCTTGCTTTAAATGTTTTGTAACTTTTTTTCATTTGTTTAATTGATTGACTAATTGACATATTCATTGTTCATTACTTGTATTAAATTTATCAAAACCATATGCTGAGATTAGCTTTACCTTTATGCCTAATTAACTAAGTTATATATACTATCATAGACAACTTAATTAAGACATTCAACATGGTTTTAATTTGTTGCAAATCTTTATAGTATGGTTGAAATTGTGACTATAGAATCTTACAAAGACTTTTGAAAAATTTATGTTGTTATTGAATTTAGAGACTACAATAATAAGATGCATGAGAAAATATTTTATATATTTTGTCAGATAATTTAATGACTAAAATTTCATCTTTTAAAAATAAAAAAAATAAATGTGTCAGAGTTCGAGCTCCGATCTTTATACATAAGCTGCACTGTTCCTCCTAAGTTGAATAGGAATTTAGATACTAATGAAGGATTTGACTAAGAACAAAATTGAGAGATATCTACAAGTGGGATGATATCTACAACAAAACGACAAAACTTTATAGCGGGGTCGATTATATGAGGAAATATCCGGTATATAGATCATTGGATTATACGGTTTATATATTATAGGTAATGCATGCATGTGGTGTGGAAGAAAAGAGATTCGTATATTGTTGTTTTCAGAAAAAAATGAGACAATATTATTAATGTTGTTAGAGTTAAAATATTATTATTATGCTTGATGTCCTTTAGCTATATAAAATGGACCCTTTATAAATATATATATTAAATGTGTGACACATGTGACATTGATCCGGATGAATGAATGATGGTAGTGGTTTGGGGACCATTTTAATTTTGTATACAAATACAATATAGTATAAGAAATGAGGAGGGGCTAAATATATACCCCCCTTTTGATATGGAAAATAAAAAGGGATTAAAGATGGAAGGGTCATTATCAATGTGTATGTGTTAGATTTAAATGCGTATATAAAAAAAGACAGGGCATGTTTTTCAGTGCCATAGTTAAAATAAGGCATTCGTCCCTCTCAACATAAACAAACATACACAAAGGTCTAAAGAGGCACATGCTTTTAACAGAGAGCAGGGTAGATAGATAGGTTGCAGTGTCAGCAGTATACTATAGGGCTGGTACAGTACAGTTGCTTTTTCATTAATTAGTTGCAATTGCTAAATGGTGTAATCATGGAGATGGAGTATATTTTTTGGTTACAAGAGAGAAAAATCACGAGTATACTACACCTTGTTTAGAAAATAAACCAACACATTAAGGCTATGTTTGGTATCACGGTTAATGTGTTAGAATTGCGGTGATCCATTATAAATTTGTAGAAGCTACAACTTGTAACTTTTGAAAATTACAGTAAATCATGGTTCTGGTACTTTCAGTGTGATACCAAACATACACTAAAAAAACTAAAATATAACTTAAGAACTTAAAAATGGAAGAATTATTTTTGATTGTCATCTAATGACAATAAGAAAATAGTAGTAATACAGTGTTATCATGTAAGAATTCTTATTACATATAGACCAGTCTCGAACACCCACGGTTCTATAGACTATTTTCAAACACTTACTAATTTAGTAATACATTTATATTCTCTATATCTAACATATCACTCACAAGTCTTTAAAATAAGAGTATAAGAAAAAGAAGAGTCAGATATAAACTTAAAGTGTTTTTGACTTTTGAGTAAACTATTAAATTGCTCTCCAATTTTGCATAACACTTTCAAATTAGTCTATATAACTATTAAAATATTTCAAAAAAATCTTTGATTCTATTAAATTTTACTCATAGTAGTCTTTCAAAAATAGTGTTAAGGATTAAATTGATAGTAAAAGTTAGTATAATATATGGAGACTTAATTGATAGTATGTGCTCCTTAGAATGTCTCAGGTTCCTTTCATTCTAATGCTAATTTCGGTGGGACTATACAAAGCAAAACTTTGATTTTAAATGGAGTTTTTGCAAGTGGACGGCGAGATTGATCCTCTCAAATTAGTCTGTCCTTGAGTTGAATACCGATTTTTCAATTTTATTTTGATAGTATATGTGATTAAAGATAATGACCAATTTGACATTTTAATAGAATCATAGACCTTTTTGAAAAATTCACAAAGTTAATGACTTATTTGAAAGTGTCTTACAAAATCAATAACTAATTTGATAATATACTCCTAATGTGTGGATATATAGTTTTGGTTTCCCTCTCTATTATACAATATTAGACAATGTGAGATTTTTCAACATGCACCTTTTCAACAAACACTAGTAGTAATATTTATCATCTAGATTGAGAAATGTATCTGCTTATTGTAACCGATGATTATAATTTAAAAGAACTATCATACTTTCACCATAAAGAGTATAATTGTTTGAAGTTAAACCACTTCAAGAATTTTAACATTTTCTTCGCCTACAATCATAGTTCAAAATAACTACTACTATACTTCAATTCACTGTAAATGTTTCACTTAAGATTAAACCAGTCTAAAAAAAATTCACATGTAAAAAATTGGACTAAAATCTTCTAATTTATAACTTTCATATCGGCAGAAAACTCTTCAACTGTACCGGCATAATCTCATAAAGCATACCTTGCATCAATATCCATGTGCTAACCCGTTAGCAAATAACTCGTCATTTGTAATATTGATAGTGCGGAAATGTCATGTAGACAAATTAAACTTCTCAATTTTTAGAAAATATGATTATTATCTATTTATCTCTCATAACAAGAAGGACATTAGTAACATTCGACCCAGAGCCCTTTTATATATGATGTTGCTCCATAAAGACACTTATACATTGCATCATCGATCACTCCATTGTTGGCTGGGTTCTAAGTCTAACATAAGGTCCGCCTCTAATTAAGGCTCTAACAATCAGTATCGAGTTTGATGAAGTTTTATCTTCACTTTTCAATTCATTTATTAATTATTACGTACAACATCATAGACCATATATATTTTTGAGCTGAGTATCACGTGGTAGAGCTCTCATTGAGAAGTTTTTCACATTTCGTTGTTGTACTTGTATAGAGAAAACAAAGAAAGAAAAAATGTGGGACTAGATTTACACATTTTTCTTTGATAAAATAGTGTAGTGACTAAAATTCTAGTATATTTTTAAGATGGATAAGTGGCATACCGAACCCCAATTCCTATATTATTATCATGTTATGTTTTATATCTGACTCAGCTAAGTTCACTTCTATAGAATTAAAGACAAAGTCATTTTTAATTATTATTTTTTGAAATTGAAGGTGTTTTTAATTTTTTATTAGATTAAATAATAATGATAATAATCTTTACCAAAAAATAACTACGTAAATAATAATGATAATAATAGTAAATCTCTAAAAGGGAGGACGATTATTCAAAGGTGAATCTCATGGTCACTTTCATATACTCTAATTACTCGAAGTAGAAATCCTAAGCCTCTTATATGTCATTCATTTGCCAATTGAGCTCGAACAACATCAGATGATATTCAAGTTTGATCCAAAGAACATGGTGGATGACAAAGAAATTAAAGAGGAGGACAAATATGAGTATGGGTCTAATAATTTAAATTCTAGGAGTATATTAACTTCTTATTTTCATAACTCTTCGGTAGAGTTTTTAAGGAAGAAAGCCTATGCAGTGACTCTATTAGGGGTGACTACATATATTGCTATTTTCCAAAATTGTGATGATGTTCTGATATATATTACAAATTTGATTATTAAAAAATTTGTTTAGTTTTGCTTTTGTAAAAAAAAATAGTAAATCTCTAAGGGCCTGTTTGGTGCGCAGATTAGGGAACAAGATATGTTAAAGTTTTCTAATCTTGTTTTAATCTGTTGTTTGGTGCACCAATAGAAAATGATACATTTAACTTACCATTAAGCTTATCCAATTACTTTTTGTTATTTTAATCCTTATTTTCGGCTAGGTTATCCAATTACTCTTTTTTATTTTTCTTATCATGTGTGCACCAAACACATGACATGATATGTGCTAATCTTGTCACTATCATATCGTATATTATTCAGCTTCTAATCATATCTTGTCTCTATCTATCATGCGCACCAAACGGGCCCTAAAGTTATTAATGGTAAGATAGTAAAGATTATACATGGGACCAAAATATATATAAGAAGGTATCTTAATGAATAATGATGAAGAGCGAAAATGTAGCAGGAAAGGGGGGGGGAAAGTGGGTGTGATTGTTCTTTGACAATTCAATTCAAACAATGAAAGGGAGAGAGGGGGTTTCCACAGGGTAGGGTTACCCTGTTGGTGGTGTTTGGGACCACCTGCACCTTCCTTCTTCCCCACGTTTTAACGCAACCCTTCCATTTTTGGTTCTCTACTCTACTGTATGACCATGCCCCAATCAAAGTTTGGCTTTATATACTTTCAACTAGTATAAATTACCCGTGCAAAGCACGAGTTAAATTTTAATTATAAAATTATAATTTATTTTTTAGTATAATATAAGTTATTTTTTAAATTATTTTAACAATAATTAAATTTAAACATACATGTTTTTGTAATAAAATTTTAAGGTATATTTGTTAATTTATTTTTGAAGATGTATATAATATTTTAAAAAAATATTTGGTGCCCTACACACATTTGTTGGATATCGTACCCCGTAGAAAAAATTTAAGGACATGAGTATCTATTATTTGTCTCACATATAATTAATGTTTTATTTATTTTTATTGATTTTAATAATATTATAAAAATCATGATATTTTGAATAGTTAGAATTTTTTGTGCAATAATCCCTAGGAATATTAATTTAGTTGTTAAGAGACGTCACAATTTGAAGGATTCACAGTTTAAAATGAGGATATCCTGTCTATTTATTATAAAATGTGAATTTTTTACCACTAAAACTTGGCAGGAAAGGAAAAATTTTCTTGCACAATATTTAATTTCTAGACTTAAATTATTTTACCCTATCCATTTATTTTAATATTTTAACCATATAAAATGAATATTATGTCAACTGATATATATATATATATATATATATATATATATATATATATCTTGTGTGTTTTCTTATAATTTTTTGAATGTGTGTGTGTACCCTGTGTGTTTTTTTTTATAATTTATCCCGTGTGTTTTCTTAAAAAATTTAAGAAAAAAATAATTATATTGAACGGTATCTTGAATATGTGTGTGTATAAACGGTGTGATTTTCCACAAAGATTTTTGCATCGATCGATAATTCAATTATTTGATTTTAACTCACTAAGTTTCACAATTGTTCGTTTTGACCATCAAGTTTATCCCGTTTTGCATTTCCTAGCCCTGTTGACTCTTTTTTAAATAAAATTTACTTATGTTGTATTTTAATTAAAATGTGCTTTTAAATGTGTTTGTACCCCGTGTATTTTCAATCTTATAATTTTTTTGAATATGTATGTACCCCTCGTGTTTCTAAATGTTATCTTGAATGTGTGTGTATCTCGTGTGATTTTCCACAGAGATTTTACATCGATAATTCAATCATTTAATTTTAACTCCCTATATTTCACAACTGCTCGATTTTAGTCACTTAAATTTCAATTGTTCGATTTTGGCCATCGAGTTTACATCGTTTTGCATTTTCTAGCCGTTGACTTTTTTAAAATAAAAATTACTTATGTGGTATTTCAAATCAAATATGCTTTTAAATGTGTTTCTATCTTATATGTTTTCTTATGATTTTTTGAATGTGCGTGTGTAACCCGTGTGTTTCTAAATGTTATCATGAATGTGTGTGTATCCCGTGTGATTTTTCACATAAATTTTACATTGATAATTCAATTAGTTGATTTTAACTCCTCAAGTTTCACAATTGCTCGATTTTAGTCACATAAATTTTAATTATTCGAATTTAGCCCTCAAGTTTACCTCGTTTTGCATTTCATAGCACCGTTGTCTTTTTTTAAATAAAAATTACTTATGTGGTATTTTAAATGTTATTGTACTTCGTGTGTTTTCTTATAAACTTTTGAATGTGTGTGTATTCCATGTGTTTCTAAATGGTATCTTGAATGTATGTTTATCCCATGTGTTTTCTTAAAAATTTTAAGAAAAAAATAATTATATGGAACGGTATCTTGAATATGTGTGTGTAACCGGTGTGATTTTCCACAAAGATTTTGCATCGGTCGATAATTAAATTATTTGATTTTAACTCACTAAGTTTCACAATTGTTCGATTTAAGTCACCTAAATTTCAATTTTTTGATTTTGACCATCATGTTTATCCCGTTTTGCATTTCCTAGTCCTGTTGACTCTTTTTTAAATAAAATTTACTTATGTTGTATTTTAATTAAAATGTGCTTTTAAATGTGTTTGTACCCTTCGTCAAAAAAAAAATGTGTTTGTACCCCGTGTATTTTTAATCTTATAATTTTTTTGAATATGTATGTACCCCTCGTGTTTCTAAATGATACCTTGAATGTGTGTTTATTTTCCACAAAGTTTTTGCATCGATTGATAATTCAATTATTTTCCACAAAGTTTTTGCATCTATTGATAATTCAATTTATTGCTTGATGGCTAGGAAGAAAGCATTAAAATATTTCTTTAAAAAATTTGTTCGTACCCTGTGTGTTTTCTTATAATTTTTTTAATGTGTATGCCCTGTGTGTTTCTAAATGGTATCTTGAAAGTGTGTGTATCCCGTGTGTTTTCTTATAAATTTTATAAAGCAAAAATAATTATATTGAATGGTATATTGACTGTGTGTCTATCCCGTGTGATTTTCCACAGAGATTTTGTATTGATAATTAAATTATTTGATTTTAACTCCTTAAATTTCACAATTGTTCAATTTTAGTAACCTAAATTTCTATTGTTCAATTTTGGCCCTCAAGTTTACCACGTTTTGTATTTCTTAGTCCCGTTGTCTTTTTTTAAATAAAATTTACTAATGTAGTATTTTAAATAAAATTTGTTTTTAAGTGTGTTTGTATCCCGTGTGTTTTCTTATAATTTTTTGAATGTGTGTATCCCGTGTATTTCTAAATGATATCTTGAATGTGTGTGTATCAAGTGTGTTTTCCAATAAAAAAAATTAAAAAATAATAATTATATTGAATGTTATCTTGAATTTGTTTGTATCCCAAATTAAATAATTTCTGAATAATTTACAGCCTGGTTAGTTTAGGGTTGAATGTGTAGGCGGCTTCCAATTTGAATTAGGTTATTTGGTTATAAACACTAATTGAATATTTTCTACATGTATACCTACCTCCAATTCAATAAAAAATAAAAAAATATATTTAAATTATTGAATTCTTTCTATATGTCTCCAATTCACGGATTTTTTTTATTTTTTATTATTGAATTCTTTTTATATGTATCTAATTCAATAAATCTTTCTACAAAATTACTCCATACCTTGAATTTCTACATTTGTCACGTAAATTAATTTAAATAAATCATTTGGTCAATTCAATAAAAATCACATTAAGTAGTCATCATTGGCGTAATAAATGTTGGATGAATGTGAGAAGAGCATTTAATAGTTTCCTTAAATAGTTTTCTCATAAAGTGGATTCGTAAATAGTATATTATATAGATTTCATACTAATAAATTAATTAGCTTTAATGCTTCTTCTTTGTTTCCGGCAGGTGGAAGACACTTCCCATGTGTTCTTTCTTTGTGAGATTACCGTAAAAGTGTGGCGCGATATATATATATATATATATATATATATATATATATATATATATAAATGGCTTGGCATTCCACCCATTCCTTTTTCGTCGGTATCCAACCATTTTCTATTTTTTGGAGATATTTTTAAAGGAAGCAACACCAAACGTGTTCGTCATGTAATTTGGTTAGCCACAACATGGTGTGTTTGGAGGATGCGCAACAATATTGTGTTTTGAGATGATCATGTGATAGTTACTTCTCTTGTGAAACAGATTATTTATATTTCTTGGTTATGGTTTTTTGGTAGGACAAGAGCTTGTGAATCTTTTACTTTTGTCGAATGTAATAATCCGTTAGAGTGTTTTCATCGGTTGTAAAGTTTCTCATGAATCGTAAGGGTTGAGTACCCCTTGTACTCATTATAATTCAATTTTTGCCTATAAAAAAAACTATTTGGATCTTAAAATAAGTGTTGCTTTGAAATTCACTTGTACAAAATGGAAAATTTGAGATTTGACCCTGGGTTATGGGTGTTTGAACTCATTTATCACTCATTCTGTCCCATAAGTTTTTTTTTTCTCAAATTATTTACTACAATATAAAAACAGTAAATATTATCCTGTTTGACCACTGAACGTATGTTAATGTACAATTTTGATCACTAATATATTTAATTGTTTAGTAGTAAAAATTATAAAAATTTGATATTTTAAAAATACTCATCAAAACAAATCAAACAAGATTTTATATCATAATATTTACATCTATATATATTATTAAAAAAAATACGGTCAAAACATGATAAATGAATAGTAAAATTTGGTCAAACAAAGTCTTATATTTAAGGACGGAGGTAGTAATATAAGACTTAATGTGAAAATCAGTTTTAGATTTTTTTAAAAAAAAATAAAAAAAATACCATTATTTATTACTTTAACTCGTCAAATTATCTCACTAATTATTTTTATTAAGTTTTCACCCTCTGGTTCTTAGGGGAAGGGAGTCTTAAGAGTCCAGAGTTTGGCCGCGAGATAAGTAAAGTTTGACCAATAAATTGTTTCACTCAGGAATCAAACTCGGGTTCTCCCGAAATTCATACTTTGGTGAAGTTCATTAACCACTTGAGCCTAATGAGTTAATTAGTTAATTATCTCACTAATTATCATTAATAAGAAAATTATTTTAGTAAACAAACTCAATTTATTATAGAAATCAACAAAACTAATTATTTCTTTTTATTTTTGACAAAAAAACTAACTATTTTTTTTTTTAAAATATGAAAAACTAAAAAAAACACACCTATATATTATGAGACTGAGTGAGTAATTGAATCATCCACACATTTATTATCGTGGATCATCCAAAAATTTAGTGCCTACTAAAATACTTGTGGAATCGGGGGTGATATAACGTTTAGACGTCGTTCCCAAGACATAACTTAATTAATAGGGACATCAACATTTTATATGTATGAGTCAGAATTCGATTCCTGAACACTTCATTTATTTATCTTATAGGTAGATTTTCTAGTCACTAGACGACATCACCGAAAAAATAAAAAGATATAAGACCTAGTCAATCTAAGCGGTTGTTTTGGCTTGTTACAAAAAATTTAATATTTTTAAAAATGTGAGAGATACTTTACTCCTTTATAATTGGAAGCATTTATCCATCAATCATTTAATAATATTTTAATCAATATAAATTTTATAAAATACACTATCATATATATATATATATATATATATATATATATATATATATATATATATATAATTTGTGTAAAATTTTAGACAAATCTAAAATAATGCGATAACGGTGTATTTTATAATATTCATATCGATTAAAACATTATTTAATGGTTTGATGGGTAAATACTCCCAAATAGATTAGAAAAAAAAAACCTTTACTTAAATCAATATTGAGATTTTTGGAAGTTAGTTTAAGCCAAAAATTTGATTTTTTTTTTTGTGCAAAACAAAAAGTTTTTATTCAAAATTAAAAATTTATTCGGACTATATAATTTTTGTAGATCCGCTACCGTGTATCCTACTTTTTAAGGTGGCTCAAATATAACAAAAAAAATAATCACTGTATTAAGAGGTTATATTCTAGTCTCAACAAAAAAAATCACTACCATGTAGAAGTAAAGAAAAAAAAAAGTAGATTTGTAAAAAAATTACCACTCCATCACATTTAATTAGAAATAACTCACTCATATTTCCTACATAAAAGAAATATCTTCTACCATATTTTTTATAATATAAAGGTAGTATTAATTTTTTTTAATATTCTTAGATTTACTCTCTATTTTTGTTTACAAATTTCAGCTAAATCGAATAAATGTCAAAATTATTATATCGAATGTTTGTTATTAAGATTTGAACTCCGATTTCTCTAATCATGTTTATTATGTTTCTAATAACTATTATTATTTCATGTTTTTGTGGTCAAATAATTGTTTTTAGTTTTTTTTTTGACAAAAATTGTTTTTAGTTATAGATAGACGAAATGGTAAACCATTATAAACTCAAACACACAAAATTGAGTGACTTATAAATCAAATATCAGTTATAGATATCCTACCTAATAATTATGACATTTTTTGTGATCAAATAATTTAGTGGCTAAAATACCACCTTTTTAGACCAGAGGTTTGAACTTGAGTTCTTGTATATTTCACCGCAAAAACTCAGTCGCGAAACCTTAGTTACCTACCTATCATTCCCTTACGGCCCTACCTGCCAGATGCTAGCTATAGTGAAGAAGGTTGTGTTATTATTTTAGTGCGTTGCGTGTTTAGTGTTTGATTAAATGCCAATTTGATGTAACAAAGCTTCTACGCTTTGCTAGCTGATTCAATTTCTAATTGTTAAATTCATTCATAGTCGTCTAGGTAATACACACGGTCACGGAAATACACCGTGCGTGCGTAACAAATCCGTGGGTATTATAATTACCTTGGACCATATGTTGCTTGCCATTGTTAGTTAAAATTGGTGCCTTTAATTTAACAACATTAGTAAGATATGATTGGATAGTCTTTTGGTGCCATTGTATGATGAACCTATTTCATTTAGTTAAGTGTTTCTTACTACCATTTTAAAGCTCCTTTTACTTCAATTCTAAGGGTGAGTGAGCTATCCAGTTAGTTTAACTTGTTAGCATGTTTTTCCTTTTCTTCTTCAATTATGAACAAAATATGTGAACTTTTATTTATTGATTTTATTAGACTCATTTGAATTACTGACTTTGAAGTTGGGTTTCATGATTCACTTTTGTTATTTCTTGTTGGTTGATCGTATGCTAGTTTGTTCCTTTTTAAATTATATGCTCCGAATTCTCAACATTCCGCTAAACGTTTCTTTTGCTATGTTCCAATGCTATGCAACTTTTCGTATACCGTAATTTAAGTAGTAAATCTATTCACATATACACTATTCTTTCACATTTTAACATACATTCATTCATATTCACACCTTAATTGTTTTACATGCAGAAGCCAATTTGACCATTCTGACACAGGTTTTTTTTCTTTGGAACGCTTCTGACACTAACACTGGTAATTAATTATTTGCACAAGTTTTTTTGGATATTTTTATTGATACATTTTTTTTTATGTTACTTTGAATGATTTTGCAGAAAAAGTTCAAGAATTGCATGTGTGTGAGATTAAGCAATAAAAGTGTGAATTCTCTTGGTGATATAGTCCCCTTCAGCAACAAAGTAAGTAAATTATTTTTTTAAAAGGTTGTTTGTTATGGCTTATTATAGAAAAAGAAAAAAATCACTTATAAAATCACGTCAAAATCGCTATTTTTTTAATCTGTAACAAATATACGTAACAAATTTGTCTTACTGATTATAGAATTGTTTCATAATGTGCTACTGATTATTTGATTGCTATTATGTAGTTATACACTGGTGACTTATAAAAACGTATCGGAATAACTGCTGGTATCAACTTATTAATCCAACACAATGAAGAAAAAAAAGGTGACAGATATGAAGCAACCTACAGTTTCCATTTTGGAGATTATGGTCACATAGCTGTTCTAGGACCTTACTTGACCTATTTTGAGGACACTCTTCTAGCTGTTACTGGTGGTTCTGGAATCTTTGAAGGTGTTAGAGGACAAATTAAGCTACATCAAATTGTTTTTCCATTTAAGATTTTTATACTTTTTATTTGAAGGGTATTAAGGATTTGCCTCAGGAGTTTCTTGGTGGAAAGGCAGTTGAGCCTAAACCTGATGTTGAACCTTCTCCTGCTGCAAAGGCTCTTGAACCTCATGCTGTTATTGCTGGTTTTACTAAATAGTTTAGTTCATAAATGGCGCCGAAGGTTTGTAACGTCATTATTTTGTTTTACTAATTGTTAAGGTTTAATGAAATAGAAGAAAAGGGGATTCATATGGATTTTAAAGTTAAAAACTTTTCAGCACTATAAATCAATTAATTGCAGAACTGTAAGACGAACGAAACAGAGAAACATTAATAATTTTTATACTGGTTCGCTGTTAATAAGGTCAAGTTTAATCCACCCGTGATAGTGATTACGCCTTATCACAAGGATTAATCCACTAAATCAATTTTCATAAACTCAAAAACAGTGTGCTATTTACTTCTTTACTTATTCTGCCTTATTATTGTGCTTGTCACTCTGTGTAAGTAATAATTGTATAGATCTATTTGCGACTGAGACATTTTAAGTGATGATAAATTTTTATAAACAGAAACTTACATTAGTGCTGGCTAGGAAGATACTTAAAAGATCAGTGTCGTGACAAGCTGATGTTAATTAGCGTTGTCCATTTACGTATTGTTATAGCATCGGTTTGGCTGATGAATGCAAAGTGTCAGCCACGACTTCGATGCTAGGCTGATGCTAAATGTTTGTTGGCTTCCGTTTTTCCTCCTTTTTAGTTTGGACATTTGGCGGACGCTATATCAGACTTTTGTTGCAGTGAATAACTTGAGTTTGATGCATATAGTATTGATTAGAATGTACAATTAGAAACAAAAACAATAAAAACTACATTAGAAATCAAATGTGACACTCATTTTAGGACAAATCTTTTATGTAGATGTCACAGTTATTCTGAGTGAGAAAGAGTATATGATTTCTACTAGTCTAACACACTTGATTCAGTTAGAAAACTGTAAAAGGGTGAAGAGTTCTAACCATATCAAAATATTCCATATATATCAGTATCCTCATTCCATTGCCTTTATTTGATTAAACCAGTTCACCTTAATTTAATATGTCTTCTGGTTGCTGATTTCACATGTAGTTACTCCAATCTTAATATTGGTTGAAGTTACATTGTATCACGAACAATAAATAACATAACAAAATGAAGAAACAAAGTGTGAAACAAGGCAAAACAAACTCCTTAAGTAACATCTGTAAATAATATAATCTTACAAGCCTCATAATATATGTCTTCAATTCATTCACTTGTAATATAATTATGCACAATAACATGATACAATTATTAAGCACTGTTGCTGCTTCCATCATTTGATCCAGGTATAAGCTCTCTCAACATGGCCACTACTTGCAACATGCTTGGCCTTCTAGAAGGCATATCATCAACACACCGCAAAGTAACCTCCAAATATCTTATCATTTCTTTCACTTCTTTAACTTCTGCTTCATTTGTTCCTCCTTGAGTCTCCAAAAGCAAATCAGCGTCAATTACTTCCATTTGTTTTCCTTCGCGCACTTTAATCTTAGCCCATCCAACCAGATTTGTGTCGCCAAAATCCTCCTTATCAGTAGGCCGTTTACCACTAACAAGTTCCAACATTACAACACCAAATGAATAAACATCTCCCTTTGCAGTGCACCTAAAACTTTGATAGTACTCTGGTGGAACATATCCTGGCGTTCCTGCTAGTGTGCTTACACTGAGGTGTGTATCAAGTGCACTTATTAGTCTTGCCATTCCGAAATCCGAGACCCTTGACTCCATTTCATGATCAAGTAACACATTGCTTGATTTCATGTCTCTGTGTATGATGTGAGGGATGCAATTATGATGCAGAAAACAAAGTCCTTTTGCAGCACCTCTTGCAATTTTCTTCCTTTCTTCCCATGTTAAAATTCTACGATCGCGTGTCTTTATTCTTCCGTGGAGCATCTCTTCTAGGCTTCCATATTCCATGTATTCATAAACAAGGAGTCTCTCTTCACCTACTTTGCAGTATCCTAATAGAGGGACAAGATTTCTGTGTTTGATTTTTCCTAAGGTTTCCATCTCAGCCATGAATTCTCTATCACCTTGGCAACTCAATCGAATGAGCTTCTTTATCGCGACAGATGATCCGTCTTTGAGTGTAGCCTTGAACACCTCACCAAAACCACCGCAACCAATTAGGCTTTCTGCTGAGAATCCATTGGTTGCTTCAATCAACTGTGAGAATTTAAGTTTCCTTAACTGCCTCTGAAATGTTGCAACATTAATACTTAATGGCTCTTTCTCTTTGTCAATTTTCCATGTTGTAGCAGCATGGCATGCTTGCAATCTATTAAGCATCTTGACTTCTTCAGCCTCTTTCCTCCGGACACGCATCGCGATCGCCCACACAATCAAAATGCAAACAGAAGCCACAGAAATGAGAACTCCCATGACAATGTTGTTAGCCCATGATGCAACTGATCTTCTTTGGCCTCCTCTGCTAACATCATCACTTGGATTTGATGTGGATTGGCTGTTGTCATTCTTGCACTCGGGCAACGGAACGCCGCAAAGACCTGGATTGTTTTCATACTGAGTGGCTGGAAGAGTACTTAGTTGTCCCCTAGATGGAATTTGACCTGTTAACTCATTGTAAGACAAGTCTATTTGCACCAAAAATGATAGGTTTGAGAATGAGTCTGGAATATGACCCTGAAGTCTATTATGTGATGCATCAAACACTCCCAAATTTTTGAGCTGTCCAAGGGTTGAAGGGATTTCACCTGATAGTTGATTGTGAGACAGTTCCAGCACCTGTAAGGCCACCATATCTCCAAACTCATCCGGTATTTTTCCACGAAGCTGGTTGTAGGAGAGATCAAGATACTCTAGAGTCTGGTATTTTGTAAACAAGCTGAGTACAGGACCAGAATACAGTCTTGTGAAATCACAAGACCTCAATGACTGCACCTGCGAGAGCCGTTCGGAACGGATTCCTGAGAACTCTAGCAACCCACCAACTCCTTTACATGAGTTTCCGACATTTCTTACAAACACCAAAGTGTTTCCTGAAAGAATGCCAAACAACGATTTTGCTCCTTGCTGCCTGCCAAGTCTAGGAGGGATCTCTCCTGTGAGCTTGTTGCTGTTCAAGTCCAACCACACCAAACTGTTGCAATTTCCTAGCTCTGATGGTATCTCACCTGTAAACCTGTTGTTACCAAGCTGAAGAACTGCCAACCTTGTCAAAAGGCCAAACTCTCGCGGTATTTCGCCAGTGAGTTCATTGCTTGTCAGTGATATCCATTCAAGATTGCTGCAATTGAACAATTCAATTGGAATTCCACCACTAAGGTGATTATTATTCAGTATAAGATCCTTAAGATTCTTACATTGTCCCAACTTTGGTGGAATTTTTCCTTCCAAACCATTGAACCATGCTATTAATTGCTCAAGATTCTCAAGCTCTCCTAACTCATCAGGAATTGAACCATTCAAATAGTTCAAACTAAAATCAATAGTCTTCAATTGTGAACACTTTGACAATTCAGCTGGAATTTCACCTGCTATGAGATTATCAGGCATTCTCAGCTCCTCAAGTGAGGCTGCACCTGGACACAAATCTCTAGGGATAGATCCATAAATTTTATTTGAGCTAAAATCCACAATCCTCAATTTTTTGCATGATGATATTGAAGATGGAAATTTCATAGAGATAGCATTATTTCCCAACCTAAGTTCCTCCAATGATCTAAGGTTCCGAAACACCGACTCAGGTAATTCACCTGTCATATTGTTGTTGGATATATCAACAAGTTGCAGCCAAGTGCAAGAAGAGAATTCAGATGGAATTGAACCTGTAATATTGTTGAAAAAAAGTTTAAGTTCCAAGAGAGAACCACATAAATTTCCCAATTCAGAAGGGATCCAACCAGTAATTTGATTATGTGAAAGATCCAAAGTCTGTAGTTTATTCAATAAACCCAAATTCTTTGGAATTCCACCAGAAATAAAATTGTTTGCTAGATTCAAACTCTTAAGGCTGGTGCAATTTGACAAAGAGATTGGAATTGAGTCTGATAAATGGTTTCCCGATAAATCAAGTTGCAACAATGATTTGCAATACTCAATTTTCAAACCAGAAATTGAACCTGTTAAATTGTTTGAAGAAAGATCAAGAGACTGAAGTTTATCAGAACTTCGCATGAAATTTTCAGGTATAGAACCTGTCAAATTGTTGTAAGAAAGATTCACAACAACAAGATTAGGACAGTTGGACAATAAATTTCCAGGAACAGGACCTGTGACGTTACCGAAAGATAGATCAAGCTGTGTTAAACTATAAGGTAACTGAAGCAAAGAAGTAGAATTTACAACAAATGAATTGAAAGAAAGTTTCAGAACAGATAACATATCTAAAGAAGATAAAGGATCAAGAGAAATAGTTTCAGAAATATCATTGCTTCCACTAACATCAAGACCAGTAACTCTTTCATGAGTGCATGTTACACCATACCATGTGCATGGATTGGTTTTTAGATTCCAACCTGATAAAACTCCATTTGGATCTTTCTGAATCACGTTTTTGAACGTAAGAAGTGCCTTTGCATCGGTTTTGATAGAAGAAATCGGTACAGCTGATTCAGCTGTACTCATAGGAAACAAAACTGTGATGATCATCATAAGAAGGAGTGTTACAGTGAGGTGAGGTAAAAGGTGAAGTGGATTGTTCTCCATTGAGAAAACAGTTAAGCTTGTACAAAGCCAGAATAAAATTGTAGGGAAATATAGAATGTGGAGAGAGGAAAGAAAGAAAAGAGTGAGTAGTGAGAGTGGTGAGTAGTATGATGAGAATTTGTTGTGGGAAAAAACTTTGTGAAAAGAGAGTTGCTTTATGTGTTTTTATAAAATTGAAAGGAGGGAAAGTGAGAAATGGAGAATAAGTTGTAGTGGGTATTTCATGTATAACGAGTGCTCTCGGGACACTCTTTAAAGGTTTAATTAGTAAGTTTTTATAAAATTTTTATGGAAATTTATAAGGTCAGTGTATTAGAAATTGTGTTGTTTAACTTTTTGAATAAAAAATTTCTTAAAATAGAATGCTTAAAGAGTATGCCAAGACACTCGTTAGCAAGACCCTTAATATTATACTATACCATATGTATTTGTTTCATTATTATATTTTTGTAATCTTAATCCACTGGTTTTTGGTGAAAAAAGTCGACATATTTGAAAATTCTGAAAATTCTGAAAAATAGACCGCTGGTTTTTGGTTTAGATTCTTTAACAATTTGATATAGGATTCAATTTATGATAGATGGTTATGAAAAACTTATGTTAATAGAGATCAATTTTTTACCTTGGCTTAAAAGAAATATATACTGTGAATGGATTTGACTTTTGGTCAATGGATGTGGAACCCACAGACAAAGGTTATATCTGAAGATCGGCGCAACAGAGAAAAAAAGAGAACAAAAACCTGAGAGAGACATTGGCTTGTGCTTGATCCAAGAGTCACTGTCTGTCAGTAAGCGTGAGAATGTTTCCCAATTACTCATACTATGCCACTGGCAGCACACAAACACATTAGAATAGCAGCACTTGAAAACTCTACTATCAATATCATATTATTGCCACCTTGTACATCATATCATAATTCATATCTATGTTGAGGGGGTAGAAACAACGAATATAAATGTTGGACATTACACTCTTATTTAAAATCTTAAGATATTAAATTTATGAGTCATCTCATTTATAAAGTGTTCAACTATCTATCTATCTACTTATTTTCTGACTTGAAGCATTGTTTGTTGCTGGGAAGTGTATAGAAGAGAGAAAACTTGAATTTTGGTTACAATGGATCAACTTCTAATAATTGTTGGTAATTTATGAGTTATTGTCAAAATTAGCTAACCTCAAAAATTTATTTATTTTGCTATTTAAAAACAAAACTTAAACAAAATTGTTATGCATGTTAATTTTTCGAGTGTAAATTGAATATCTTCTAAGCACATTTGTAAATGTCAATCTTTAGAATAGAGCACTAGCAGTGATATTACATAAAGTGATGACTCAATTTCACTCAATAAAAAGAATCAAATTAACAATGTTAACATTTTTTGTTTGACCAAACATTGTTAAAGCTAGCTAACACTTTTCTTTCCATCTTTGCAAAATAACAAAGGTGAAACAATATTTTATTATAGTGTTGTATTTAAAATCAAAATCTACATATATGATGTTTGAACAATAAAAATTTACTATATCGCAAATTTGTTGTTTAGTATTTTTTGTATATTTTAAAAAGGTATGTAAGTGTAAATAATAAAAAAAATAAGAGAGAGATAAAGATAGAGACATATACTACCATTACCATATAATATAGGTTTAAATTTCAAATAATATACCTTGTTAGATTAATGTGATTGTTTGATTTAGAATACAACCTAAAAAGAATTGTAAATGTTTTATTGGGGCCCCATATGTTGAATTTGAAGGTAAAGTCATGATAGTGTGTTATTATGGTTGAATGTTTCATGAGAAAAAATATATAGAGTAAACGAATGGGTACCCTACCACAATGAAACAACATCAATTAGCTCAGTGTTAATGGCATGGGATGTGATGATTCCCCCTTTTATGCCTTTCTCATTCTTCCTTTGCAAGCAGAGGCATTGGCCATTACATGTTATTATCAATTATCAATATCACTATTAACTCTTCAAATAGTGACTTGATTCAATCCACCCTAGCTAATTTTTTAAGTTTTAACTTTTTTGCTAGGTTTGGGACCATATTTTACTTTACACACTCTAATTATAGCAGATTCTTAATATAGTGAATCCTTGTTGAGTTGTTCTCAATCACTAAATTAAGATTTTGTGTCTATACAAGTGGTTAAATTTTTTATGGTATAAAGAATTGAATCCCTATGTTATTAATCTTTAATCTTTAATCTTTAATAATATAATTTAGCAACTTTTTCTAATCTTCTCTATTTTTCTGCCATGTGGCATTGGCTTTGTTATAATTCCCTTTCCTCACAAGTATTTGTCATTTAATGCAATTATGTTTATCATTATGATATGTTTTTTTGAATTATAAATGAGTGCATGTTTTCAAATTTCAAATTGTATTTTTTTTTGTTAAAAAAAACAAATATTTTTTTTTGTTAAAAAAATCAAATTATAATTTTATGTAAATGACCAAAATGTTTTTATTATAAATTGTCAAAATATTTTAAATATTAAAAATGATATTATTTGAAAAAATTATCAAATTGTTCATTGTTCAATTAAAAAAAATAATCACATGTTTGATTTTGTTCTTTTATTTAAAATAGATTTCTTAAAATTTTTGAAAAAAAATGCTTTTTTTAATTTGTTTTTTTGACCGATAATGTTTTTATGAATTATATTTTAAATTTAAAGTTTGACTTTTAAATACAATATAAGCAGAACTTACGGTGTAATTACATCTAAAAAATATTACAGCATAATTGACATTAAAATATTAATAGTTGATTATCATTCCTAATCATATATCGGTCAATGAATTGTAAATGGAATTGCTATTGCTATTGCTATTATAAATATTTATTGATATTGATTACCACTAATTTATTGTCATTATATTTGTAACATATCACATTTCAAAACATTATCGTATTTCGCACACTATATAAAGGCATGATGGTTAGTAAAAATTGTACAATATTGTTGATCATTTCAATTTTTTATGATGTACTTTGTTTCTTCTTTATTCTTAATTTTTGAGTTTTAAAATTTTGAAACATATAATAGAATATAATATTAATATTTTCATTTTATATTATATTTTTAGGACGGTCATATCCATACAACGTTTCAGATTGAGGATTATGATTTACAAATTAGAAGAAGATAACTAAAAAAAATAATGTATACCGCGTATCTAATTTTTGTTGCCTCGCATATTTTAATTTGCTTACTTTTATTAATTTTTTCCCTTAAATTTGCTGCTTAATTAGATTGAAATATGTGGTAATCATTTTCCCTTAAATGAAATGATTACAAGAATATATATATATATATATATATATATATATATATATATATATATTCTAATATTCTATGCAACATATTATGTTCATGAAAACTTTAAATTTTAAATTTAATTCCTTAATTTTCACAGAGCATATAAATATGATTTAGTTCCAATAATATATTTATTTATAATTCCAATAGTTTATCATCTTTTATGAATATTCCAATAAGTTAGCTTTTTTGTTAGGTACAAATACTTTTTTTTTCTAGAAGTAGAAGAAAAGCTCAAGGCATTTTGAATGGAAAAATCATATGTTGGTGCTTTGTTATCTTTGTTCTTTTTTGAGGTACAAATAATTTATTATCTTTCTGATTTTTTAAATTAATTTTTGTGAATGGAAAGCTTATTTGTTGATTTTATCTATCTGGTTTTTTAAATTATTTTTTTAATTTATATGTTTTTTATAGTTATACATTTGGTAGAATTATTTTATGGTTCTTTTTAACTGATTTAGTGTAGAAGCATGTTTTGATTTTCCGAGATTCAAATGAAGATTGATTTGTGGAGAGAAAGTTGGGATTCATATAATACGATAAAATAAGTTGGAATTCATTGATAAAATATATGCAAAATTCATAGTTGATGTTTTATTTTTGTGCAAATTTTCTATTTCTCCTGCTATTATAAATGTTTATGAATACTAACCTTAATTTACAATTTTAGTAAAAAATGTGGAATGTTCTATTATCTCTTTATATATAATTCAAATGTTCTATTTCTATACTACATATAAAAAATTTAGGTGATTTATTTAGGGGATTAGTTCTACCCTCCAATAATAGAAGATTTAATTCAAGTCAAATCAAAATTATTATAAATTGACTTAATACATAATATTTTTTTTTTGATAAAAACTTAGTACATAAATTGATATGAATGATTCAAATTTGAGACGTAAAGTGAGTTTTGCTGCTGGAATCTTTTGAAGAAAAATCCAAAAATATGTCTATTTTAATTGTTAAAAAAAAATAATCTTAAAAATTAATTTTTTTTATAATAATTTATATTAAAAATCTTATTAAAACTTTCAATGAATTGTCTTTGGATTTCGATATTCAACTCTATTATGGGATATCTTAGGATTTATCTTTTTAATAGCAATTTTATAGTGAAATAATAACATTATCTACATCAAAATCAAAAGAGAAAAAAATATGAAGTTATACTCCAGTCCTTATATATTAACAGTCGTTTGACAACAACAAAAAGTACAAGATATATATGTCTCTTTCTTATTTTAAGATATATTTATTGTTTCTTTTCAAAATAAACCACTAATTAATATCACTATAATTTTTGGAATGTAAAAAATCAAGATTAACTGACGAAAAATGTCAAAATTGTTAGACTAGAATCAGAGTTTGAACGACCGTTTCTCCACTTATAGTGTGTGAGTTTCTAATTATTTATCATTTTGTCTACGTATTAAAAAACTAATCAATATTAATTATACAAGAATTTAAAGGATAGTTTTAGTCCATCAACACCTAAAAAAGATGCATTAACTATATTGTCGTATTTTCTTATATATAGAAACATAGAAAATTGCACCAAAAAAAAAAAGAAACATAGAAAAAAGTACATGTTATTTTATGTTGAAGAAAACTTGAGTTGTGTTGTCTTTGCAATTCTAAAGAATATGAGACGTAATCTCACCTTCATATTTTCATAAAAATAAATTTTTTATCGTCATTTAAAATAAAATGATAATTGGTCATCCTATTCTTTTTTTTTTTTTATGATAATAATTGGTCATCCTATTCTAAAAACTAACTAATTGGTGCTAAATTATTATTTTTGTAGGCTTTTAATTGTTATTGAAGGTTGCAATATTTTAATTTATAACATATACTAGTATATCTTACCCGTGCAAAGCACGGGTTAATTTTTACTTATAAAAAAAAAAATTCTTATTGATTTTGATGGAAGATTTTTTAAAATTATTTTTATAATAATTAATTTTAATCGCACATATTTTTATAATAAATTTGAAGTTACATCTGTTAACTTATTTTTTAAGGTGTATATAATATTTAAAAAAAATTGGGTGCCCAACTTTCATTGTCGATACTGTACTCACCACATGTATCACATATAATTTCTATTTTATTTCTTTTTATTGATATTAATAAATATATAAAAATCATTATATTTTGAGTAGTTATAATTTTTCGTGCAATAGTACCCATGAATATAATTTAGTTGGTAAGAGACGTTGTAATTTGAAAGGTTCATAGTTTGAAATTGGGATGCCTTGCTTATTTATCTTAAGAGGTGAATTTTTTTTCCACTAATCTACTTGGTAGGAAATAGAAGAAAAAAAAATTGTGCACAATATTTGATATGTACCCCGTCCTTTTATTTTAATATTTTAATCATATAAAATGAATATTATGTTAATTGAGTTCTATATATATTTTTGCATCAATAATTCAATTGATTAAAAAATTCCGCAAAAATATTTTAAATAATAGAGAAGAAGAAAAACTTTATTGATTAAAGTGATTTTAATTCAATTACATGATTTTATAAAAACAAAAAACTCAATTACATGATTTTAACTCCCTAAGTTTCACAATTTTTTGATTTTAGTCACCTAAATTTCAATTGTTAGATTTTGGCCCTCAATTTTATCCTGTTTTGCATTTTCTAGCTCTGTTAACTTTCTTAAAATAAAAACTACTTATGTGGTATTTTAAATAAAATATGTTTTTTAAATGTGTTTGTACTATGTGTGTTTTGTTATAATTATTTGAATGTGTGTAAACCCCGTGTGTTTTTAAATGGTATCTTGAATGTGTGTGTATCCCGTGTATTTTTCTATAAAAAATTTAAGAAAAAAAATATTTATACTGATTGTGTTTGTAATTGTATCCCGTGTGATTTTTCAGAGAGATTGTGTATCGTTAATTCAATTACTTGATTTTAATTACCTAAATTTCACAATTGGTAATTTTAGTCACCTAAATTTTAATTGTTCCAATTTGACCCTCAAGTTTACCCCGTTTTGTATTTCCTAACTCTATTGATTTTTTTAAATTAAAATTACTTATGGGGTATTTTAAAGAAAATATGCTTTTAAATGTGTTTGTACTCCGTGTGTTTTTCTTATAATTTTTTGAATTTATGTGTACCCCGTGTTGTTGTAAATGGTATCTTGATGTGTATGTATCTCGTGTGTTTTCTTATAATTTTTAACAAAAAAATAATTATATTGAATGTTTAAATGTGTGTGTATCCCGTGCAATTTTCCACAGAGATTTTGCATTAGATAATTCCATTACTTGATTTTAACTCCCAAAGTTTCAGAATTGCTTGATTTTAGTCGCCTAAATTTCAATTGTTCGATTTTGGCCATCAAGTTTACCCCGTTTTGTATTTCCTAATCTTGTTGATTTTTTAAAATTAAAATAACTTATGTGGTATTTTAAAGAAAATATGCTTTTAAATGTGTTTGTACATCGTGTGTTTTCTTATAATTTTTTTAATTTGTGTGTACCCCGTGTTGTTGTAAATGGTATCTTGAATGTGTATGTATCCCTTGTGATTTCTTATAATTTTTAACAAAAAAATAATTATATTGAATGTTTAAATGTGTGTGTATCCCGTGCGATTTTCCACGGAGATTTTGAATTAGATAATTTCATTCCTTGATTTTAACTCCCAAAGTTTTAGAATTGCTTGATTTTAGTCGCCTAAATTTCAATTGTTCGATTTTGGCTCTCAAGTTTATCCCGTTTTGTATTTCCTAGTCTTGTTGATTTTACTTATGTGGTATTTTAAAGAAAATATGTTTTTAAATGTGTTTGTACCCCGTGTTTTTTCTTATAATTTTTTTAATTTGTGTGTATCCCGTGTTGTTGTAAATGGTATCTTGAATGTATATATATCCCTTGTGATTTCTTATAATTTTTAACAAAAAATAATTATATTGAATGTTTAAATGTGATGTTTAAATTTGTGTCTATCCTGTGCGATTTTCCACAGAGATTTTGAATTAGATAATTCCATTTCTTGATTTTAACTCCCAAAGTTTCAGAATTGCTTGATTTTAGTTGCCTAAATTTCAATTGTTCGATTTTGGCCCGTAAGTTTACCCCATTTTGTATTTCCTAATCTTGTTGATTTTTTAAAATTAAAATAACTTATGTGGTATTTTAAAGAAAATATTCTTTTAAATGTGTTTGTACCCTGTGTGTTATCTTATAATTTTTTTAATTTGTGTGTACCCCGTGTTGTTGTAAATGGTATCTTGATTATGTATGTATCCCGTGTGTTTTCTTATAATTTTTAACAAAAAAATAATTATATTGAATGTTTGAATGTGCGTGTACCCCGTGCGATTTTCCACAGAGATTTTGCATTAGATAATTCCGTTACTTGATTTTAACTCACAAATTTTCACATTTGCTTGATTTTAGTCGCATAAATTTCAATTGTTCGATTTTGGCCCTCAAATTTACCCCATTTTGTATTTCCTAGTTTTGTTGACTCTTTTTAAATAAAAATTATTTTTGTGGTATTTTAAATAAAATATGTTTTTAAATGTGTTTTTATCCCTTGTGTTTTCTTATAATTTTTTAAATTTGTCTATACCCTAGTTTTTTCTAAACTGTATCTTGAATGAGTGTGTTTCCCATGTGTTTCCTTATAAAATTTTCAAGAAAAAATAATTATATTGAATGATATCTTGAATATGTTTGTATCTCGTGTGATTTTCCACAAAGATTTTGCATCGCTAAGCCTTAAAAGGGTGTACAGTAAGTCTATCAAATTGGATTGAATCTAATTAGAAACATATTCCTGTTTTTTTTTAGTTATAATTTTTTGAATTTTTCTTAAAAGAGCTTATTTCAAGTTAATAAATCATTTAATGTTGTTGGTTAAAAAAAATTCATGCACGAATATACTACGCAAATTTAAAATTTTGTTAAAAAACAAATAAATCCTTTAATGTAAAATATAAAGATTTTTGTTCATTATTATTTCTTAAAAAATAATACCATTAATTAATGAAAAAAACAAGGACTATCATTAATTATTCATGTGAAAGAATGAAATGTACTAAGAAAAGAGTATTTGAAAAAGTTTCCTTAAAACTAATACTATATTATATAGATATAGATAAATAATAATTCTTTTTAGAAAAAGAATTTTTTTAGAACAATAATGATTTGTTTTTACCGTAAAAAAAATTGAGATTTTATCATACAAAAATTATTCTGAGTATAAATTAATGTATCATTTATCATTTATATACTATATAGTATAATATTTTTCTTAAAAAAAAGTTGCAACAATAAAAAAATAGAAATTAAAATTAGCAGCAAAATAATTTATACAACATTTTATTTATTTTTTTATTGCTAAAATAAATTTTCTTTTCTAAAATGACTTACCTTGAGCCAAAAAAAATATATTGATTGGAAAAAAAAAGGAGAATTAAATGTTATTTATTGCTAGATGAATGTGAGAAGAACATTTAAATATTTCCTAAAATAATTTTCTTATAGTGGATTCGTAAATAGTATATTATATAGATATCAACGCATACTTATTAGATATATTTCTAATGATATGAATAAGCAGTTTTTATCGTCGTTAGCGACAAATAATCTTCATTAGAGAAATCTCACACGTGGGTTCTATTCTCTCAACCAAACTCTTTCGGTACACATGAATCATATATCAAATTTCTGACGCATGCTTGAGAAAATCAAGATCCTTACCATTTTGACACATTCATCTTCGGTAAATACTCAATGACTTATAAGTATTTTTTTGTTGACAAAAGTATATTTTTATTTTATAATTATAAAAACTTAAATAAAATATAACTTTTTTATAGATGTATTTTTACCCGTGCTTGGCACGGGTCCGGATACTAATTTAATCAATGTGTCACATTTAGATAGGGGGCACAAACTAATATGTTAGGAAAGACATTTAATAATGCGTTACTTTTATTACAAAAGTTTTAAAATATTTAAGAGTAATTGGGTTTTACTAGTATTAATCAATCGAAATGGAACCATGAAAAACATTTGCATGCCAATGTCCAAGAAGGAAACACATTATTCACTTTCTATTCTTCACAGAATCCAAGTAGGTTGATTCATAAATTGTGGAAACTAGTATGTTGGAGTGAAACTAGTTGGTCCATCTTGCTAAACGTTATGTTGAAAGTGGAAGCCACTAAATTTGATCTTAAAATTCTAAAGTCAAACATGTTACCTCAGCACTCGATCTATAATACACACTTCAATCACGACTCTATCACACTGATAATTATGAAGGATTGCATTTTGACCGTAACAATTTGATGTTACATAAAAACTGTAGCTTATAATTATCCATATTATTACTAGTTATGAATATGGTGACCCATTCATAATCATTTGGAACAACCAAAGTAAGGGATATAACTTATCATCTATTCTAAGGGCAGTGGTAATTGAGGGAAAGAAGCTAGGGTCCTAAAAGGGTGGGGCTTTTGATGTAAATATGAAAGGGTTGAGATGAGAGTGTGACCAAATATGTCGTCCATGGCACGCCAGGGACCGACTTATAAATCACTTGCCACTAATGGGATTTTTTGTTCACAGAATCCAAATAATTGATTGTGACCCAAAACCCATAATCATCTTTTGTCTCTTCAATCCCAATATTTTTTCTCTTTTCTCCACAATTCATGTCATTAATTTTGTGAATCTTTACAAAGAAAATACTACAGTATAACAGTACTATGTAATGTAACTACTATGAATAGCCTTTTCAAATTATAAAAAGATAATTCCCTTGGCGTGTAAGACTTAGATAGATCATCACTTTAATTTGTTGGGTAGAGAGTATTCTTTGTGGCTTATCATACATTTGTTTTATCTCCTTCAATTATTGATTAAATTCAAGTTGACTTCCTTTTCATCTTTCATCTGTTTGAAACTTTTACAAAAGAATATATATAGATTGGATTTAAAGGATATGTATAGTCAGTGTAAACACAGACATTCAATAAAAATCCAACAATTTGCCACATCACCTCACTCTTGTATGGTTATTTTAAAAAGTTTAATTATTATGGACAGAGAGTATAAATAATTTTTTTTTATACATACATTCAATCATATCACATCATATCACTTTTATAACTAAGTTTCTAAAATATCTATATGGCATGATTTAATTGAATGTATGTGTAAAAAAATATTACATTGTCGGTGTATATAAATTAAATTATATTTTAAAACTACTTGTATGACATTGATAAATGATGGTTTCTTATTGGATGTAAGTGTAAATCCCATTAAACTCTTTTATAAAATATTGATAATGGTAAATATATGCCTCTTTTTGCACAATACTATTTGCAACTTATTACTCATTATAAATTATAATAACGAATATGAATACAATCGTGGAGATAGAACAGATAGTTCTATGATTAGAAGTTTTGAACAATAATAAATCTATCTTATCAAAATATTCATTTTCAGAAAAAATAAATCCTATCAAAATATTGAAAAAAGACCAAGCATGCACAATTGAACCAAAAAAAAAAAGAAAGTACCAACAACTGTTTAAATAAAATTAGTAACTGTAGTTTCTTGCGATGCAGCAATTTACAAATAAAAGTTGGTTCTTTGGGCATGCCTTATGATGACCTTTTCATATACTATGTGATTAATACCCCACAAGTGGTGAACAAGAATCATTAATTTGCTTTACTTTTACCCTTTGGCCATAAGTATCATTTTTCTCCTTCACCGTGCTTTAAAGAAAGTATATTACTTAGGTCACGCATAAAAGAGGCAATTGGTGGATCTTTCCTGAACAGGGAAAAATTGTGACAAGTTGACAATAAAAATGGCAGGGATTTCATGCCATTTTGTTAATAAGAATTGAATTATACATTGACTTCATGCTTTAAATTTCTATAGTTTTCATTTTTACAAGTTTAAATTGATTCCTATAGCCGAAAGTTGAAACAAATGGAAATTCCTTAGTATTTTCCCAAACTTATTCAGATAGTAATATCTTGGAAAATTTGTAAAGAAAATGTAGTTTGTCTTGCAGAAAAGTCACAGTTTGAAAACAAAACTTATGTCACATGGGTTGGTATAATGGTGATTGGTGAGGAGATTGAGTTATATGCATGAGATTCAAAGTTAAAATCTCAATACTTTGATTACACACCAAAAACAAAACTATGCATTTAGTAATGGACTCAATCCAATACTATAGGATTCGAGAGAAAGAGATAAGAAATAGATGAGATCTGATATGGAGTGACTATGGTATGATTTGGTGAGAATACATAATTTAATGGCTAATAATTGAGGTCCACAGTGGACCATAAGGGTCACTATCCACCTTAGCCATAGTCTTCAATAACAACAATATTCAAACCCTTTTTTTTTGGCGTATTTTTGCTGACCAGAAACCATATAAGATTATCTTGACAGACAAGTATAATCATATTATATGATAAATATCATAAAGCAGACAGAAATATTAATTAGTACAATCTACATCGAATAAATTTCAGTAACTACAATAATAAAACATTTAAATCCCATGGTTCCAAAATCTTCCTCAAGTGTGAAGCCTGTGCAATTAAAGAACAGAGATAACATGACACTAATTAAGAGTCAAAGCTTCTCGTGTTATCAGGTACACTAAATAACCTAACCTTATGACAGGCATAAAGGAAAACAAATTCATAGACCTTTTATCGTTACCTAACAGAAATAATATAAGCTTACCAAAAGTTCAACCACAACTACTCACACTTGATGGACCTGTATATGTGGCGAACAAAGAGCAAGGAGGCACGGAAACCTACGCTGCCGAGCATGAGAAAGAAGCCATAGCAGATGCAGGCCATGTAACCGAAGAAGAACGAAGTTTGCATAAAACCAGACATATCTGATCTTGCATAATAATAATACAAGCAATAGCCGTAGATGAATAAGCCAGTTGATCCACCGCAAAGGAAAGACCTATCGAAACACAATAACAACATAAAATTTTCTGGTTTGAAGGTTTTATATAGGAAACAACAAAAACGATCAGAATGTTTTCAGTAAAAAGTTATTTTCACCATTTGCTACACTTTGAAAACAAAATCTATATTTAAAAAACAGGACAATTTTTTTTGTAATTCAAAGTGAATTCAAGAACTGAAAACAAAAACATTTTTGCAAATCAAATAGTCCAAAGTATTTCCCTTATCCAAATTCACTTTAGGCATTGGAAATAGCTGGCTTTGCCCATGGGTTCATGCCATGGCCCAGCCCTTGTACTAAGCCCAAAATTAGTTAGGTATGGACTTTGCCTACGTTTGAAGCCCACATACAGCCTTTGGCCAAAGAATATCATCCAAAAGAAATTCATAGCAAAATATATTTTATTAGGCATATGATTCGTATTCATTTTACAGAAAACTGAAAGATCAAATATATGGAAAAAAATGTATAAACAACAACCAAAGTCAATTTCTCACTAGCTAAGGTTAATTGCATGAATCTAATGGTGCTATAAACAATGGAAGCTAAGCTATTTTTTTCTCTAATTATTTAATTTCTAATCTTGTCATATACGGTTATGATTATCCACCCATCATAACATTCTTATATCTGTCATACTAGGCTTAATTCCGTGTTGGCTCTTTACCAACCGACATTGAGTTTCATAATTCATACAACACCATAGGCCATATGAAAAAAAAGTCTAAAAAACTGTAAGTAAATTATAACTGATTCATCAATTCACTTATTCATTCAGAACAAAAATTGTAAAGAAAGGAGAGAAAATGGACACGAAGATGAAAAAAAAGGACAAGAGATAGATAATTTAACCAACACAAGTCACAGCTGACTTCAAGCTCAATGTAAAAAGCTTATCTTTGACAAAATGATATGAAAACTGATGGCATTACTTGTTGGGATTAATTGTAAAATATGAAGTGAAAATTATTAAAAATTCAAGCCTTAATAAGATCAAACTGGCGCAATGATAAATAAATTATGCATCCTGTGTGTCATAGGTTGCACAAACATGATTCTTTATTTAGGTTCATTCATCATGTGTTTTTCTATGTTGAAAGCACCAAATTAACACGATTAGAAGAAAGAGAATAGTAGAGAAAAAAGAAGAAAATGAACAACAATTATTATTACTCATTATGATTTCATATTTACACTTGCGATCATTTTTGTAAGCTTTTAATATTTAATTTGGAAAATATGTGAATGTCAAAATAGTAGGATTTTATATGGGATTTTGTACGCAACTATAAGAGCCGTGCTTATAAGATAAGGAGCCGTGCTTTTCAGTTTGAATAGAAAACCACACAAAACACATGAAAACAGATGAGGCTGACTATGATTAGTTTTTTCAAAAGTAAATATTAATTGAAAATAGAAAAATATAAACTTTGGTTTTACTGGAAATCACCACATCATTTGTGTTTGTTAAAAATTCGTGCAATAAAGCATTTTCCATAAGATAAGTTACATACCTCCACCACCATTCATGATCTTCCGCAGCAAGTTGAAAGTATGTCAAAGCCACAGTGATGAAAGCAGTGACAATCAACAGAATAATAAAGACGATGAAGAGTATGCTGTAGATAGTATAAATCCTGTGGCCCCAAACGCTAGCAAAAATGTAGTACAGCTCTATGTAGATGGCACTGAAAGGGAGAAATCCTGCCATTGCCATCTGAGGAATGGTGCTCCTGTACCAAGGCAGAGGTGGAATTTCTCGGGGATATTTTGTAGTGCGGACAGGTGCTTGGAACTCTGTTTTGCTATTTTTACCAGCAATGCCACCCAACACAAGTAATGGTGAAGTCACCAGTGTCCATATTAGGACAATAACACAAATTGTGCCAAAAGGAAGTGCAGCAGTTGCACTATAAGCAATTGCGACTGTGTTAAGGAAGCAGAACATAAGGAAAAGAGGGCCACAAAAGAGGCATCCTGTCAGCAATAAGTTTCTAACCTGTCAAACAAGAAAATAAGTGTGTAACTGTAAGTATAACTCTAATTGCATTTCACAAGAAGTAAATTAACTAACTAATACAGTCAAACAGTGCGCAAAAATCAATGCAAGCAATCCATATGTACCCAATTAGTCCCTTCTAGTTGAATATAGAAGGAAGTAGCAGTATAGCCAGCAATGCCAGATGTGAGAGCATATATGACCACCAGTGCGGTGAATAAAGCTCCTCGGTTGTAGGGATAGAATACACCAACCAGTGCAAGCATAAAAATGAAGATTGTGCTGCACAAGCAAAAATGAATAAAAAAATATTATATGCACTCGATGTTATAACTTAATGAAAAAAAGATTCAACAAAAGGGGAAAAGACGCATATTAGAAGATTCTTACAGAGTGAATAACTGAGTTCCAGAACCAAGGGCAGCTGCGAATATGGACTTGAACTTAGGAAACCGGAAAACATCCCCATGAATGTATTTCCATCCTGTCTCCTCTTGATCATCAGCAGCTTCCTCATCTTGAGCATATCTGGAGACAATAACAGCCGACAAAAACAGAAACCAAGAAAAAACGGATTAATAAACCAATGTTATTATATATAGGTAATAAGATGACAATCTGGTGAATGATGAGCAAGCAAGGCATACTTCATAAAGTCATTCTTCAAGACACGCATGAGAATGGTTGCGAGAAAACCAGTCAAAAGAAGAACTGTGACACAAGAGTTTATGATGGAGAACCAGTGTATCTCCAAGTGATGTGGGAGAGAAGAAGACTGAGAGTATTTTTCCATTCTCTTCTCAAAAGGAATATCAGTTTCCTTCCACTTGACAGTATACAGAAACTCAACATCAACTTCCTTGTCCTCAGTGAGGTCCACCACAGAATGAGGATCCATACGTGCACTAATTTCAATGACACGGTCTTTGTTGTACAGAACATCAAACTGAATATGCTTGTAAAGAAAATACTTATACTCGCTAGGGTCCGTTTTTCCTTCTTTGTCAACAGTTCCAATAAATCCCCAGATTGGCAAGTCATCATAATACATTTGAAAATAATAATCCTTTTTAACCGCTTCTCGGAACAAAGTAACTTGCTCCCTTGTAAGCGTCTTCTTGCACACAACCTCAGAGTCCTTCTCCTTTTTAAACTTAAGTTCATAAGGAGCACTAACAAGACGATCTCCATTCAACACCTCCCCAAGCGCTTCAGTTTTTTCTTTTTCGTGACCTGGCATTCAGATGCACTCATTTTAAGAGGGTATACTAAAAATCCACAAAAGTACACAAAACTATAAAATGCATAAAACAGAGCTGCAAATTAACACTTTCTTTAATCATACAGTTCAACTCTAGTAAGAGTTCCATTAAAACAAAATATATATATTAATCTATGTTGTCAAATCTCAAATAGCATAAAATAGCAGTTTATTCATATTCCGCTACGCTAAAGCACTATATTGCAGCTCTAACTGCAATTCGACAACACTTTGTAGTACTATTTAACATATCATTGCAAACAATAGCGATTTGTTCAAATTGAGCTACACTATACAACTATAGCCCAATATTTGACAACAGTGATATTAATAGCAAGATTCTTTTTTTGTACATCGGAAAGATAAATTGCTCCCTCCAGGGATTGATCTCTGGACCTCCCCCTACCCAACTCATATGTCGCTCATACCACTTGAGTTATCCTACGAGGACAATAGCAAGATGTTTAACTAGACATGAAAAACATTGGATTACAAACAATTTATGAATTTATGATATATAAATATCACTAGTTGCCAAAAGTGAAACAAGTACTCTCTCCCTCTCACAATAGGTGTCTCAATTGAGTTTTTTTTTCTGTCTCAAATAATTTGTCTATTTAGAATATCAAGACGGCATTTATTACTCTTTTTGCAATAAACTATCCTTGTTTATTAATTAGCTCACGAAATTATTTCACTAATAACTACTTCATTAATAAGGCAATTTTAGTATACAAACTCATTTTATTATTTATATTTATTTATTTTGGTGGGCAAATTATTTTTTTTTAGTACATGATATAGATAAATTGCTCCCGCTAGAAATTGATCCATGGACCTTCCCTCCCCTCCCCTACCCAACCCATATATGATATATCCCACAGCTATTCCCACTTGAGCTATCCTACAGGGACTTAATTCAACAAAACTAATCAAGTTTACAGAATGAAGCAAACGTGAATTAAATAAACTTAATTGAATAATAATGAAGCAATAAATAGTAATAATAGAGTACCTGTTTTACAGAAAGGGAGGTCAAGGTATCGATACGTTTCACTGAAATCAATGAAAGAAACAATAAATCAGAAATTAATGATGATGTTGAAGAAAACGAGATCAGATTTTGACGAGGTACCGAAAATATAATCTAAAACTGAAGAAATGAGTGTAATAGAAAAGAGATCGAACGAACGAACCTGGGATTGTGAAAGGGACCGACTTTGTTGGCGTAAAGAGGAACTGCATCTCCATCGGAGTAACGGTGATCGGAGGCGTCGGATCTAACATGAGTACAGGACAGAAGAAACACAGACAGACTCATCAGCTCGATCCATACGATCCTACTTCCCATTTTTTCTTCTTCTTCTTCTTCTTCTTCTTCTTTCCTTCTGAATCAGATAAATATAACAGGCTATTGAAAAAGGAAAGAAACAAATATGTGACCAATTTATTTATTTATTTATTTATTATTCACTGCAATTTAATTTTCAGATAAATCACCATTTTTTTACTATTATAATAAAAGTAAGTTTTGTCCTTTTCCTTTTTTATTTTTTTTGGAATTGTCCTTTTCCTTTTGTTAATGGTTTGCTAACATTATCTATTCAAATCATTTTTTATCAATTAGAGGATTAAGAATTACTCCATCCTTACTAAAATAAGTGCAAATTTTTACATATTTAATTTTTGGGTCATGCTAACCGGTGCCTCCGGGGTATTGGTTAAGAAACCTTAAAAAAGAAAGTTTTAAAATAAAGTTATCACTTTTTAAATTTTGCACAATTTCCAATGTCAAATTTCCATATTTGGTTCTTTAACCAATGTATCGGGGGCACCGGTTAGCATTTCGCTTAATTTTTTCCGACTTTCACTCTTTGATTCTCAGGTGAAATGAGTCATAGTAGTCGTGGTAATGAAATCGTGCTTCTTCTTACTAAATCCAACACCAATCACCAAATTCAGAGGGGGTGTAGGTGCATCTGCACCCCCTGGAATTTTATTTTTTTACAATAGAAATTTTATTATTTTTTAACTAATATCTTTATGTTTTTTGTATTTTGCACCCCTTACTTTTTCATTTCTGCACCACTCACTTAAAAGTCTAATCATTATTTACTATAATTTTATTTTTTACTTTCAACTTCTCTCTAAAATTAGATCTTTCAAACACAACCACCACCACTTAAAAATAGTTTTAACGAGACAAATAGTCGGTTGTTTATTTGTGTGACTTGTTTGTGTCCAACCAACTTGTTCTCTTCTTTTGACAAGGAAAAGTTGATCGAATTTGCAAAGTTTTATCTAAAATAATTTTGTTCAACTAGTTTGATGATGTTTGATAATCAACTTGAGACTTACATCATTGATATGCAAATAAGTGATCTTTTAGAAAAATTCGTTGAAATGAAAAGACATTTTATTTATCTATTGGTTTATCAACTTTTGAAGTTAGCAATGATTTTTTCCGTTGCCACAACAACCGTTGAACGATCGTTTTCGGCTATGAAGATTGTGAAGACTATAGACTTCGTAATCAAATGGAGGATGATCTTTTGAACGACTGTCTTGTGGTTTATGTTCAACAATCTAGATAATGAGTTGATTATTCAGAGATTTTAAAATATGACTCCGCGTAGCAGACAATTGTAATATATATATATATATATATATATATATATATATATATATATATATATATATATGTTATTTTTTTTAGTACAATGTAATTTTTTAATGTATATTATAATTATTAAAATATTAATTAAATATTGTACCTCTTGGACTAGGGTCCGAGCAACGCCACTGACTAAATTTAGTTAATATTTTTTAAGATAATAAATATAAAATTAAATCACTCATTATAAATATTGATCCATTGTTAAATTGAAAATCACTCATTGAATACTAGTCCTTACCAAAAAATAATATCGAATACTAATCACTTTCTTCTTCTTTTTTAATTTGGTGCAAACTAATCACTTTCTTCTATTTATTTATTTATTTATTTATTTATTTATTTATTTATTTATAACATTCTCTTTTTAATTAATAATATAATATGTCAATGTGAATTTTGCTATCTCTTACAATATAATTAAAATGAATAATTAAAATTTTATATATAAGTGTGTTTAGGTAAAATTTGTATAATTAAAATGAATAATTGCAGAGAATGTTATATTCATTAACTATAAATATACTTTTTTGCTTTTAAATGATAAGAATTTGATTTTTTTTTTCTTCTCACACCCCAATAACTCAGTAAATTATAGTTATATCCCAAAATAACCAAACTACCTTAAATGATAGAAACTACATTAATAAAATATGTAAACTCAGTTTGCGTAGGTCATGTAAATTCATTTTAAGAACATCTGAATTTAGTTTCAGTTTGCAATTTAAGTTTAAATAACTCATGTAAGATTAGTTTGCATAGGTCATGTAAACCCAGTTTGCGTACCTCATGTAATTACTCAGTTTAGGTACGGCTGAATTTAGTTTGCGTATAAAATTTAAGTTTACGTAATTCATGTAAAATCAATTTGCGTATCTCATGTAAATTTATATTATGCTTATAAAAAAACTTATAGATAATTAAAGAAGAGTAATTCTGATATTATCATAAAATTTTAGAGAAATTTGGGTGCAACTAAACTTTTTTGGTGGTGTAACTAGAAATTTTCTAAGAAATTTTCACTGAAAATAGTCTTATAATGCTAATTTTAGAAAGGAAATAACAAATTGATAAAAAAAGAAAAAAGGACATGACAATATTAAGATGATATAAAGTGATATCTTTAACTTTTTCTTTTTCCAACCTTGAGTCAAAAGAAACCCTTTTTTATTTTGCTTGTTATAAATTATTTTAGAGAAAAGAATATGCAACCGATCGTATATTATGTTACGAGTTACGTCATTCCACTTTCTTGATATGAAATATAGAAGATTAATAATTTTTTATTAAATGACTGTGTAAAATTATTTTCCTCATAATAGATCTCTGTTAAACTCTTGTTTTTATTTTTTAAAATAAATAGTAGGTTTAGTTAGGCCCACTTAATTTCTACTAATAGGTTGTACGATGATAAACTCATACATACATATATAGAGATGAGCAAGGTGTAAAGTTGCGGCGGCAGTGTTTGAGAAAGGAAAAACATACTACTATCCTATGGCGTCTTTTGGTTCTTTTCATCCCTTGACACCACCATCACCACCAACAACACAATATGATTCCATTTTCATAAACCTCACTCCCATGCAACGTTTGACTTATAATGAAATGCATACGGAATTGCAATTCCTTGTTCGGTGTGCGAATATTGAGACACAAATAACTGCTAAGGAACATAAACAAGCACAAGCCAATGATTTACTCTTGAAAATGCGAAAGCTTTGCGTCGATCCCGAACTATTAAACCCTCACATTTACCCATATCCCATTAATGCATTGTTTGAATCTATAACTCTTCATGATGCATCTCCAAATTTCATATCTGAAAAATCCTTCTGCAATTTAGATCGAAAATTTTGCGCAAAATGTCGTAATGAAGAAGATGTTTTAGTCACATCATGTTTTCATTACATATGCATTGATTGTATGTCTTACTTATGGTTGCATAATGGTGGTCCTACCAAGAAATTATGTTGTTATATTTGCAAAAATGACATAGAAACAAAAGATATTTGGTTAACTTATGATGCAAGGTCAAAGGTTGATATTATGGTTGAACTCTTGAAGGAAGAAGATTCAAGTAATAAGGTTATTGTTTTTTGTGAATTTGTTGAAACTTTGGTTAGGTTGGAATTTGCTCTTAGGTCTAATAATATGAAGGGATGGTGTTACTTCCACAACATGAATGAAACATTTAATACTCATTCTATTCATCAATTTCAAAACAATGATGATGCAAATATTATTCTATTTGATTTAAAACTACTAAATGATCTTGAAGGTTTTGATCTTAGTTGTGTGTCGAAGATTTACATGATGAATGGTTGTTCTGAGACTACGGAGCAAGAAGTTGTTTCGCTCGTCACTAAGCAAAAGAAGCAAGTGAAGTTTGTTAGAATCTTAGCAAGGGATACTATAGAATGTAGATTGATCGAAGTTCAGAAGACTGATTTTAGCAATAGCGTTTCCATTGGAGTGCAAAATATTAGACTATACTAAGTTCATGCAAAAAGAAGTTGCCTTCTTGGTTTAAATGACAACCACCGGTTTCTTACTTGTATTTGTTTTGTTTTGTTTTGTTTGAACCCATATGTTTCTTTGGTAAGCTTAGATATATATTGTTTTTTATGTCTCTTGGAGTTTTGCTTGCTATTTTAGTTAGTAAGTATATCGATCTATTTAAGAATTAATGGTGTTAGTTAGTTAGTATAGGTTTGTGTTGGATTATTTAAGAATTATTGCTCTTTTGTTATTTACTGCCTTTTGATTATTTATGAATTATCAATTATTTTAAAAAATATTTATTAGAATTTGGTAGGCATAACCAAAAGTTAGCTTTAAGATGTATCAAAGGGTATCCTAGATCTGTTGTTGGGCTTCCTGTCGTCCACGCTTCAGGCCCAATGAGCGTGAGGGGAGTGTTGGAAATTCTGCTTTTATTGCGGTCATCCCCCATCCGCCTAATTTTGACATTTGGCTTGCCTTCATTAGATCAGTGCAGCCTCCAACACTTCATTGTGTTGGTGTAAAGGGGTGAATTTAGTCCTACATTGCTTAGAGATATGGCCAGTGTAGTGTTCATATAGCATGAGCAACCCTCGGTTTTGTGAGGATGAGTTAGACCCAATATAATATCTAAGCCAAATTTAACAGTTGTAATATATAGTTGAATCATATATTATATATTACATCATCATACTAACAATTTTGCAAAGAAAGTTTTTGACAATTTAGATCTTTGTAGGCATATAATTCAACAATGGACATTTATTTATATACACAGTAGCATGTTAGACATTAAAATTGAATAAAACTCTATAGAATTTTTCTACTTAATGAGGCTGTGTGCACAAAAAATATAAGGATTAATAGCATCAGAATCAGGATTCATTAAATGAGAACAAGTTTGAAGATGTTCTGAAGTTTCTGATTTTCTAACAAACTTTCAGGACAATTTTAAAAAAATTGAGTAACAATTGCTTATCTTTTATTTTATAAAACATCAAACTTTGAGAGTTTTCATGTCCAATTGTGAGGTTCTCAATTCTCATAGTGTTACCTAATGGTCTGTTTCCTATGTATATGTTCCAGTCACAAAAGTAACATTTATTACACAAGCAGATTCTTCACCTCTTTTCCCTTGAAGATTGGTGAAAAGATTGTGTGCTTGGTGAATCGATCCTCACAATAATATCTTCTTCAATACCTATGAAATCACGTAATTGTTGTCGAGCAATTCTGTGGGCGAGAAGAAAAGCAGCACATATATAGCATGCTGACTCCAACCTTTGCACAGTGAAGTATGTAATTAACTTCGGCGGAAACATACTTGACTGGAGGAACTTGTAGTAATTTGGGAAGTGAGCGCTACATTTTAAACCTTTCCAGTCACATAGGGGCTCCGATGAAGCCAAATCTATTGCTTCCTGTACTGATAGCATCAAGATACTGGCTATTGTTTGAGTAACTCTCCCTTCAGCAAGCATCTCCCAGTAAGCAGCTTGGACACCTAATATGAGCAATGAGTTCTTAAATTCATAGTATTATTAGCAAATAAGAACTTTATCAAAGGACTAAGTCAACAAAAGACTACCATCATATGTGCAATTTTCTGTGTGTGCATACCTATTGAAAAACTAACATGAGCTAACAGAAGCAACTTTGTAAAGCACTTGTGCTTGTGTAAACTATAAATGTAGAAGCTCTATAGAATCGAAACAGCTGCAAATGTTCACATACCATTCAGAAGGCGTACTCGTATGTCTTTCAAATTCATAGGATCTAAGTTATTGTCGCTTTCAGATGCACCATGAGGATGAACGCGTTCACCTTCAATGTCATTTAAGCAGGAAATATATCTCTTCACTGTGGGCCAGTCAGAAGGCCCAAGTTCCTCATCATATCCAAGTTCACCAAAAGCCTCTAATGCTTTGTTAACCATTTCATACTTTGTAAACTTAAGGATACGTCTCTGAAATATATTAATCAAAACATGAGGACCAATGAACATGAATATCAATGATGACTTCATGCGAGCACAATTGTTTCCCTACTTTCCCCAAAATACTCATGACATGAAGTTGGTAGAGCATGCAACATAGGAATATGTATTTTTATTTTATTTTAGGAAGCTTAACCAAAGGAGGGTTTCTAAGTAATTTATTTAAATCAGTCTAAAAAATAAATGAATTTCAATCGAATTTCTGTTTTAGTTTTCCTTAGTTTATTCTTAACGAATATCTATCATTAAAATAAGCTTTACCATTTCTTGAGATAAAATATCCATTGAGCAATATTGTAGAGAAGGAGAATTTGTGCTAGTTGGCCAGAGGCCGTGTACGGTAAACATTTGGTGATCAAGTAGTGTTTTGCATACTGGAGGCCTACAATAGCTTACTGGCCAATGTGCAGCTAATACGAGCAAAGCATATATAAGACTTAATTGAATGTATGAAGAAGAGGAATCATAACCATTATTGGTGTCATTTTAAAGAGGGTGATCACAAAAAGATATATATTTTATGTCTTTCTCGTTGTTTCTCTTATTCAAACCATATAGCTATATATAGATTTATTCATAACCTAACTTATTAGAGATATGGCCAATGTACCTAACTTAGGCCAATGTAGTGTGTTATATAGCATGGGCAACCCTCAGATTATGAAGTGTGTTATATAGCATTCTAATAGTGTGTTATATATAGCATTGGCCATATCTTTAATTGGCCAATGTAGTGTGTTATATAGCATGGGCAACCCTCTTCATAACCATATACCTAACTTAGGTTTTTCATTCCTATTGTATTTTCTTTTTTTCATTCCTATTAGAGATATGGCCAATGTAGTGTGTTATATAGCATGGGCAACCCTCACATTAAAAGCCGGTTTTGTGACGATGAGTTGGGTCCAATATAAAATCTAAGATAAATTTAACGATTGACGCGACGAAAAAAATAGTTACTTATAGTTGAATATGTAAAATTATTTTACACTATCAATACACATTTCATTTTCTCATACTGGATGAGTCTTACTGGGCCCAATTATTGAATTACATCATTTTTGGGCCTCTATAATTAAATTAATTAAATAAGATACAATAACAATGTAACGGGGGGTAAATTGGGAATTGCAGCATTTGATTATCATGTATAAATAAATAAATAAACTGATGAAATTGAAATCAATCGTAATCATTCTTCTCATTCCATTCATTCAAAAAGTGCGTTCTAACTTCCTCCAAACCCTAGAAATCGCTCCAAGTTCGTTTTTGTTTAATTTATCACTTGAATCTAAAAAATAATTTTTATATATAGGTTGCATCATCATCATTACTACTTGGTTGGTCGTTCCCTTTTTTATTTATTTAATTTAACACAATTTTGGGTTGATTTTCCAGTATCCAATCTTTACTCTCTGAATAAAGTGAGATTAATCGACAATGGCCACATCGATGATTATTATAGATGAAAACATTGATATTCAAACTCCTAAAAGTAAGTAAGTTTCTTACATTATTATTATTATTATTATGTTGCTTATCAGATGAGGAGGACATCCAACCTCAGCCTGAAGAGCAGGTTGTGACTGAAAATGACCAAGCCCGGCCCGCAAAGAGGCCCAAGTGGGCCTAGAAGGATCAAGCATCATTCACAAGCATTGATTACAATGAAGTCATCAAATCTATTGAGTAATCTTCTTCTAGAACTGTTAGTAAGTGACTTTGATTCTCATTGCTTCACAAGCAAGAAAGTCGCCAAAGCGGTAGGAATAGTTCTAAAAAATATACTCCCTCCGTACCACAATATAAGTCGTTTTGGGAAAAAAATTTGTACCAAAATATAAGTCGTTTTACAATACCAATGCAACATTTAATGCTATTTTTCTTATTATACCCTTAACTATTTATTACTCTCTCTTCTTTTACTTCTATAATTTATCTTTTCCATACTATTAATGAAGGACAATTTTGTAAACTAATTCGTAATTTCTCTTTTCCATACAACAATGATTACATTTCTTAATTTGTGTGATATGGTCAAAACAACTTATATTTTGGTACGGAGGGAGTATTAGAAAAGTCTGTTTTAAGTATGTTTATGCAAACTTGGTTCAAGTAGGTTTGTTTCAAATTTCAAAATTTGATAGCGTTCTATGGACAATAATATATGACTTGTTTGTGTGATATGTGATGTGATTTATCTTGGAGTTATGTGGGTAAATTTATGTTTTTTAAAAAAATATTACTTATAAATTAGAATCCTAATAGTTTTTCTATTGAGCAACATAATTTTATATATATATATTTTTTTTTAGAATTACAAAATCTATTTTGTTTTTTCTTTACGGTTACAAATCATCTAGTTAATCAATACTTTGAATCTATAGACATAAATACAATTTGAAGTGCTCTTCCAACTTCCCTTGTTAAACTAACTTTGAATTCATAAAAGTAACCGTCAACTTATTAATTTAGGATGTCATATACTGATACACTTAAATTATTCAAGTATACCATAAAAACTCCCTATTTGTAAAAAGTAAAATAATTTTTTTTATCCATCAACAAATTACAACCACAAATTTTTGAGAGTGAAAAGTCACACAACAAATTATAACAAGTTGGGTTTGTAATTATTGTTATTATTATTATAATTATTATTATTAATATTTTTGTTAAAACTAAAATTAAAGCTTAAACCTAATTTTACACCATATTCAACCTCCCAATAGCAACTTTGTTCATGCATTTATGCCGCCGTACTATATGTCCAACCAATTGAGCTAAACTCGTGGGACTTCACATCTTCATTTGCCATATAAATAACAAGTTTAGATGTTAATTTACCACATTTAATTTAAAATCCATAAATTAAAAGGCAAATAATAAATTAGAAGCTCCGCAATTAAGCTCTATGATATCATGTTAGAAATCACGTGATCAAATACTTTAAGATTCATTCCATAAAGAAAATATGTTTGAGTGCTTGATAGATAAAATAAGGAGAATTAACCGGCACAAGTTATTGTGCATGGATTATGCACCGTGCATAAATATTCCATATTATTTAGGGCATCGTCCAAATTTCTAGTACACCCCCAACCAAATTGTTTAATACACCTCCTAAATTTCTAGCGCATCTCCCAAATTGGGGTGCGTTGGAGGGTGCGCTAAAAATTTATGGAATCCACTAAACAATTTTCAATATTTATGCACGGTGTATAAGAAAAAAACTTACACCCCATATATAATCATTTCCGAATTAACAACCTAACCGACTTTCAATTATATAACAATTGAAAATAACACAACCGCAATTGAAGTGGTATTAACTCGTAACTCGTACGTTTGATTATAATTTTTCTCTTATTAAAGATTTACATAGACCTGAACACAATATTGACATGTAGACGTTAATAAAAGGGAAATGCTAGATGTTGCGAATTTTTTATCATGAGCGACTCGCGAATGAAGTGGCATCTCATAGGATTAACCAACACACTGTGTTTATCGACATATTCTGAGAGTCATCTAGGGGTGTAAGCGGATCAGACAAAACCAATGAAACCGATGATCCAAACCGATCCAAACCAATATTTTTTGGTTCTGATAAAAAAACCGAACTAAGCCGAGTTAAACCGAAGTAGTTTGGTTCGGATCTCGTATTTTATTTTTGAAAACCGATGAACCGGTATACTGAACCGACAATCTTATAATAGTTCATTTGACTCTTATTTTGACAGGCTCAAACTACATTCACCTTCAAAATAAAACACCAAGACAATTTTATGAAAGTGACACCAAGATAATCTTGGGTTTCAACACACCAAGATGTGACACCATGTAGTATCACTTGTAAACACTTTAAATTTATATTTGTGTCTTTCTTTTTCTCTTATGCTCTTGTTTTAGAGTATTGTGAGATGTAGTTCAAATTTTTTCTTTGGAGAGTGTAGGTGTACTCGGGTCATGGGGTGGTTGAGAATGGGTCTATGTGTTGTAACAATTTTCACATAGTAATTATTCTCTGGTTGTCAGTTTAGACAACGGCCGTAGTTTTTTCTCCAGTTTTAGAGTTTTCATGTTATATTCTTGTGTTGTGAATTGCGCTTCTGTTTGTTTTTACTCCTTCGGCATTTTTGTTACCCAACAAGTTGCTAGAATCACTTGAGACTTAACGACATTGTTAGTTGAAATTCTAAGGTTGAATATGAATGAAGAGGTCCAACATAACAATATTGACATCGACAATGGAACTAGTATTTATGAACAACTATTGGCGTTATTAGGGCTAAATATGATTTAATTGCATAAAACTTAAAATATTATAATTTTGCAAAGATTAAAAGTAAAGTTTAATGGTTACAAATGATCAGTGTAAATTAATTTTATATACAGATATTCAATAAGAGTGATTTAAATCTCAAAATTATATAAATAAAGTGGGGTGAAGGTTGCAATAGTTGAATCATATATTACATCATCATACTAATAATTTTGCAAAGAGTTTTTGACAATTTAGATCTTTGTAGGCATATAATTTAACAATGGACATTTACTTTTATTCACAGTAGCATGATAGACATTAAAATTGAATAAAACTCTATAGAATTGTTCTACTTAATGAAGTTGTGTGCACAAAAATATAAGGATTAATTGCATCAGGATTCATTAATGAGAACAAGTTTGAAGATGTTCTGAAGTTTTTGATTTTCTAACAAACTTTCAGGACAATTTTTAAAAATTTGAGTAACAATTGCTTATTTTAAATTTTATAAAACAGCGAACTTTGAGAGTTTTCATTACTAATTGTGAGGTTCTCGGCTCTCACGGTGATAACTAATGGTTTGTTTCCTATGTATAATGTTCCTGACACAAAAGCAACATTTATTACACAAGCAGATTCTTCACCTCTTTTCCCTTGAAGATTGGTGAAAAGATTGTGTGCTTGGTGAATCGATCCTCACAATAATATCTTCTTCAATAGCAGAATCATCACTTGCATATATGCTCCGCTGCATTGCCCTTGCAAACAAACTATTGCTTTGGAGCTCAGAGCTCTGATTATGCTGATTCTGGCTGTAGAAATGTTCAGGCCAACTCATAAGGCCGCTATGTTCTGTACGTGAACTTGATTTTATAACATGGGCAGAATCAACCTCAAATGCAGCAATGTCAAACACAATTACCCTTGCTCTAGTTTCAACCAGATAACAAGATCCTTGATGAATAAAACTAGCTTCCTTAGTACCTGATATAAAAGCCAGAGATTCAGCATCATTTTCGAATATAATCAGACTTAAACTTTTCAGGCTTGAAGCCCAAGTTATATCGTTGACTTAATGACTTGAACATATGAAGAGTTGATCCTTAATAGACACCTAAGTACAAAGCTTATACATAAAACAAACAGAGTCTCGTTGGTTTGAAATAAAAAGGATTTTTTTTTCATTTCCTATTTTCATTAATAATTACAAAAGCGCCGCATTGTTTTCACTTTAGTTCCAATTTTCAAATATTTAAAATGGAAACAAAGTGACATCCTTGTAATATGAGTAAAAATAATGAATAAAAATAAATAAAAACAAACTTTTCTCAAACCAAGTTGGCCCTAATATTCCTTGCTGATAAGGTTTATTTCAAAATAGAGAAAGCAAAGAATATAAAAGAAACATGATGATTAATTTATTCTAAATTAAAATTTTATAAAATGTCGAGTCTAAATGTTCTCAAGTCCCTTTTTCTCCTGAAACATTAAAGGGTTAAGTGAACGACTAATATGCAGTATGCCTAAGGCGTAGGTATGTTTCGCCATTATAGGTAAAAAGTAAAAAATAAAAGCTGAATCTGCTTAGATTAACTTCTTTTTCTCATCCAGCCTAGTTACAGTTTTTGTACTTGAAATCCGTTTCCTTGTGCCTTAGTGTTTCCCTAAACCTTCATACAAAATACCCATGTCTTCTAATCGAAATGGAAACTCAGAAAAAGGAATTAGACAAGGAATCATATTCGAGACAACCTAATATACCTGACGTGGACAAATTTTGGAAGCTTCGATTCCCCTGCGAAGGAACCAGAGCTGCTGGTGCTGTTACCAGTTCTTGACGACCTTGAGTTTTGACATATCCTTCCAGTAAGAAGGCAACTGAATGATGAGGTATTTCAATTGTCTCCCCTCTTATATACATAGTCATTTCAGATCTTTCAGCAATGAGAGCTCTTAAATCTTGCACCGTTAGTTTCTCAAATATTTGGGGAAGCAGTAGTTTGGAAAGGAAAATAGCACTTTCCTGCAAATCATGATAAACTTGTTGTATTATATGATTGAATGATCAAAATGTATTCATTATAAGTAATTATGCCATATAGTATCATTTTATGTCTTCTACAAAATCAATAAACATAAACAGCAAAATATATCCATGTGAACTATTAATGTAATGTAACCATACCTGCCACAGGAAGTCTTCTATTGAAGGATCAGACTTGAGACATGAAATTATCTTATTTGCTTCAACAAAAAGGCATAATACGATGGAATCTGTGACAACATTACAGATATACGGCCTTCCACTCAGCACTTCATAAAGACCCAATGTGCTCCCATGCGTGAAAGTTGGATAAAAAGGGTGCTTGCTTTGAACCATCTTGCTTTCCAACTGGAAAAAAAAATGCAATTTTCAAATCCTTTATATGCACGATCAGAAATTATAAGGTAAGTTTCGTATCGAGAGAATTTAATACCTTCACCACCCCATTAGAAATTAACCAAATACCATTTGATTTGGTACCTTCCTTATAAACTGTCAAGCCACGTAATTTCATAGTTTCCTTTGTACTGCTTACAAGTGGTCCACGGACCGAAGATGGTAGAGCATCCAACATAGGATGTATATTTTTTATTTTAGGAAGCTTAACCAAAGGAGGGTTTCTAAGTAATTTCTTTAAATCGGTCTGAAAAATAAATGAATTAATTAATAGACGAATAGCCCAACTATAAATCTCAGAAGAGTGAACCATCAAATAAAAAATTAACTGAGAAATAAATAACACCACAAGATACCTGGACAGCATCATGTAGATGTAGCATCTCTTTTTCTTCCAATATGCCAGCCTTCTCAAGGTTTTGAACATATTCAAGTAAATGATTTAACACTACATAAGTTGCTTGCCTTGTCTTTACAACACGTAAAACCTGAGAATTATACACGCATAAAATAAAGCAAACTTGAGGGAAAAGAAGCTGTTTAACACTTCATAACCGAAAATATAAGGCACTATGAACTTTAAACTTCTATATAGAGAAAAGACGGACCAACTTGAAATTGGCAGGATTAAACCAAATAGAGTACAGTACAACTAAAACATTGAATAGTATGACTTGAATGGTTTAGACTAATTAACTTGTATTCACAATGAGGTTATGCAAACTTATATCAATGGTAATAAATAGAGAATCATCAACAGTATGTTTAACTAGCAAACCTGAGGGTATGTTAAATTAACATCTTCTAGGAACTGTCGTGCTTCTTCTCCCTCCGCAACACTTTCGTTGATGACAGCAGAAGCAACACCACTGTCCCCTACAGAAATATATGTGACCGAAATAAATATAAATATACTTAAAACATATATTATTTTACCAACACCTTAATAAGGCAAAGTAATAACTAGAATATAGTTCCGGGTGAGAGCATAAAGTTGGACATATACCGCTGTTTTTTTTTATAGAAAGACACAAAATATAGCAACATGATCTACGAAGCATTGAACAACTGATATGTGGAGACTCAAAATACTAAATATTGCATCATATCCCGCACATTTAGATACACATTCATCATCCAAAGAGTACTAGACTATTTTTATTGTTTTAATCTGAAAGCCTCTGATAAGGCATGGGTATGGACAATATGGCTTGGATATTTTTCCGGGCGATATGCCATAGGATGATGGAACACATCCGACAAATCAAACTAGTTGGGTTATTTCAATTCCTAAGAATGGCCTTCAGATTGAAACATTGAGAAAATGAAGCATGTTACGACCGCACAAAGATTTGACACAGTTAAAATGGAGAAGAGGGAAGAAGGAGAAACTCAGCACAAACAATTAAGGATTTAAGGTTACTTACACTATTTTCTAAAAATCAACTGTTATGACTAGATATATTCAAAATATCCTGGTGTCAAGATTCTAGATGTGCATATGATAATTAAATGATTTTTTGAAGTCGGAATATAATTTGATTATTTGGGAGTACCCAACCCCCTCTTGGTTGATGATTGCATTAGCACCTATGAAGCACGGACACTTACACGTCGACACCGATAAAAATTTGAGAAAATGACATAGTTCAATGTAATCATAAGTGTCAGTGTCGTGCCGGTGTCAGTGTTTCATAGATTAGCATACAATTATACAAAAAATTAAGTTGACAGTGCTAGTAAAGATAGAACAGAAAATAGACATAGTATTAAGAAGATAAATAGACAAGAAAACTATTACCTATGAAATCACGTAATTGTTGTCGAGCAATTCTGTGGCCGCGAAGAAATGCAGCACATATATAACATGCTGACTCCAACCTTTGCACAGTGAAGTATGTAACTAATTTCGGTGGGAACATACTTGACTGGAGGAACTTATAGTAATTTGGGAAGTGAACGCTAGATTTTAAACCTTTCCAGTCGCTTAGGGGCTCAGATGAAGCCAAATCTATTGCTTCCTCCACTGATAGCATTAAGATATTGGCTGTTACTTGAGTAATTCTCCCTTCATCAAGCATCTCCCAGTAAGCAGCTTGGACACCTAATATGAGCAACGAGTTCTTAAATTCATAGTATTATGAGCAAATAAGAACTTTATCAAAGGACTAAGTCAACAAAAGACTACCATCATATGTGTAATTGTCTGTGTGTGCATGCCTATTGAAAAACTAACATGAGCTAACAGAAGCAACATTCACTGGGTATAAAGTCAATGAGGTTCCTGGTGTTGTTAAAGTTAAAAGAACTGATGCATATAATGCAAAACTATAAATGTAAGAGGTCTTAGAATCAAAACAGCTGCAAAAGTTCACATACCATTCAGAAGGCGTACTCGTATGTCTTTCAAATTCATAGGATCTAAGTTATTGTCACTTTCAGATGCACCATGAGGATGAACGCATTCACCTTCAATGCCATTTAAGCAGGAAATATATCTCTTCACTGTGGGCCAGTCAGCAGGCCCAAGTTCCTCATCATCTCCAAGTTTACCAAAAGCCTCTAATGCTTTGTTAACCATTTCATACTTTGTAAACTCAAGGATACTTCTCTGTTATTACATAAGCAAAACATGAAGACCAAAACCAACTTTAACTTGATAACAAGGTGATATGGATTATGGAAACATAGAAGGTTTCATTTGTGCCTCATAATCCACATTTAATTGCTCTTAAGTTTATATAACTACATATGCTTACATAACTAAATTATAAAGTGGTATCAAAATTCAAGAATACATGCTGTAAAAGTAAAACCAATTGCTAATACCATTTCAGAAAGAAGAAAAAAAAACCCATCTTTTCTTGCAACAGACATGGATATGACTTTCAAATTGTCACAATTGCATCATTGAAGACAGGAAGAAAGGCATTCCCTCCTTTCCACCTACCATTAAAAATAATACCAAAGAAAAAGAGAAGCTAGGAATATTTCTTTATGGAGTATAGACTGACAGGAATGTGTCTAATCTAATATATAAAAACCAACTGTATATATGTCCATCAAATATATAAAAATCCACCGCAATGTATAGCAGCGGATTATATGGATAGATGAAATTTTTTAAGGTATTCTCATAGATGAGAGAGAGAGAGAGAGAGAGAGAGAGAGAGAGAGAGAGAGAGAATTGAAATAAAAAATGAATACATAAGGGCTACATTAATAATATGGATATCAAACCATTTCATCTTTCACTGCAAGAAGATACTTCAAAAATTAGAAGATTTAGAGAACCCTGACCTTAGCTGATGATAACTTATCCATGTTAAGGAACTGTAATATGAACTGTACGGTTGAACCATTCACTATAAGTGTTAAAAACACAATTCCACCGGTGAAGAAAACAAACTGCACAGTCAAAAAGAGTGTCAATCAGTTATAAAGACAATTTTAATATCGAATTGTTCAGGGTTGTAGCGAACTTAAAAAAACACAGAACAGCGTTGCAAATAAGAAATTTTTAAGGGTTTTAGCCTTTGAGGAGCACTAGCAGGAGCACACAATCATATTTAGTGGGACTCATTCCACAATCATGAAGAAAGTGTTGGAAGGAGAATGTTAGAGATTGAGTTGCTAATATTTCTCAAAGGGTTTTATTGATATACTAAATTGCAAAACATACCATTGTTCCGGTCTCTGGAGTCAATTCAATTGATCTGCCACTCGAACGCTAAACCAATTAAAAACATTAATAATTAAAATATTAAACTACAAAAATATGAACATGAATATACATGATATGTTCATGCAAGCACAATTGTTTCCCTACTTTCCCCAAAATACTTATGACATGATCTTTTTCTGTCGATTTAAACTTTGGTTAGTCTTTATTTCTTACATTTTGCACTGATTTATCATTCCATGATATTAAACACTCATGTAATAAACATAGGTACAACAACCATGGCATAACCATACTATGGTTAAAGCTTAAACCATTGAACTGTGAACTAGTGTATTCACTAGTTTAATGATCTACTCGATTTTTAAAACGTTGATTATTCCTATTCCACAAAAACAGCTGTTTTTATATATATCTTTATGCGCTTCAGGTTTGGTTAGTTTCATTGCTTTGTCAAAGGTGTTTACCTAATTGTGTTTTCTTTGAATATCTCCTTACATTAAAATTTCTTCCTTTTAGAAGAAAAAATTCAAATAGTACCTATCTCACTTGTAAGTAATGAGAAGGTGCTATGTGCATGAAAAGCTGTATCCATAAAGAGGGCTATTAACTATGCACGCCAAGTCAATAAATACTTGCCTTAACCGATAGTGCAAGTGACAAGGAAACTGCTCCTCGCAACCCAGACCAGATGAGAATAATAGCTTCTTTCCAATCCAAACCATATCCAAAATATCTTAGAAAGGGAAAAAATATTCCAACAACAAGGCATCGAGACACTTGAACATAGGCATAGAGAAGAAAGAGGTAGATCCATGATTGTCCTACAAAATAATCAATAGGTTGTAGGTACTCCTTCAGAGTTCAGACATAACAAGCACTATTCTTTTAATAAGAAAAAAGGCAAGCAACACTGCAAAGAGCTTGAAGAAAACACAAGATTACCTAAGTATCTAAATTAAGTTGTCTCGTTGAGAAGAATATGATCATCATTGTAATTTAAAGTAAAAGGTAATTTAAAAAAATGGTGTCTTGAACAAAGAAGAGAACTTAAAAAGTGATTCAAGATAATACTACCATGATAGAAAACTTTCTCATCACTAAGTATTCCTTCAGCTATAACAACTCCACTGCAAAACAAAGATAAGAATATTTAATGAAAGTAATATAATAGTAAAAACATATTACAGTAGCTCAAAATTGTGTCCACCCAGAAAAATATAATAATATATCCGCTGCTCAATCCAAATGGCATTAACAGCCTGTTTCACAAGTCATATCTTATCATTACGATTAAAGATTTCAACTGAGCACTTACCTCAAAATGAAAATTAATGTATTAGCAATATAAGCAATCATTTCCCTGGAGAAAAAAAATAAAGGATTAAAATGTTTATAATTGAAAACAAAATGCTTTATACAAGCCTGTTTTGTTTATTTCTATCTATTTTATTCTCTACGTTCTAGAAAGTAAACGTCATTCATGTTAATCACAAAGAAAACAGGAGGACAAGCCACCAAAAGCAAACAAGAAATCGACGACAAAGAATTAGCTCGGCAAAATATCCAGCTTCGGTGAAACTTAAAATGAGCACCCCTTAATGAAGCCAATAGACAAACTCACAAGATTCTAAAGTACTTAAGGGATAAGATTATTTGGAACGAGGAAGGGAAACCAGATTGTAACATATGCCTTTATACTGTTCTGTGAAGAACTTATGATTCCTTTTATTTGTTCCTTTTATCGCCATAAAAACAGGTGAAAGTTGAAAAACTTCTATCCTAGAATTAACCTAATTATACACAACTTATATAAGGACGAGTAAAAGGCATACCAAAAGTGATGTAAGCTTTGTTGACTTTCACTCTTAAAAGCTGTCCTTGCAAATGCAGAATAGAACCTGTAGAAAGATTTCAATACCAAATTTTCGGAGAAGTGGTATAGATATTTTGAAATAGAGGTCAACTTACATTCCCAATGACATCACTGTCAAAATACCAGAAACATCCGCAGCCTCTTGAGCCTATAAAAGATTTTGGCCATCAATTTCTCCATGCTAAAGTATGGAAGGGATTCCAAATAATACCACACACACAAAAAAAAACCCCAACTATGACGATATGATTTTAACATATATAATCTCTCATCTTACTGAAAGATGCATCCGTAAAAAATTAGGGTACTATACATATTATGTGCATTAATAATTCATGATACAAATATAATCTCTCAACTTACTAAAAGATGAACCCAAGTTTGAAAGAAACTTACGGTGTAGTAAGCAATGTAGCTAACAGCAAGTGTTAGAGAAATCTCAATCACTGTATCATTAAAAATAATCCCAAGCCATAAAACAGATACAATCCCGAAAGCAAGGCCAATTCCTACACTGGAACGATCAACGTATAACATAAGCAAAGATGACTTTTGCTATATTAAGCAACACAAAAGTAGGCGATACCTACGCTCCAAGTGAAGCTTGTGCTAGAAACTTGATTATGGCAACCCAGTTGAAGGTCTCTCCAAGAACCATCCGATAGAAAAGGGTATAAACCACCATAGCCACCCTGGACAAGAATAAAGATTAAGCTTTCTAGAAGACAAAATAAAAGTCATCTAAAAGAACTATCACATGCAGAAATAGTCACTCATTCTAAGTGTTCAACTTTAAGGCATTAAGCTATTTACTCAACCTAGATTTATAAGCAAAACGTTAGTAAAATAAGAGGCAAGGGAAGGGATCTAAAACAAAATACCCATCATTCATACAGGACTCCCCTTCAATTATTGTGCTTAATTTTTTGTTGGCACCAAGGTCTTTCAACAAGGCTATAACTGCAACAGGATCAGTTGCACCCAGAAGTCCCCCAAGCAACAATGACGTTTTCCAACTCCAGTTATATGGAAAAGTAAGCTGTATTATGAAAAATGAGTTATAACTTACAACTTATAATTGTATGACACAAATGATGAATTTTTAAACACACTGGTTCTCATACCTTCAATACAGATCCAAGGAAAATGGTTGAAATCACAACACCTGGACCAGCTAGTAGGATCATTTGTGTAATACATCTCTGCGCTCAGTCAAAAAGAAATTTATACGTCAACATGTCGGGACTTACATCGTAATAGAAACTTCAAGTCACCTTGCTTAATAGGGATTAATATAATCATAGCTGTTTCTTATTTTGTTGATTTAGTTTTTCCATCCTCCATTTGGGATCACTAATAACTCTACTAGTCAGAGCTATTAGTCTCATTTAGAGCATTCAAGATTTCTAAGCCCTTCATTTTTACCTTAGAATCTCAGTTTTAGGTTAATATTCAAGATGGTCAGATTTGGCAGGGCATCTATTCTGGTTTATTTTGTTTGAGTTTTCAATTAATGAGAATTTTCAAGGATTCATATGTAACTTGATAGCAAACAAACACACACAACAGCTTTCAAGTTACACCAGAAAACGCACCAAAGCGTACAAAAATTCCTTATGAGTAGAAAAGAGTTTGTATAATATGCATAACAAGTTGAATGATCCCGTTCACAAACATGCAAACATATGTGAGACAAGAACTAGCATTAGTTAATATTCAAAGGAAAATCCAAGAAAAGAAACCTTAATTTGGTGAACTTCCATTGAGAATGCGCTCTCGAAAAGGAGAGCAGGAAGAAAAACAGCTAATAGGAGCTCTGGCTCAATCTCTGACCCTGCATATAAGAAAAAGTGAAGATCAAAGTTCCTTAAGCTGAAATAGTATCTAAAAGCCAAGAATGACCATATTATTCAAAGCTGTATAGTGAAAAACTTCATTTTCTTTTATTGGAAAGTACGTAAATTTCAAAATAACTAGAACCAAATCAGAACTTACAAAGACGAATTCCATTCCCAATCTTTCCCAGCTGAAGATGAGTACCGAATTCTGTTTAAAAATCCACCATTAATCATCAAGTTATTCAGTAAAAATGAAAAAGACAGGGAAAAATGTGGACAGCACTTTCTAACTCTTTCAAGTTACCTTGAGAATGCCATCAACACATGTTATGAAGGATTTTCATGCTAACCTAGATGATTAAGGATGTAACTAGTTTAATTATTCCTAGAATTTGGTTTTAGGGCCTAATTCAATTCTAGAAAACCATATTGTAAGGTGGTGACTGTCCAAGCTTTATAAACACTACAGGGGCCATACTTATGCAGCTAGCTAAACACAAAATCTTTAGCCTTTTTTGGATCCATTTTATTTCTTTTTATTTCTTTTCAAAAAATGGATAAAATATAAACACCGGATACTTCTCTGATATGTATCAGGCAGTATCAGACAAGTATCACAGAAGTGTCGGTATTTTTTTTATTTAAAAAATAAAATTTAAACATCGTATACTTCCTCGATATGTATCGGGAAGTATTAGATGTGTATCGATATCGGTATTGAATACAGTATCTGACACGATACTTGCTTTATTTAGGAGTATCAGAGCTTCATAGCCCCTCACACTGAAAAGAACTTATGAAAATAGTATGTTTTCAACTTATTTGCATAAGCTCCTTAAATAACTTACAACACCACACACACACACACAAACAAATTGATAAGTCATATTATTCACAACAATAACAATAGTAATAAAAAACAAAAGAAGGTGAAAAATTTGTGGAAAAGAAAAGGAAGAAGTAAGAAAAAGAACCTAAGGATCCAAGAGCAATGCCAAGAATGAGCAAAACAAGAGTGTAAGGAAGTTTAGTCCCACGCAAAAGGTGTCTGCAAGCAACTCCAAGAGCAAGACTGAAACCAAAGAAAATAACTGCATCTGATGGAGAAGAAGCTGAAGCTGAAGCAGAAGCGGCAATGGAAAGTGAAAAGGAGAGTGGTTGTTGCTCGTTCTCCATGATACTACTGTAAGGAGGAAGTAATGGTTCTTGTTCCAACAACAGCGGCAACTCCATTAAAAAGAAAATTAGAGGACGTAGAATTGATTCTCTAAAAATAATTCTGATAAGAAAGATCAGTGAGATTTTGATTCTGTATTGGTTGTTTCACGTTCGAAAGACGACACCAGCGATTGTGCTTCAGCCAACGTGTAGTTTCAATGAATGAAACCGTTTTTTTGCATGCATTGGAGTTCGCCAGCCTGTCGTCCTTTTCGTAACGTCACGAAGAAGCAACGCGAACAAGAAGAACGACGGAGACCGTAGTAGAGAAGAGAAGCAATTTGTGTTCAAATAAAAAGTACTAATTAAATCATCCCATTCGGTTACGTATTTTAAGACTCAAATCCTACGTTTTAGTGGGCTCTGGCCCCGGCCCATATAGGCTAACTCATTTTAACTGCTCTAAGGGAGGTGTATTGCATTAGGATTTCAAATGATTTTAAAAGAGTTTTTATGATAAAAAAAATTTGTGGCATTCAACGAAAGACTTTTATAAAATGTAAACAAATCTCGTAGTATTCAATTAAAATAATTACGATTTTTTTTTTCAAGACAACAAAACTGTTGATATTTGATTGAGATTTCACACCAATTTTAAAATGTTTATTAATATTTAAGAGTATGCAGATTCTCATGAATTCTTTTATGGAATAGATTTTGAGAAACATTTTAATTAAAATTACACATACTACATTCGTCCAACAATCTCACTCAAACTATCAAAACTTTTTATAATATTGCAAGACTTTTTTTTTGCTGTCGTTCTTTCTTTTTACCTGCCGTTCTTTCTCACAACTACCATTCATCCAACGACAGCACTACACCTTCTTTCTCTTCCAAATTTCATTACTACGTACGTTCATGCTATATATAGGTATATGTTGATCTGTTCATGCTATATTTCTATCATAAACAAAATCGAAACAAACCATTGTATGCTATATACAGGGACAGAACTACGTATAATGCAAATGGGGCGACCGCCACCCTTGCTTTTGGTAGGAATATAATACCCTCTATGTATGCTATATGGTTCGCCACCCACCGCTTATGGCATTACATAATAAATACTTGCATTATACTATGCACTTTTATCATACATACAGTATACATAAGTATATATAGTAATAAAGAAACAAAAGATAAAATTATTGTTGGTAAAATAATTTTTTTAATTTTTTAAGATACTAAAATATATGTCATTTTATATTATCAACGAAGTATTTAATGTTCTTCTTTCTTTTAGATTGGTTCGGATACGATCACCCCTACTAGTTATTATCAAAATCTTTCTATAGTAAGTCAATTTAGTCCTTAAATATGTTTTTTTTTGGTGAAATTAATCAATAACATTACTAACAAAAAAAAAGTGTTAAACATTTATTTGCAAAGGCATTCATCATTGAAAAAATTATGGAAGAGTATTATCACATAAAAATTGAAGAATATCTTAGAAGTTGGTTGTTGTTAATGTTAGAGAATCAATTTTTTTGGGTATATTTTTTTAATCATTCAGTTTTAATCACATCTATTAAAATTCCTCTTCTATTTTGTAGTTTTTAAAAACTCCTATTTGAAGGTCATAATTTCATCAAAGAAACTCTTACAAGAGAGAACGCATATTTTTAAGTTAACAATGTGTTAATGTTTTTGCCACCTTTGATAATTTTTTCTGGTTCCGTCCTTGGCTATATATACGTTTGTTCTTTGTTGTTATTACAATTGTTTTTCTATCATAAATCAAATCAAACAAAATAAATATTAGTATCATTTTTTAACTATAAGCGAACCATATATACATTATTATGTATGTCAGTTAAACTTATTGACAAACGTTCATCTTCATGGCTAGCAAATTACAAAATAATAATTATGAAACGAACAATACTAATTTGTGAAATCTTAAAAATCTGTGTTATAATCCCATAAAATGCCACAAAATCTTGTGTTAAGAATCTTAAAGAATCTTGATTGTAAAAAGTCATTTAAAAAAAGTCTTTTGAAATTCCACAAAATCAATATAATCCCACAAAGTCTTTTAAAAATTTCAAGATTACTTTTAATAAAATTGTCTTTCAAAATCTCAATCCAATACACCCAGATTTTGGCTTGCCTTCATTGCAGCCTCCAACACCTTAATTGTGTTGGGGGTGAAAGGGTGGATTTAGTCCCATATTACTTAGAGATATGCCCCATGTAGTGTTATATATAACATGGACAGTCTCAGTAGAATAGCTCAAGTGTCAAGTGGTAAGAGCTGCGGGACATTTGGGTAGGGGAGGTCCGGGAGCAATTTATATTTCCGATGTACCAAAAAAATATATAACATGGACAAGTACAACTCTCACCTTACAAATTCATTTCGTGAAGATGAATTAGGCACAATATAAAATCTAAGACAAATTTAACCGTTGCAATGGTTGAATCATATATTACATCATCATACTAATAATTTTGCAAAGAAAGTTTTTGACAATTTAGATCTTTGTAGGCATATAATTTTAAAAAATTTGAGTAACTATTGCTTATTTTTTATTTTATAAAACAACAAACTTTGAGAGTTTTCATGACTAATTGTGAGGTTCTCAATTCTCATGGTGTTACCTAATGGTCTGTTTCCTATGTATAATGTTCCTGACACAAAAGCAACATTTATTACACAAACAGTTTCTTCACCTCTTCCCCTCAAGATTGGTGAAAAGATAGTGTGCTTGGTGAATCGATCCTCACAATAATATCTTCTTCATTAGCAGAATCATCACTTGAATCATCTTCATGATGTACTCTTCGATCCGTGCTTTGTGAAGGGAGATTTGTAACATCTTGCATGAACCCCTTCACTCCAATGTTCTCTTTGCCGGTTGCAGCCCCTTCTGATTTGACTAAACCAAGTGATCGACCTTGACGTGGCACAAAGGTTGGATATGAGAAACTTTGAGGCGGTGGTCTAGAGCGATTGGTTAACAAACTTCTACTCGGGCGAGGGATGTCCACCTTCAAAATAACATTAGATTAATGAAAACAAATAAAAGCTTGATGTACGCGGTAGAATTCATGAGATTGAAAAGTTTTTCATCTATGAAGCTAACATTATTCTGTACTGGCATACCATGCTTCCATATATGCTTAGCTGCATTGCCCTTGCAGATAAACTATTGCTTTGGAGCTCAGAGCTCTGATTATGCTGATTCTGGCTGTAGAATAGTTCAGGCCAACTCATAAGGCCACTATGTTCTGTACGGAAAGATCTACGAGGATGATCCACGGCATGTGATAACCGTGAACTTGATTTTTTAACAATGGCAGCATCAGCCTCAAATGCAGCAATGTCAAACACAATTACCCTTGCTCTAGTTTCAACCAGATAACAAGATCCTTGATGAATAAAACTAGCTTCCTTAGTACCTGGTAAAAACGTATCATTTTCAAATATAATCAGACTAAAACTTTTCAGGCTTCAAGCCCAAGAAAAATTTGAAGAGTTGGTCCTTAATAGACACCTAAGTACAAAGCTTTAACAAAAAACAAACTCTCGGTTGGTTTGAAAAAAAAGGTTTTTGTTTTCAATTCCTATTTTCACAAATAATTACAAAGTGTCGCATTGTTTTCAGTTTCACTTTAGTTCCTATTTTCAAATATATAAACTGGAAACAAAGAGACATCTTTGTAATAATGAGTAAAAATAGAATTAAGACAAAAAATAACTTTAATCAAACCAAGTAGGCCCTAAAATTCATTGATAATAGGGTTTATCTCAAAATAGAAAAAGCAAAGAATATAAAAGAAACATGATGATTAATGTTGAGTCTAAAAGTTCTCAAGTCCCTTTTTCTCCTGAAACAGTAAAGGGATTAGACAAGGAATCATATTCAAGACAAGCTAATATACCTGATATGGACAAATTTTGGAAGCTTCGATTCCCCTGCGAAGGAACCAGAGCTGCTGGTGCGGTTACCAGTTCTTGACGACCTTGAGTTTTGACATATCCTTCTAGTAAGAAGGCAACTGAATGATGAGGTATTTCAATTGTCTCCCCTCTTATATACATGGTCATTTCAGATCTTTCAGCAATGAGAGCTCTTAAATCTTGCACCGTTAGTTTCGCAAATATCTGGGGAAGCAATAGTTTGGAAAGGAAAATAGCACTTTCCTGCAAACCATGAAAAACTTGTTATATTGTATAACTATGACCAAAATGTGTTCGTTATTATAAGTAATTATACCATCTACCATTTTTATGTTTTCTACAGAATCAATAAACAAAAACAGCAAACCATTGACCATATCTTGGTGAACTATGATATCCTATATAAACACCATAACTTAAAGATGCTTTTCTAAAATTAAAAACTTAATCCCAGCTGAGCGGAAGAGTTATGAAGTTCACAAACAGTGCATGCTGGAATTTCAGAATGCAGTGGTAAGATCCATCAGAAGCCATTAATGTGAGAGCAGTAGAAGCAAAAATGAAATATTAATGCAACCATACCTGCCACAGGAAGTCTTCCATTGAAGGGTCAGACCTGAGACATGAAATTATCTTATTTGCTTCAACAAAAAGGCATAATACGATGGAATCTGTGACAACATTACAGATATACGGCCTTCCACTCAGCACTTCATAAAGACCCAATGTGCTCCCATGCGTGAAAGTTGGATAAAAAGGGTGCTTGCTTTGAACCATCTTGCTTTCCAACTGGAAAAAAAAATGCAATTTTCAAATCCTTTATATGCACGATCAGAAATTATAAGGTAAGTTTCGTATCGAGAGAATTTAATACCTTCACCACCCCATTAGAAATTAACCAAATACCATTTGATTTGGCACCTTCCTTATAAAGTGTCAAGCCACGTAATTTCATAGTTTCCTTTGTACCGCTTACAAGTGGTCCACGGACCGAAGATGGCAGAGCATCCAACATAGGATGTATATTTTTTATTTTAGGAAGCTTAACCAAAGGAGGGTTTCTAAGTAATTTCTTTAAATCGGTCTGAAAAATAAATGAATTAATTAATAGAGGAATAACCCAACTATAAATCTCAGAAAATCATCAAATAAAAGATTTACTTTTTTTTTGACGCAGTATAAATAAAAGATTTACTGAGAAATAAATAACACCACAAGATACCTGGACAGCATCATGTAGATGTAGCATCTCTTTCTCTTCCAATATGCCTGCCTTCTCAAGGTTTTGAACATATTCAAGTAAATGATTTAGCACTACATATGTTGCTTGCCTTGTCTTTACAACACGTAAAACCTGATATACACACATAAAATAAAGAAACCTTGAGGAAAAAGAGGTTGTTTAACACCTCATAACCAAAAATATGCGGCACTACAAACTTTAAACTTCTATATGGAGAAAAGACCAACCAACTTGAAATTGGCAGAATTAAACCAAATAGAGTACAGTACAAGTACAACTAAAAATTCGAATAGTACGTTTAACCAGCAAACCTGAGGGTATGTTAAATTAACATCTTCTAGGAACTGTCGTGCTTCTTCCCCCTCCACAACACTTTCATTGATGACAGCAGAAGCAACATCACTGTCCCCTACAGAAATATATGTGACCGAAATAAATATAAACGATCTTAAATGTAATTAAGAAATATATAATGTTACCAACACACTGATAGCAATAAGGCAAAATAATAACTAGAATATAGTTCCAAGTGAGAACATAAAGTCGAACATATAATTTTTTATTTATAGAAAGACACAAAATATAGCAACATGAGCTAGGAAGCATTGAACAACTGATATGTGGAGATTCAAAATACAAAATATTGCATCATATCTTGTACATTTAGACGCACATTTATCATCCAAAGAGTACTGGACTATTTTTATTGTTTTAATCTGAAAGCATCTGATAAGACATGGGTATGAACAATATGGCTTGGATATTCAGCTGGCCAATATGCTATAAGATGATGGAACACATCATAGAAATCAAACTAGTTGGGTTATTTCAATTCCTAAGAATGGCCATCAGTGTGAAACATTGAGAATACGAAGCATGTAACCGCGCAAGGATTTGACACACTTAAAATGGAGGAGAGGGACGAAAGAGAAACTCAGCACAAACAATTAAGGTTACTTGCAGTATTTTCTAAACATCAACTGTTAGGACTAGATAGATATATTCTGGATGTGAAGATAAATAACAAGAAAACTAATACCTATAAAATCACGTAATTGTTGTCGAGCAATTCTGTGGGCGCGAAGAAAAGCAGCACATATATAACATGCTGACTCCAACCTTTGCACAGTGAAGTATGTAACTAACTTCGGCGGGAACATACTTGACTGGAGGAACTTGTAGTAATCTGGGAAGTGAACGTTACATTTTAAACCTTTCCAGTCACATAGGGGCTCCGATGAAGCCAAATCTATTGCTTCCTCCACTGATAGCATTAAGATATTGGCTATTGTTTGAGTAACTCTCCCTTCATCAAGCATCTCCCAGTAAGCAGCTTGGACACCTAATATGAGCAATGAGTTCTTAAATTCATAGTATTATTAGCAAATAAGAACTTTATCAAAGGACTAAGTCAACAAAAGATGAAAAGACTACCATCATATGCAATTTTCTGTGTGTGCATGCCTATTGAAAAACTAACATGAACTAACAGAAGCAACTTTGTAAAGCACTTGTGCGTGTGTAAACTATAAATGTAGAAGCTAGAATCGAAACAGCTGCAAATGTTCACATACCATTCAGAAGGCGTACTCGTATGTCTTTCAAATTCATAGGATCTAAGTTATTGTCGCTTTCAGATGCACCATGAGGATGAACGCGTTCACCTTCAATGTCATTTAAGCAGGAAATATATCTCTTCACTGTGGGCCAGTCAGAAGGCCCAAGTTCCTCATCATCTCCAAGTTCACCAAAAGCCTCTAATGCTTTGTTAACCATTTCATACTTTGTAAACTCAAGGATACGTCTCTGTTATTACATGAGCAAAACATGAGGACCAAAACCAACTATAACTTGATTGATAACAAGTTCAAAAATTAGATGATTTAGAGAACCCTGACCTTAGCTGACGATAACTTATTCATGTTAAGGAACTGTAACATGAACTGTGTGGTTGAACCATTCACAATAAGCGTTAAAAACACAATTCCACCGGTGAAGAAAACAAACTGCACAGTTAAAAAACGTGTCAATCAGTTATACAGACAATTTTAATATCATGAAGTTCAGGGTTGTAGTGACCTTAAAAAAAATTAAGAAATTTTTAAGGGTTTGAGCCTTTGAGGAGTACTAGCAGCACACTCTCACTAAATGTTAGAGAGTGAGTTGCAAATATTTCTCAAAGGGTTTTAATTAATATAAATTGCAAAACATACCATTGTTCCTGTCTCTGGAGTCAATTCAATTGATCTGCCGCTCGAACGCTAAATCAATTAAAAACATTAATAATTAAAATATTAAACTACAAAAATATGAACATGAATATCAATGATGACTTCATGTGAGCACAATTGTTTCCCTACTTTCCCCAAAATACTCATGAATCATGACATGATCATTTTATATCGATTTAAACTTTGATTTACCTTTATTTCTTACATTTTGCAATGATTTACGATTCCAATTTCCAACATTTTAAACACATATGTAATAAACATAGGTTCAACCACGGCATAACCATACTATGGTTAAACCGTTGAACTGTGTTACTGTGTTTTCTTTGTATATTTCCTACAATAAAATTTCTTCCTTTTGAGAAAAAACTTCAAATAGTACCTATCTCACTTGTAACTTGTAAGTAATGAGAAGGTGCTATGTGCATGAAGAACTGTATCCATAAAGAGGGCTATTAACTATGCACGCTAAGTCAATAAATACTTGCCTTAACCGATAGTGAAAGTGACAAGGCAACTGCTCCTCGCAACCCGGACCAAATGAGAATAATAGCTTCTTTCCAATCCAAACCATATCCAAAATATCTAAGAAAGGGAAATAATGCTCCAACAACAATACATCGAGACACTTGAACATAGGCATAGAGAAGAAAGAGGTAGACCCATGATTGTCCTACAAAATAATAACCAATAGGTTTTAGCTACTTCTTCAGACTTAACAAGCATTATTACTTTGACAGGAAAAAGGCAAACAACACCGGAAAGAGCTTCTAGGAAACATAAGATTATCTAAGTATCTAAATTAAGTTGTCTCGTTGAGAAGAATATTATCATCATTGTAATTTGAAGTTAAAGGTAGTTAAAGAAATGGTGTCTGTGATTCAAGAGAATGCTACCATGATAGAAAACTTTGTCATCACTAAGTATTCCTTCGGCTATAACAACTCCACTGCAAAACAAAGATAAGAATATTTTAATGAAAGTAATATAATAGTGAAAACATATTATAGTAGCTCAAAATTGTGTTCGCCCAGAAAAATATAATAATATATCTGTTGCTCAATCCAAATGGCATCAACAGCCTGTTTCATAAGTCATATCATTATGATTTAAGATTTCAATTGAGCACTTACCTCAAAATGAAAATTAATGTATTAGCAATATAAGCAATCATTTCCCTGGAGAAAAAAATATAAAGGATTAAAATGTTTTATATTTGAAAACAAAATAATGGAAAATGAGAGAAAACAAAATGCTTTTTTCAGGCCTGTTTCATTTATCTCTTTCTATTTTATTTTCTACATTCTAAAAAGTAAACGTAGTTCATGTTTATCACAAAGAAAACTGGAGGACAGGCCATGAAAAGCAAACAAGAAATCGACGACAAAGAATTAGCTCGGAAAAACATCCAGCTCCAGTGAAACTTAAAATGAGCGCCTCTTAATGAAGCCAAATAGCTAAGAGACAAACTCACAAGGTTCTAAAATACTTTAAGGATAAGAATGTTTGGACTGAGGAAGGGAAGCCAATTTGTAAAATATGCCTATATACTGTTCTGTGAAGAACTTACGATTCCTATTATTTGTTCATTTTATTGCCACAAAAACAGGTTGAAAGTTGAAAATAGAAAGAATAAAGTCTTCTATCATAGAATTAATCTAATATACACATAACTTACATAAGGACGAGTAAAAGGCATACCAAAAGTGATGTAAGCTTTGTTGACTTTCACCCTTAAAAGCTGTCTTTGCAAATGCAGAATAGAACCTGTAGAAAGATTTCAATACCAAATTTTCCAAAAAGTGGTATAGAAGATATTTTGAAATAGAAGTTAACTTACATTCCCAATGACATCACTGTTAAAACACCAGAAACATCCGCACTCTCTTGAGCCTATAAAAGATTTTGGCCATCAATTTATGGAGGGATTCCAAATAATACCGCACAAAACAAAAACAATTATGACGATATGATTTTAACATATATAATCTCTCCTCTTACTGAAAGATGCATCCGTAAAAAATTAGGGTACTATACATATTATGAGCATTAATTATTCATGATGCAAATATAATCTCTCAACTTACTAAAAGACGAACCCAAGTTTGAATGCAACTTACGGTGTAGTAAGCAATGTAGCTAACAGCAAGTGTTAGAGAAATCTCAATCACTGTATCATTAAAAATAAACCCAAGCCATAAAACAGATACAATCCCGAAAGCAAGGCCAATTCCTACACTGGACCGATCAAAGTATCACATAAGCAAAGATGACTTTTGCTATTAGGCAACAAAGAAGTAGTTGATACCTACGCTCCAAGTGAAACTTGTGCTAGAAACTTGATTATGGCAACCCAGTTGAAGGTCTCTCCAAGAACCATCCGATAGAAAAGGGTATAAACCACAATAGCCGTCCTGGACAAGAATAAAGATTAAGCTTTCTCGAAGACAAATTAAAAGACATCTAAAACTAAAAGAACCATCACATGCAGAAATAGTCACTCATTCTAAGTGTTCAACATCAAGGATTTAAGCTACTTCCTCAACCTAGATTTATAAGTAAATTCAGTAAATCATTTGAACAGTAAACGTTAGTGAAAATAAGAGGCAAGGGATATAAAACAAAATACCCATCATTCATCAAAGACTCCCCTTCTATTATTGTGCTTAATTTTTTGCTGGCACCAAGGTCTTTCAACAAGGCTACAACTGCAACAGGATCAGTTGCACTCAGAAGTCCTCCAAGCAACAACGACGTTTTCCAACTCCAGTTATATGGAAAAGTGAGCTGTATTATGACAAATGAGTTATAACTTATAATTGTATGAGACAAATGATGAATTTTAAACGCACTGGTTCTCATACCTTCAATACAGATCCAAGAAAAATGGTTGAAATCACAACACCTGGACCAGCTAGTATTATCATTTGTGCAATACATCTCTGCGCTCCGTCGAAAACAAATTGAGAATAATTAGTTTTTGGGTTAATTTTCAAGATGGTCTCCTTTTGTTTATGTTAATATAACTTTGGTCAGATTTGGCTGGGCATCTGGACTTATTTGTTTGAGTTTTCAATTAATGAGAATATTCAATTGAGGATTCATATGTAACTTAAATAGCAAACAAACACACACAACGACTTTCAAGTTACATCAGAAAATGCACCAAAAGCGTACAAAAATTCCTTATAAGTTCACAAGAGTTTGCATAATATGCATAAAGAATTGAATGAGCCTGTACACAATCATGCAAACATATGTAAAACAAGAACTAGCATGAGTCATAACAGTATGACATCATCACATTATAACTCAAATAGAAGTTAATATTCAAAGGAAAATCCAAGAAAAGAAACCTTAATTTGGTGAACTTCCATTGAGAATGAGCTCTCGAAAAGGAGAGCCGGAAGGAAAACAGCTAACAGGAGCTCTGGATCAATCTCTGACCCTGCATATAGGAAAAGGCGAAAATCAAAGTTCCTTAATCTGAAATAGTATCTAAAAGCCCGGTCTGTCCATACTCCATATTATCCAAAGCCATATAATGAAAAATTCATTTTTTTTCAAAATAAATAGAACCAAATCAGAACTTACAAAGACGAATTCCATTCCCAATCTTTCCCAGCCGATGATGAGTACCGAATTCTGTTTAAAAATCCACCATTAATCATCAAGTTATTCAGTTAAAATGAAAAAGACAGGGAAAAATGTGGACAGTACTTTCTAACTCTTTCAAGTTACCTTGAGAGTGCCATGAACCAAGGTTAACTACAGGTTATAAAGGGTGTTCATGCTAACCTAGATGATTCAGGATGTAACTAGTTTAGTTATTCCTAGAATTTGGTTTTAAGGCCTAATTCAATTCTACAAAACCAAATTGTAAGGTGGTGACTGTCCAAGCTTTAGAAACACTACTTCGGCAATATTTGTGCAACTAAACACACCCCTCACACTCAGGACAATGAAGGTATTGATAGTTGCAATGTAATGATATCAGTCCAGAAATACTGCAATTAAGGCAATATTAGGCCACATAACATAATTGTCATAACTCATATGCATGTCTATTAGCAATAACATGATATTGATACAAATAAAACTTCTTTCAAATAAAAATAGATGCAAATTGTCTCAATATATTATGTTATTTATGAAAGTAGAATTGTGTTTTCTTCCATTAATCATGAATTCATGCATCTTATATACGCCACTGTCATTTCGGCAAGTACAGTGAAATTACCATTTTTCCTTTTTTTCATGTATTTATATTTGCAATGTTTTAAGTAAATCATTGGTTGGATCTTCAAATCATTTTTACTTAACAGTTCAGATTTCAGAAGAAGATTTCCTTTATGAAAATAATGTTTTCAACTTATTTAGCCTTTTATGACATAAGTATTTGTATAAGAGTTTAAAATATCTTGTGAAAATAATGCTTTCAACTTAAATAACTTACAACACGACACACACACATACAAATATAGAAACAAATTATGTACAATAAATTTTGACTATGGTTCTCTCCTCAATCATTATCAACCAGCCCAACCAAAGAAATCAAAAATTGATAAGTAGTCATATTCACAAGTAGTTTAATAAAGTCAACTAACAATAGTAATAAAAACCAAAAGAAGGTGAAAATAAGAATAAGAACCTAAGGATCCAAGAGCAATGCCAAGAATGAGCAAAGCAACAGTATAAGGAACTCTTGTCCCACGCAAAAGATGTCTGCAAGCAATTCCAAGAGCAAGACTAAGACCGAAGAAAATAACTGCATCTGATGGATTTGAATGATTCTCAGAAGGAGGAGAAGCTGAAGCAGCAAGGGAAAGTGAAAAAGAAAGTGGGTCTTGTTCGTTCTCCATGATTATGTAAGGAAGTAATGATTCTTGTTTCAACAGCAGCACCGCCATTAAATAAACAAAATTAGAGGATGTATGTAGTTTACGTAAGCAAGATTAGACCAGGTAGTGCTTATTATTAGGTACTCATTGAATCGAGTACTTAGAGAAACTAGTAGTACCGGGTACGTACTGGGTATAGGTAAGCACTCAGTATTCAGTGGGGTATTCAGTGGGTACGCACTGATGCCGCATCCTTTTTTATCTTTTATTCATTTTATGCTGAGAAAAATTAGAGTACATATGAATTTATTAACTCATTAAAAAGAAATATGATCAATCTATAGAGAGTTGAAGATTTAGTTTTTATTCATACAAATCTTCGTCTTCTGTCAAGAAAGAGTAAAAATTATAATGAAGGAGCAACAAGAATGTGGGATATTGGTGGAGATGAATTGAATCTATTTGACTGAGCTGGTATTCTTGAAGTTGTTAATCTTTCTCTCGATGAACTTGAACTAGAGGCCGTTCTTTTAAATGATGATGAAGGGGAAAATATTGATATTCAATTTTGACTTGACGAATAATTGACATTTTAAAAATGTTTTTTTGTTATTGCTTATAATTTGACTCTTTTTGAGCAAATTGTTTTTCTTTAATTTTTTTTATGATTGTTTTGATGTTTTTGAACAATTTTAATTACTTTTAAAGTGTGGTATTTTTTATGTTTAATTATGTGTTTTAATAGTATATTTTTATTATTTTATTTATATAATTATATTTTAAAAAAAATTATACTAACGTATTTGTACTTTAATTTTTTATAAAATGACATACCCCGTACCCGTACCAGCACCCGTACCATGGCAACCCTCTGATACATATTTGAGTATCTATTAAATATGATTTACTCTTTCTGTCTCAAATTATAAGTATTTTCAAAAAAGTATAGTCCCAAAATATAAACTCATTTGCAAATTATTAAGTGCATTTATTACTTTTTTCCTATACATACTCTTAATTATTATTACTAACTTGCATTGAAATATTAAAAGTAAAATTTCTACGTATACAAGTAAAGGACAAATTAGTAAAATTCACACACAAATTAGATAAATAATACTACAAATTTTTCTTAACAAGTCTCATATATTTTTATATATTATTCTAACGGATCTCACTTCTTATATGATACGGAGTATAATTTTTGGTCGAGACTGGGATATCCACCACCGAATGCAGTGGCTAATTAAATAATGTGAAATTATTAACGGAACTCATTAAAAACTTTTAGGGCCCGTTTGGAGCGCAGGTTAAGGAACAAGATATGTTAACGTTTTCCAATCTTGTTTTAATCCGTTGTTTGGTGAACAAATAGAAAAGAATAAATTTAACTTACTATTTAAGTTTATCCAATTACTCTTTGTTATTTTAATCATTGTTTTCGGCTTGGTTATCAACATGAAAGGAGTATATTAACCATCTCACCTATTTTTTTGCTGGCTCACTATCATTTGACGTATTTTTTTTTATGTTTTTATTGATCATATATTCTTTTTTATGTTTTTTTTATATTATTTTAGTGCTATTTAAGCGTGTATCAATTTTAATTTTATGGATATATCTTATCATGTCAATATCAAATGTGTATCAACCGCAGGATATGATTAACTAATAATATTATTTTTCTTATCATATGTGCACCAACCACATGACATGATATATGTTAATCATGTTACTATCATTTGGGTTATTATTCAACTTTTCATCATATCTTGTCCTTATCTATCCGGCGCACCAAACGAGCCCTTAAAGATGTGTTGAGTTGAAGAAATTGAAGATTTATTAAATACTATTATTAAAAGATTATAAATAAATGAAGCATAGATGTAAACATTTAAGTACTCAAAAATAAAAAATTTCATTAGAGATAGTCTAAGAAATCTTGATCTTTTTGTCTTGTCTCGGTTGTTTCATCATCATGTTCCAACTTTTTTTTGGTAGTGGTCATCAAGTTCCAACTAAGACAAAAATGATGTGTTCGTTGTCTTTAACTATTTTGTGTGTATGTTTGGTTTTGATTCTTTATTTACCTAGGATTCGTATTCTCTAAGCATCTTAATTTTTTTTAAGCTTAAATATCATTTTCATATATATGAATGCAAAATTTTGGTTTTAGTTTTTATATCGATTTTTATTTTAAATAAGCATTTAAATCTATCAAATTTTTTGTATTTTGTTTCTAAAGTTAAAATTTGCAAGAAAATTCGTAAATTTCCTGCAGATTTTCTTACAAATTTTTTTGCGGATTTTTGCTTTAAGGATTAAAATCAAAAAGTTTAGTTGATTAAGAGCTTATTTAAAATAAAAATCGATACAAAGATTAAAACCAAAATTTCGCGTACATACAGAAACGAAAATCATATTTAATATTTTTTTATTAATGTAGTCAGGTGATTAAAATTTCACTCTCTTAAAAATAAATAAATACATGTGGTTGGATTTTGATTCTCTTCTTGCCAACCTTAGGGTACAAAATCCTACTCCCTCCGGTCTCATATATAAGCAAATTTACAAAAAACTCTTTGTTTAAAAAAAATATCTAAAGCATTTAAGTCAAACATATTTTCTAATTTTACCCCTACTTTTTGTCTTGAAAACCGCTATAAACATGGGAATGTGTAAAAAGTAGGGATATATTTGGAAAAATGATATTGATTGTAATGATTAGAGGTTCCTTTTACTTATATTTAAGATTTTTAATTTTTTTGTTTTGTTGCTTATATATGAGACCGGAGAGAGTATTATTCAAAACATTTGTTTGAAGCATGAATATTGTTGAAGTAGCACGAATATTCATTTGAAATAGCACGCATGTGAATTGTTGAAGCACGATAAAGAATAAAAAATTTGGAATTTTTTTAATTATTAGGGTTATTTGTTGATATTCAATATTCAGATTTATAAATTAAATTAATTTTATATTGTTTTAATAAAATAATCATGAATTATGTTACCAAAAAAAATGATGAATTAAATGAATTTATTTATTTAATAATAAAGAATGAGTTGGAATTATATTATATTCTAGTCAGCCTTTTGATTTTCTAGTACTATAGGTTGTTGATCTTTTAAATAAAGTTCAAATTAGTCGTGCAAAAACAATGTTGTTTCTTCTAAATCTATAAATGTAGTATTTTAAAGAATAAATTTTACAATCCTAAAAAGAGTGGCCGCGCAGTTTATTACATGTTTTTCTCCTATTCATATGTAATTAAATTATATATTTGTTATCCATAATTACAAAGAAATTATAGTAGTGCAACATATTTTTGACACATTTTTTAATGTAACGTTCTGCATTGACTAAGTGGCTAAGCCTATGACACAGTTGCAGATCTTCAAAGTAATTAATCGTCAAAGATACTTTAAGACAGTAATTTATTCTCAAAATGAGGGAACCTACACGGCTACTTAAGATGAGCCATAACTAAGCAATGGGCATGAGAAAAAATGAAACTAAAGGATCTACTTCACACACACCAGCAGATTCAAACACCGGTTCTACCCTTCAATGACAAACTCTTTCTATATTAGACCAACTAACAAAATCATTATGTAAACTTAAGCAGAAATTGTGTACTCAACATCCTTTTAAAAAAAGTTATATTTTCAATACAAATTTTGTGTTATATGATTTCTTTTTTAACTCTTTGACATCTGTCTAAGAACTAACTTGACCCTCTCCTATTCTATATACAGAACTAGCTTGTGCCCTTCTCAAGCTTTATATCATGCAGTAATTTTAAACGTCCATCAATTATATCATGGTGTTTACTGCTAACATATAATCAAAGTTAAAGGTTGAAATTGAACAATACCTTTCAATGGCTGGAGACGATCTAAAACCCATTATCAGAGCTTGTTTGTCTAAAAGGGAGTTTTGTTATTTTTAAATTTTATCCCGTATAAAAAATATAAACGTATAATGGAGCATGGATATATTACGTAAAGTAAGTAATGTTTTTAAGCGGTAAAATTTTATCCACTAGACTATCCCACCAAAATAAAAAGTAAAAGTAATGCTGCCATTTTATCAAAGTTAAAATTATATATGACCACTTCAGCTGTTATACATGATTATACATGATTTAACCAATATGATGGTTCCTACTTGTAGGATTTTAGTAGATACGGGTACCTAATGCTCAAGCCCTTTTGTTCACACTTCAGTATGTGAATTATGTGAATTTTAAGTTCTTGAATATAGTTAACCCTTCAAGCTTCATACAGCATTCCAACTTCAATCCGTTGCTGTAACGAAACCCCTACAGTAGGTAGGCCAGATCTACAGTTACTGTGCATGACTTCATAAAACGAAAGCATAATTTTATCAAACCAACCACAGTTCAAGCCAATATAAAATCTCGTCTTTCCCCGAATGTGAACAACACCCGCCAACCGCGCTTCTTCTAAACTGGAGACCTCTTGTTCAATCGCTTGAGAATCAGATGAAAGATTGTCAGGGCAGTTCAGTATATGCATCTTCAGACTATTTAGGACTTGATCTAGAAAATCATTTCCTTCTATATTTAGAGTATCTGCATAACCATACTGAATAATACAACAATATACCCCATTGAGATTTGTTTTCCTGATAACAATCCTCTCATGTTGAGCAACCTTGGGGACGAGCAAATATCGAAGAGTCGTGAATACTGTGACCTTATGAAGGGATTTCATGTTCTTTATGTAGTGCCCAAGAATAGGAGTCAACCCATCTTGAATGTTAGTATAAAAAAAGCATAGCCCGGGAACCCTTTGAACAATGCAACCAGTCAAAAGCTCTTCAAGTCTTTCAAAGGTTATCTTGTGGGTTAACTCATAATCAATCTTTCTTTGTCTACCATAAAACCAACCGAACATGATGAAGGCAAGGATAAATGATATGGCAAAAGGAATCCATCCACCTTCGGCAATTTTAGTGAAAACTGCACTGACATAAACCCCTTCCATGACAAAAAACACGCAGACGTACAGGGAAACCAGTATGACAGGAGTTCTCCATATCATGATCATGACCAATGTAAGTAATATAGTGGTGATAAGCATCACTAGGCTCACAACAACACCTGCAATAAACGTTAAACCAACATGAGAAGTTTGCAAAGACTACCGGTAAATACTATATATTTCCAATTAATAAATAGAATACAGTTCTAATGTCACCATATGACCGAGAGAGTAACCATCATAATTTATACAGAATAGCATCTGTCCTCCCACTTATAATATTAGACACGTCTAGAACCAACAAAACCGGTCTATTCATCTATAATACAAAGTTGACAAAGTTCAAATTCAGAGAAAAAAAATTCTAAAACAATGTTATGTAGTTGACAGTCTTAATAAAATGGTACTAGTATTACGTTTTCTTAATCAGGTGGTAAGTGGTAACTAATTGATGCTATTATATGTCAGAAAAGCAATGGGTTTCAGAAACTATCATACCGAAAGCATTTCCAATATCTTTTCCGTCTCCAAAAATAAGTATGACCGCAACGCAAAGGACCATAAGGATGTAGTTCACTTCAGGAGAGTAAACCTCTCCTTCTTTATTATGAGATGTGTGAACAATCTTTACTCGCGGAAAATAATCCAGCACGACAGATTGCTTGATTACAGAAAAAGTTGCTGATATTAATGACTGACTAGCTACAACTGCAGCCAATGTTGAAATGATAAAGATAGGCCAGTAGACTGGAGTTGGTACAAATTTGTAAAAGCCGTCATTATGATCATTGGGATTCTTTATCAGGTATGCTGTCTGCCCCGCATAAGTCAGAACTAAAGACGGGTAGATTGTGAATATAAAAGCTAGCTGTTACCAAAATAACAAAGACGAGAAAGATAAATACCGGCTGAAAAGGAATAGCAATCTTGAAAGAGAGACAAAAAATCATAAAAATAACCTGAATGGACCGCGGATTGAAATGACCAAGATCAGCAAACATTGCCTCAGAACCTGTCAAAGTGAGGAGATCAGGAAAGAAAAAATGGAAAAATGTGTACTATAATATGCATGCATATCCATTTTTATAAGAAATTGCATCTTCCCATGCAACATAAAAATGATTAAATTAGATATCGAGTACGTGATTGCTTGCTATATTTGTATCGGAAGTCAGAGACTCGAAACAACAAATGAACTGTGGCATACTCTACAAGACAATCTTCCACTCCACCTAATTATCAGTGCTTGGAGGTGTTCTAGTGACTCCCTCAACATTAACTTGCAAGATTCTCTTTTTCACAATTCACATATAACAACATTATTTAGTCTATGACTTGCTCAGCAAGTACAGAAATATAACAAATGAATTCACAATATGATTTGACAGAGAAAGAAATGGGTCCTTCAGAGATAATAATAATAATAATAATAATAATAATAATAATAATAATAATAATAATAATAATAATAATAATAATAATAATAATAATAATAAGGCTTAAACATCATTTTAGTCCTTGTATGTACGTGAAATTTTGGTTTTAGTCCCTGTATCGAATTTTGTTCAAAATAAGTCCCTGAATCAACCAAATTTTTTGATTTTAGTCCTTAAAGCAAAAATCCGCAGGAAAATTCGCAAGTATTCTACAGATTTTCCTACGAATTTTCCTGCGGATTTTCGCTTTAGGGACTAAAATCAAAAAAATTGGTTGATTTAGGGACTTATTTTGAACAAAATTCAATACAGGGACTAAAACCAAAATTTCGCGTACATACAAGGACTAAAACGATGTTTAAGCCTAATAATAATAATAATAATAATAATAATAATAATAATAATAATAATAATATAATAATAAGATACATACCGGTAATGCAAAGGACAGTACCACCAAGTAAAAGCCACCCTGATTTTCCATTCCTCAAAAAGAAGTGGATGATGTAGTGTGGAGATAAAGCCTTATATATACTTGGATAGTTGTGTATGATGCTGTAAATTCCCACAAGTGGAGTACAGAGGGTCCATGCACCCATTATTGGGGAAAAGAGGAAACTGACGCGGGATGTGCCAAATTTTTGCAACAAGAACAGAAAGATCAAGACAATTGCAGAGAGTGCTTCCACTTGTGCTGCAAAATCATATATGCAAAGACAAGAATCAGAATTACATAAACCAGGAGAACAAATTGCATGACAAAGTCAACAAAACTTTGATACGTTTAATTGCCAAACAGCTTGATTACACCTTAAGTGTACAGAACAGTGTTATTATTCAAACAATTTAAAGAAGCATAATGCTCCACAAGCTTCTCATCCTATGTTGGTATCCTATAATAGAATAACAGTAAGGCAAATGCTGATTAGCACAAAGATCTTTCACTTTCATTTATTCATGGATAATATAAGACCATTTTCCCCCCTTTGTTACAGTTTCCTAAACAAAATGTTCTCTTAACATTTAATATTGCTCTAACATTAGACATTCAGGAAAGCGCTGTCAACATTTGAACACAATCTCAGCAAGAAAGAGGATTTCTTAATTGAAATATTTTGTGAAACTCGCCACGTGGAAGTAAAAAAACACTAAAAACAATGGAATCTGCAAAAAGTAAAATTAAAAAGCTAGTAAGAAAACTTACATTTGGTAACAGCAGGAAAAGGTGCTCTAATTCCATCCATTGCAGACAAGACTGTATAAAATTACACAAATTCATAAACTAACCCAAAATAAAACCATATTTCAAAGAGTTAAAAAAAAATTCACAAACCTGAAATTGCAGGTGTGAGTATACCATCACCAATAAGCATACAAGTACCCAACATAGCAATGAAAAGCAAGAGCCTTCTCGCAACAAGGCTAGTTTCGAACAATTTAGCAAGCCAAGTATGCGTTTCAGTAACTCTAGTTGGGTTTATCCCATTTTGTTTAGAAGGCAAAATCCCAATATTGAAATGTCTACATAGTAATGAATACAAGGCAAATGTCCCTCCTACAATACAATTGAAAATCATTATCATGAAATACTCCCTCTAGAAAAAGTTTGTTTTCAGATTTATTGAATAATTGATATATCTGGTCTATGATATTCAATGAATCTAAAAGACAAACTTTTTTTTATATACCAGATATATTGATCAATGAAATACATCAATCATTCGATATTCAATGAACTTAAAAGAATAAACTTTTTAGCGTAATAAGGACTAAAGTGAGTAGTTACAAAAAGTAACAATAACCTACAAAGTATATGTTTGGTTCTGATAAAAATTGATTTGAAGATAAAGTGATTTATGTTTGGATATATTCATACAAAAGCGACTTGAACAAATAATTTGAGCGTAAAAATCAATTCTAGAATCAGAAGTTAAGATTTCTAGTTTTAAGTAGAATCAATTCTAGAGGCAGCATCAATTATACTTTTGAAAAAACCAAACAAGTCAAAATCAATTATGCACCTCTAAAATCAATTCTAACTAATTGAAACCAAACATGCACGCACGTAGTAACAAAGACACTAGACATCAATAATTTGAGAAAATAAATTAATTGAACGTAATCATGACAGACACAGGCACAAACACGCTTTCAATCAAAAGTCAGAATCAATTATGCACCTCTAAAATCAATTCTAACTCCTTCAGAATTGAAAAAGTAGGTAACAAAGACGCGAGGACACGAATAATTTGAGAAAATAAGTTAATTGAACGTCTAGTGTCGGTAAAAAAACAGAGACATGCTTTCAATCAGAAGTGTCGGTAAAAAAAAGTACTACCTTCACCATGATCATCAGCTTTGAGGGCAATGTTGGCATACTTAACAAGGCCAATTAGAGAGAGAGTCCAGAACATGATACTGTAAATTCCCAAATAGTCCTGTTCAGTTGGATTTTTGAGAGGCATTGAAGGGTAAACATATAGTGGTGAAGTAACGAGACCTCCAAAAATCACACCAATAGTCCTGTATGCAAGGACTAAAGTGTCTTTTTTCTTCTTCCCCTGAAAATGCATTGCTCTGTGAGACAATAATAACAAAGAAGAATTCGAAATCAGAAAGAAGAGAATGAAAGAATAAGAACCTGGTGTGGTTGAGGTGCATGGCGATCGGTAAGGTCGAGAACGACGTCGTTTGATGGAGGGTGGAGATGATGAGCATCCTCCATTGACATTTGAATTGATTGAATTCAGCACTGTTCTGTTCTCTCTCACTTAGTAACACGCAGAAACTAATTGTTGTTAATTAACACGAACGAGAGTAAAATTAAAGTTGAAACAAGAATAATCACTTAATTAATCTTGTTTCATTAGCGATAGATAATGTATATTATATAGGACAAGAATGGATGAGATGAGATGAGATGAGATGAGAGTCACGGATGGAGAAGGAGGAAGGGTAATTTGTATCAGATTTTATAATACAACAAAGATAATAATGGCTTTGACTCGCATTACAAAACAAACTAAGGTTTGACAATTTTAAACAAGTTTCTTCTTCACATTTATTACTCCTCCTTGTCCTTAATATAAAAAATAAATTACTTTTTATATTCATTGAGTTTCTAATGTATCTGATCCATATTATAAGTTAGATTTATTTGAAATTCAATGAATTTAAAAAATAAATTTTTTCTTATATTAAAGACCGAATAGAGTATATGTCTAATATCTATTTATTTTTTTTGTAAACTAAAAGTATCTTCTACGTACAAATGAGATTAATTTTTTCGAAGTAACTGAGATCTATTTAAGAAGTTGACATCTTTCAACTAATGTTTCTCCATACGCGTCGGTCAGAGATCAAACCCCAGATCAAATGGTTAAGGGGCCAAAGTATCTACCATTTGTGCCACACTATGTCGATATTATATACACTTTCGTCCTTAAATATAAAACTCAGTTTGACCAAATTGCACTATTCATTTATCATATTTTGACCGATAGATGTAAATATTAGCATAAAAGATCTTGTTTGAATTATTTTGATGGGTATTTTCAAAATATCAAATTTTTATAATTTTTACTACTAGATAATAGTGATCAAAATTGTACATTGACGTACGTACAGTGATCAAACAAAGTCTTATATTTAGAGACTGATGTAGTAGTATCTAATCTTGTTTATTGGTAGAAAAAGAGGGCTAATGCCCAACAAACGAAAAAACTACAAAGCTATACAGATATTCCTAGACATGCAAGCCCCAGAAATGTCATCAAAAAAGAGATTTGAGGCTTCTCTAGGAGGAGTCTCCATAACATAAGTGTTAAAAGAATCAAGAGAAAAACTAAAATTAGCTAGCCAATCGGCAGTTCTATTTCCTTCCCGCAAAGTATGATTGAATTGCACTTGCCAGTTCAACTTTAAAAGCTCTTGTATACGACGCACCAAAGTAGGAGGGTTGCCATTGATTTTAATTTTCCTATGATCATGTTAACCAACGTTTTTGAGTCACTTTCCACTTGAAGTTGATGGAAAACTTGTCTCCAAGCAAGTTGGATTCCCAAATACATTTCCCACATTTATGCGGGAAAAGCGTCCCAAGTTCCAATCTTCCGAGTATATCCTTTGATCCATCTTCTCTCAGAGTTCTGAAAAAGGCCACCACGCCCAGCTAACTCCAAAGAATCCTTATATGCTCCGTCACAGTTAAGCTTGATCCACTTTAGGTCTTTTCCAACCAATGAAAATAGTGACACATTGATGGATATTAAGAGAATTTTGAGTGTATTTGTCTATGTCTTCAACCATCTTGAGAATCTTGAAAGTTAGGATATACGTATGGTGAAAGTCATCCTCAAAAATAGTTTTATTCCTCCACATCTACATGTACCAACACGTCACCATAAAAATTGTGCTCCACTTCTTATTTTGAACACCATGTTGATGATTGTTGATACTCTTAAAGATTCAGTTCCTGCAATGAAGAGAGAAAAAGTTAAATATTTGATTTGGTAAGATTAAACTTATCTATATTTGAGTCGCTATGGGACAATCCCGCAACACATGAATAATAGTATTATTGTCTCTGTCATATGCAGAGCACATGCGGGAAACTCCAACACCCCTATTTGCTCCTACTATAATTAGTGATCAGCCTCTCATGAACGGCCACCTACATAAAAGATTGAATTCTATGAGGACCTTTCCCACTCTACTTAGCTTCCAATCTCCCACAATAGATATCTAATCTAATTTTACTCAATAGGAGGAGTAATATTTATGAAGAAAAAAATACTCCTGCCATTCCTTTTTACTTGTTGTTTTAGAAAGAAAAAAAAAATCAAAATAGAAGAGAGTATTTTTGCACCTTATTTTTCTATTATGCCCTTATTTTAAAATATATCATATTTTTAATCCACAAATAAATTCCTACTTTTTTACAAACATTATCTATTTCCAAAAATATTGTAACAAATTTTATTTAAAAACAAACAAAATTTGTATACAATAAAAAGATTATATTATTTCAACAAAAAAAATTGTACAAAATTTAGTCAATAAAATAAAATAGGAAAGAAGGTATAATAGACAAATAATCTAAATTGTCAAAACAACAAGTGAAAAAAAAACAAATATTTTTTTTTTAAAACGACAAATAAAAATGAACGAAGTGAATATATAACATGCTTTTAACATGATTGTGAAAAACTTATTTAAAACAAAAAGCACAAATATCATGCGTTTTTGGCCTCCTTTTGACATGATCATGCGTTTGGAAAATGTACTTAAAATAAACAAAAGAGCAATCGCTGCTTTTGTATTTTTTGGTCAAGAGCAATTGTTTTTTAGACGGTTACTTTTTTATTTTGACAATGTTTTATGATAATTACTTTTTTTGATAACGTTTTAATAACATAATTTTTTATTACATCAGAAAAAAAGATTATTATTTTTTATGTGAAAAATAAAGCTAACAGATGTAACCAAAACATTGTAACCCAAAAAAAATATATACAATCAAATTTTCTCTTAAAAAAAAATACAATCAAATTTATTTATATATAAATAAGGATAGTTAGTCAAAAAAAAAATCAGGATAGCTTTTTTAAGAAAGAATATTCGCCAAAATATCAAACTTACTGAAAAAAAAACTTTTAAACCCTCTTTTTTTTATTACAAGAGAGAAAAAAAAAGCATAAAAAGGGATTACTCTCTAAAAAAACTACCCTTTTTAAATCTATATGAAGTGATTGGCATCACAGAAATTGACAGACATATATGAGGTTTCACATTTAAATTTGGATTAAAATATTCAGTCTAATAATTTCAATATTGTTGATTGAGCTATGCAAAAATCTAGGATTTTTTACTCATATATTTCCTTTTCAATTCAAAAATACTAATTGTCCTAGCTTGAACAATGGCTTTTATGGTTGAATTTCATCGCACGGCTGTTCTTCCGAAGGCCATAACTGCTTCCTTCTTGACTCTCATCCCTAAGAAAGACCACCCTCAAACTCTATTCGACTACCGGCCTATTTGTCTTGTTTCTTGTCTGTATAAGATTTTGTCGAAGGTATTAGCGGGTCGGCTGAAACGAGTGCTCGGTAAAGTTATTTCGAAATTACAATCTGCTTTTCTACCTAATAGGCAGATTTTAGATGGGGTGGTAGTTGTTAATGAGTTATTGGATTTAGCTAAAAGAAGGAAAGATCATTGTTTATTCTTTAAGGTAGACTTCGAACGGGCCTATGATACGGTGAATTGGTGTTTTCTGGAGTATATGATGAGCAGATTGGGTTTCAGTGAGGGTTGGTGTCGATGGATTAAAGCTTGCATCTGTCAAAGCTCGATGTCTGTTCTTGTAAACGGCAGTCCTACAGCAGATTTTGATGTGGGTAAGTGATTGAGGCAGGGTGACCCTTTATCTCCGTTTCTTTTTCTGATTGTCGCAGAAGGACTTACGGGTCTCATGTGCAAGGCTGAGCACAATCAAACATTCCAAGGGTTCAAAGTTAGTAATGCTATCAAGTTTCATACTCTTCAATTTGCGGACGACACAATTATAGTGGGGGACGGTAACCGTGAAAATTTGTGGACTATTAAAACTGTCTTAAGAAGCTTCGAAATTGTTTCTGGGTTAAAAGTGAATTTTCATAAAAGCAAATTATATGGGATCAATCTTGATAGTGAATTTTTAAGGGCAGCATCTGCTTTTCTACATTGTGGGGTTGAAACAATACCTTTTCGCTTTCTTGGCATACCGGTAGGAGCCAATCCGCGGCGTATGGCAACTTGGAAACCAATTATAGAGAATATGAAGAAAAGGTTGAGCACGGGCAATGGAAGACACCTATCCATGGGAGGTAGAGTTATTATCATTAATTCTATTCTCTCTAGTTTACCGTTATATTTTTTCTCATTCTTCAAGGCTCCTGTTGGTGTGATAAAGGAGCTGGTACGTATCCAACGTAATTTTCTATGGGGGGGTTGTTCGGATAGTCATAAACTTTGTTGGATAAGTTGGGAACGTATTTGTCAATCTAAAATTCAAGGGGGCTTGGGTGTAAAGAATTTGTCTCTATTCAACGCTTCCCTCTTGAGTAAATGGAAATGGGTTTGCATGATAAGGAAGCCCCTTGGTTTGATTTGTTGACCTTTCGATACGGTGATTTAGATGCAAATTTTTTACATTACCAACATGGTAATTCTAATCTTAGCAAGGCATCTATATGGTGGAGGGACATTTGGAAATTAGGTGGAGAGGAGGAAGGAGGGTGGTTTAGGAGTAATGTTAGTAGTATTTTAGGCGACGGTAAAAATATTGATTTTTGGAATGAAAAATGGATTGGTACAGTCCCGTTAAGCGTAGCTTTTCCGATTTTGTTTAATAATGCTCGGCAGCAGAGTATTTCAGTTTCAAATATGGGAGGATGGGAGAATAATGTTTGGCATTGGAATGTAGAGTGGGAGGACGAGGTTCAGGTGCTTGAGTCACAATCTGTCGATGATTTTTTCGCTGTTTTAGAAGCTGTTCGGCCGCAACAAGAGGTTGTTGATCGGCGTAGATGGATTCCGGAAGAGAGAGGGGTATTCACGGTGAAATCAGCTTATATGTTTCTGCAGCAGCGTACTCCCATCGTCCCTTTGGATTCAGCAACATCCAAAGCCTTAAAGAAGCTATGGTGTAACAATGTTCCATCAAAAATTAATATATTCGGATGGCGACTACTTCTTGATCGGCTGCCCACTAGAGATGCATTATATAACAAAGGTATTGTTACAAATTTCTTTGGTCATTGTTGTGTGTTCTGTTTTAGGCTGCCGGAAGATACTTCTCATGTGTTCTTTCTTTGTGAGATCACCGTAAAAGTGTGGCGTGATATTTATAAATGGATTGGCATTCCACCCATCCCGTTTTCGTCGGTATCCAACCATTTTCTTTCTTTTGGAGGTCTTTTTAAAGGAAACAACACCAAACGAGTTCGTCATGTCATTTGGTTGGCCACAACTTGGTGTGTTTGGAGGATGCGCAACAACATTGTGTTTCGCGATGATCATCTCATAGTTAATTCTCTTGTGAAGCAAATTATTTATATTTCTTGGTTATGGTTATTTGGTAGGACAAGAGCTAGTGTCTCTTTTACTTTTGACAAATGGTGTAATAATCCGTTAGAGTGCTTTCACCGTTTGTAAAGTTTCTCTTGAATTGTAAGGGTTGAGTACCCCTTGTGCTCCTTATAATTCAATTTTTGCCTATCAAAAAAAAAATTACCTGTCTGTCCTACTTTAATTTTTTTTATCCATTTAGCCACATGAGGTGGCGAAATGCACCATGTTTTAGCAGAAGGCGGGTCCCACCTTTCAGCCATATGGGATGGCGAAATGCACTCTATATTTTTTTTTTTTTACGTTTTTTCTTTGTTTCAATGGAACCTTGCTCTTTTCTCTCTTATTACAAATTTGAAATGCAAGCAAAATGGATCAGATCTGAATTGATGGAGAAAAAAATCAAAAAGGAAAACATGAGAATCTTTGCACCGCTGAATTGACATAGTTCAGTTTTCAGTACCATGGCGATTGGCGACTGTGCTGGTGGTAGTTGGTCGATATAAACTTCGTATTTATAGTTAAAGTTATATTTTTTTGTCGAGACCGAAGTATCTACCGGCGAACGCAGTGATTTAAAGCTGCTTGATATTTAAGGTGATGATTAAACCTCGATCCTTAATTAAGGAAGGATAAACCTCAATCGCTCAACCACACTTTCTAGATTATTTATAGTTAAAGTTTGAATTGGAATATGATGTAAAAGATAAAAAAATACTAACAAATAACAAATAAATCTATTTAAAAGATAAAAACATCTAAAAGAATAGAAACAAAGTTCTTTGACTTAATTGAATATTTGGTCATTTAACTAATTTATTGAGTTCATTTTAATCCATTAATTAATTTTGTTTTGGTTATTTAACTAATTATTATTATAAATTGGCCTCTTAACTTAGTTAATTAAGGGTCAATAAAGTAGTTAATAGACCAAATTGTAACAACAATTATTAATAGACCAATTATAACAACTATTAGTAAAAGATCAAAATGAAATTAATAAATTAGCTAAAGGACCAAATATTCAATTAAACCAACTTCTTTACATATCCATCTATTCCAAATTAAATCAAGATCACCAAATAAAAATAAAGCAACAAAATTTAAAGATTGAGAATAATATGGTGTTGACATGTGTCATAAATTTTATATTATTTTTTCAAAAAAAAAGTTACTCCTTTTTTTTTTATAATAAAAAATGGTTGTTTCAAAAAATTATATATAAACTACTACTGATACTATTTGATGTACACATTAGTTTTTTTTTTTTTTATAATAAATGGGGTAGTTATTATATTAACTTCTTAAATTTTTGAATGTCTTTCGGTTTTACTCTTAAAGTCAAAATCCGTAAGAAAATCTGCAAGTCAAGTTTCCTGCGAATTTTCTTAAAAATTTTAGCATTAAAGGCTAAAATCAAAATAATTATAATTTTCAGTGATGAATTAAAAAAAAAGTTTAGGATATAAAACAAAAACATGCCAACGTACAGACTATAAAATCATTTAAATCTAAAAAAATTATTGAAATTAATTTCAAAAACATTAACTTTTTTTGAATCATAAAAAACATTAACTTATGAATATGGTTCGCTATACATACATACATTTACACTCAAATAATTGGATAGTCTTGCAATCATCATTGGTCGGCTTTGCTTTAATCTATCTCACTACCATCGTTTTAATAAAGTTTTCCATTACATATGTGGTTTGTATTGCATGTTTTGTCCTATAACATCATATTTGATTTTCGTATCTCACTGTGTTCAAGTATTTGTCGCAATTTTAAGAAATTTTTGTCATGCATATTGTTTGTAGTGGTCTTTGTCCATTGCTTTATTTTTTGGTCTTGTCTATGAGTCTATCACTTTTTTTTTTGTCAATCGTTAGTCATGTTCCACCGGAATCCCCTGCACTAAAAAATGTTGCAGCTACATGTAATATTGAATTTTGATTATTGATTTAAGATCGGTTGTTTTACATTACACTTTCATAAAATCAGTATTAATTTTCAAGTTTGTTTTGAAATTTTCTGCTTATCCTTTGTCATCCTCAAATATTGTTCTTGGAAGGTTCATCATCATCCGCACTTCTTTGAGAAAGTTAAACAAACCAATAGCTAAAATGTTCTACTCACAAAAACCTTCAATCCACATTGTACCAAGACGACAAAACATGCATGCAATCTACATTACGAGATTGCTTGTTGTAACTATGTGGCACTTGTAGAGTTATTTATTATGGTGTCAATTAAGTGATTCCTAATCTTGTGTGCCTATGCATCTTGCATTGGAATTGATATTGTCACGTGTATTTTTGTGTGGATTTGGTTCCCAAGTGGAACTTTGGAAAGATGCAATAAATGAGATAACTAAGACATCTTGCAAAGTTTCCAAAGATCGTACACGTCTCTTTGACCCTTAGGCGCAATAATTTTTAACATGAAACTCTTGAACATATTTTCCATGAAAGTGCAAATTTCCTATTCCTAATGCACGCTTTAATTAGGGAAGATCATGGGAAAATTGGAAATTTGATGACCTCAAGAATCCAATATGAGAGATAAATCAATTGAGAGCTTCAAAGAAAAAATTTCGCAAGATATACAATACAATCACTCGGCATATTTCTCACTCACTCATAAACTGATTTGAACGTCGGAGTACTAATATTTGTTGCAAGTACATTCTCACCACCGTTAAAGATCAATTTTCATCCTGTTTTAGAGCTTCCTTTCGTTGTGCAGGAATTTTCGTACGACGAACTTTATTATCAACGTCTTTTAGGTCTTGTATCTTTTTTGTGTGGGACTTAAATTTTACCAAATATAGCTCCTTTTTGGGAGTATTATATTTAATGTGGGGATATAAATGATAGGTAATCTAATTAAAGTAAACGTTTGATAGGTGGTCTAACCATATCATAATACAAATCTTAATAGAATTCATAGATGAGAGAATAATATAAGAAAATCAATGAATAAACAAATACTACTATTGATCATTGTACAATGAATGCTACATGTATGATAGCTCAATTTAGGATAGTATGTTGGGGACGTTTCATTCACATCGAACCCGAATTTCCACAAAACAATGTTAATTACCAATTAGTGATTGGGATTGATAGCAAAATCCAAAGTATCATCATATTATAAGTGGAAGACATGAGGATAATAGTGAAATATCACTAACCTAAATTCCACATTCCAATTGAGTGGGTCTCACTTCTTAACTAATCCAAATAAAATGAACACATATTAGTGGTTTATTTATCCTACACAAACTTAACAAAATATTATTTTGAATGGTTAGAATATTTTAAGATATTCTTAATGAGTGCTTTACGGTTGTTTCTTCTTTGCGATTGTTGTTAGTGTCATATTAACGAGTATTTTAAGAAGGTTAAGAATTTTTTTTATAAATATAAATCAAATATTTGTTAAAATCAAAGATTTGATCCAGTGGTGAGGGATTTAAGTAACCATGTAACATGCATAAGGTCCTTGTTCGATCCTCTGCCCTTTAAACAATATCTTAAAAACATCTGCTTCTTATTATTAGTATGTTATATACCATATTACCAATGGTCATAAAAAAAGTATGGTATACCAAATGAGTTGGGCCAAACATGTTTAAAGTGTGCATTTGCACAAGTTTCCATTTATTTTTTATTTTTATTTTTTTGGGGTTAATTTAGTCTAATTGTTTAGTTGAATCCAATTTTACATACTGTATTTCATACAATAGAAAGTAAAGAAATGGCAACATTATACTGCAGGTCATTTATTTTATTTTTTTTTGTAACATTTTGATTCTTTATTTTTTATTTATAAGATTTTAGTCCTTTAATTTATCTTAAATTTTGGTAATATTGTGGTCATTTATTTTTTATTTGTAACACTTTAATCCTTTAAAGAATATGAACATATTCATCAAAATTATGAATTTTATTTAATTTTAATAAGTATCTTAAAAAAATAAAATTCAATTCAGCATTTTTTTAATAAAACAAATAATAAGAAAAAGGATTTATATGTGAATATTATAAAAGATAAAGGAATAAATTATTTCAAATAAAAGATAAAGATCAAAGTATTACAGGTAAATAAAATAAAAGATCAAAATGTTACAAAAAAAAATAAAGAACCATAATATTATAAAAAGAATAAGATAAAAAACCTGTATAATTTTGTCAAAAAAAGAATAAGATAAGATATCACTAGCTTAAATTCCACATTCCCATTGAGTGGGTCTCGCTTCTCAAATCCAACTAAAATGGACACATATTAGTGGTTTATTCAAATAAACCATGCTACATATACTAATAGTGTCACTTTTACACATGTCTTTAATCAAAATATAGTATAGTGTCTTTTACACATGTATTTATGTTGTATTTGAGTGTTGTGGACAAACTAAAATAACATAGAATTCAAGGTTAAGGAGAGTTTAATCTACCAAACATTAGATAAAGTCAAGCTGCATTGGTTATGGTGATTGAAAGCTTATAATGTAAAATTAAATTTAAACTCTCACATGTGGTAGTCGAGCCCTTTCGTTTGTAATGGACCTGTTGTAAGCCTATTGAAAATTATAAATGAGTGTAAGGGTATTGAAAATTATAAGAATTTGAGTTGGAGGAAAGAGGGGTTGAAAATTTTCAACCGGTTAAAACCTGCACAAGGGGACGAGTGACAACGCTTAATTCGCGCGACAAGCGCGTGTGTTTGGTGTCAGCGAGCAGAGAGAGAAATAGATAAGTGGGACGTGTGTCCGGATTCTATTGGATTGGATAAAACCCACTATTTTTTGATTTTTTATGTTAAATTACTATATCATCCTTTTTATTTCCTTAAAAGTCACTAAACTTTTTTATTGGCTTGCATCATTATTTACTTTTAATGATCAAATGTTAAAATCAAAACAATATTTTAAAAAAATCATAAAACGTAACTATTACAGAAGTGGGTGTCAGTGGGTTTATGGGTTGAGTCTGATTTTACCTGAAACTCAATGTTTTTTATTTTATTGATTTTTCATTTTAAAATCCATTTTTCTAAGTTAGATTGAGTGGATTTGTCCAATCCATGTATACCCCTAGTATATACCGTCTGAATAAGAATTATATATTCCTCTTAAGAATTGAATTTTATATATAGTTCTCTTGTGTGTGCCTTAAAATATCAAGTCACAAAATGAGGTCTGGCTATATTATATATGTGAAAATTGCTAGGCGTGTGAAGCAAAACACTAAGGCATTTTTGGCTTCCTTTGAAAAATTTAGACAATCTGATTATTTGAGACGACGTGATGCATTTAATTTTGACAAAACATGAGGAGTTTTGCCTCAATTTCATTGTCTTATTTAAGCGATTTTGAGTCATTTTGAGAAGTAAATTTGATTTATAGTGTAAGAAATTTAAAGAGACAAAGATAGAAAATTCTTAGAGGTTAATCTCAGTGTTAAAGACAAAAAACACATCATAATTAAACACTTTGAGATTAAGATTTAACAAATGAATCTAATACTATAGCAGTAGCAAATTTTCAAACAAACACTTGTCGCACTAATAAAGACAGCCAAATATAGCATTCTCATTAGTTTGACTCAAGTATTCACAACTCGTAAATTTTGAAATTGTCACTACATCAATTTCAGTTCTTGCTTTAGTTGCTTTAAACTTTTATCGTCAAAATTCATGCATGCACCTTAATGGAGCAAAATTGATTTGGTCATCTAGTATGAATTGAATATACTGCTTGCTAGTAGTGTCCAGCTGTCTTGTGCCCCAAACAACATCCAATGACGAATCAACCACCAACACCAACCGCTGCTAAATCATAGTCAACTAATAGCAACAAAACAAAAATAAGAAAAAAAAAATCACGTGACATGCCTAGATATTAGATATATAAATATATTTAATTATACTATACTACTTTTAAAATTAAATAGAGCTGATGCGTTTTGTGCAAAATAGTTTTACACTGCAAATTTATTTTTAAGTTTATGATACTTTCATTAAATCAACTTGTAATTACAATTTCAAAATAGTTGTAAAATATTTTTTTTTTTAGATAAACAATAAACAATAATCGAATTATAAGGAGTACAAGGGGTACTCAACCCTTACAATTCATAAGGAAAGCCTACACACTTTGTAAACAACCCACCGGATTATGACACCAATCCGAAAAAGAAATAGAACAAGTATGCCCAGTCCGACTACAAAACCAAAACCAAGAGAAATAATGAATATTACGCATCAAAGTTGCAACATCTACGACCGCTCCCTGAAAAATAATGTTGTTACGCATACTCCATAAGTTCCATCTCGTGGCGAGCCAAAATAAGTGACGAATACGAAAGTCCTTTTTCATAGTAACCAAACTACCAAACTGGACAAAGTGATTACAACCATCGACCTCAGGCACCTCAGGACAGCCGATCCACTGAGACACCAACCTCCATATAAATTGAGCAAAAGCACAAGAAAAAAACAAATGTTGACTATCCTCTGTCCGCATAAAACAGAACACGCAACACATGTCAAAATCATCAGTAATAATACCTCTACGAGCTAAAGCTTGTTTAGTTGGTAATCTATCTAAAAGAAGCCGCCACCCAAAGAAAACAACCTTCGACGGAATGTTGTTTTTCCACAGCTTGCGAAGAGCAGGAATAGAATTTGAAACAACAGACAGAGAACCATTGGATTCCACTAAATTGCAGTAACAAGAATTAACAGAAAACTGACCGACGAGACCTGGAATCCACCGCCAACCATCTTCTTGACCAGAATCCAAACTAATATCCTGTAAAAGAATCTCCAGCTCCTGCAGCGCTACCAAGTCAGCCGGTAACAATTGAGCCTGCCACCGCCATTTCCAACAGAACCGATTAGAATCCCACCTATCCGCAACCACTATATTCGGAATAGCATCTTTGGCAAACAGCCCCGGAAAAAGCTCACTCAACGGTTGATTGCCTAGCCACTTCTCTTGCCAAAACCCCACATTATCACCCCGACCCAACTTAATACTTACATTACTTCTAAAACTGTGTCTATTCAACAACACCAAATCTCGCCACCAAATTGAATGAGAAGAATCAGAAAATTGATCCCCACCACTCAACAAGTTTTCATGCATTGACCCGTACCGAAATTGAAGTATTTTACCCCACAAAGAATTCCTCTCCGTAATGCATCGCCATTTCCATTTATTGAGTAGTGCCTCATTGAACAGTGCCAAATCTTTTACACCTAACCCTCCCCATTCTTTAGGAAGACAAATTTGTGCCCAGCTCACCCAACATAACTTATGGGCAGCCGCACCACCACCCCAAAGAAAATTCCGTTGGATACACACCATCTCCGATACCACCCCTTTAGGGACCTTAAAAAAAGAAAAGAAATACAGAGGTAGGCTTGCCAACACAGTATTAATTAGCGTTAACCGCCCCCCATAAGACAAATGCCGACCTGTCCAACTATTCAAACGTTTATGCATACAATCCACCACCGGTTTCCAAGTCGCTTTTCGCCGCGGGTTAGCACCTATCGGTATGCCCAAAAATTTAAACGGAAGTGTATCAGCCCGGCAAGACAAAAAGTTCGAACCAGCAGACAAAAATTCATCATCCACGTGAATACCATACAATTTACTTTTTTGAAAATTGATTTTCAAACCTGAGACCACTTCAAATGCCCGCAAAATTGTTTTAATACACCACAAATTTTCCCAAGTAGCCTCACCCATTAGAATTGTGTCATCCGCAAATTGTAACAAAGAAACAGTGAGGGAATCATCGACCATGAAACCATGATACCTCCCCCTATCAATAGCTGAATTTACCAACCCTGTCAACCCTTCAGCTGCAATTAAAAATAAGAAAGGTGAAAGAGGGTCACCCTGTCGTAATCCTTTTTCTACGGTAAAATCGTCTGTTGGGCAACCGTTGACAAGAACCGACATCGAACTATTAAATACGCACGCTTGCATCCACTTTACCCAACCAGCAGAAAACCCCATAGTGAGCATCATTCGTTCCAAGTAACTCCAGTTGATCGTATCATAAGCACGTTCAAAATCGACTTTGAATAACATACAAGAATCTTTTCTTCGTTTAGCCAAATCCACTATCTCATTCAAAACCACTACCCCATCTAAAATCTGTCTGCAAGGTAGAAAAGCTGATTGACATTCTGAAATAACATTACCCAGAACCTGTTTCAATCGGTTAGCTAACAACTTCGATAAAATTTTATACAAACTACCTATAAGACATATTGGGCGGTAATCCATAAGTGCTAGGGGATGATCTTTCTTCGGAACCAGTGTTAAGAACGAAGCCGTTACCACTTTAGGCAAAGTAGCACTTCTATGAAAATCGTTCACAAAATTCATCAAATCTGTCTTCACGATAGGCCAGCAAGATTTATAAAAATTCAAATTATACCCATCCGGTCCCGGACTTTTATTACCATCACAACTCCACACTGTGTCGTGCACTTCGTCCTCTGTAAACGGTTCCAGTAGCCCCTCATTATCTACTGCAGAAATCTTCTTAAAAATAATATTATCTAGAAACGGGCGGATCTTCCATTCCTCATGAAAGTTAGAAGCAAAGTGATTTTTAACCGCATATCGAATAGTATCAACATCTTGAACCCATACTTCATCTTTGTACAACCCCAACAATTGAGTTCTACGCCGTTTACCTTTGACACAAGCATGGAAAAACCGGGAATTCGAATCACCGTCTTTACCCCATTTAAGTCGAGATTTCTGTTGTAATAGACTTTCACGGAAGTGTAGTTTTTCCCAAAAAGATTGATTAAGTTGCTGGATATTAAGATCTTCCAAGACACCTCCATTAGCTAAGTGGTCCTCTGCTTCGTTCAAGTGTTTAACCACCTCATCAATTTTGAGATCATAATAACCAAACACACTAGTATTCCATTCTTTCAACCTTACCTTCAATTGCTTCAGCTTTTGTGTCAAAATAAAACTAGAAGTTCCAGAAACTTGCAGACCCTCCCATACGACTTTCACTAATGGGACAAACTCATTATGTTCCATCCAACAATTAAAAAATTTGAACGGCTTGGGACCCCAATTCACATAATTATTCAAGAGCCAAATTGGGCAATGATCAGAAATGTCTCGGTCACCTATCCACTGTCCCGTAATCCCCCCTTTCTCAATGAAATCTTCGGAAAGTAAAAACCTATCGATACGACTCATAACTGTACCATCAGAACTACACTAGGAAAAAAATTTCCCGGCTACAGGCACATCAACCACTGCCATCGCTTCAACAAAAGCATTAAACTCCAAGCGTTCAACACGACAATCACTTCTACCGTGTCCTTTTCGTTCGCCACAATTTAACACGGCATTAAAATCTCCCCCTAAACACCAAGCACCCTGCTCATTATTAAATTTAAAGTCAAGTAAATCAGCCCAAAGCTTTCGTTTTCCAGCTAACGAACAAGGAGAATAAATATTGACAAAGTAAACCACCAAACCATTCCACTCAACACAAATGCCTAAAAAGCCATCTCCAACAAAGCTGAACCGGAGTACAAATAAATTATTGTTCCAAATTGTTAACAAACCCCCCGAATGTCCCATTGACGATTTAGCTAACCAACAAACATCCTTGTGACCCCATAAATTGTGAACCATATAATCCTCAAAATCTGCTCGTTTTGTTTCCTGTAGAAAACAAAGATCAAACGCACCTTTTTGCAGAAGACTGCTCAACCTTCTGCGTTTTGCTGAGTCTCCCCAGCCTCGCACATTCAAAGATAAAAGCTTCATAATAAACCCTCCTTGCGTTGCGCCTGAGCCTTGCTGGCCTCAACATCTCTACTCTCATGTTCTACAATTTTCCGCACTACCGCCTCATCATCACTGAACCCCTCCACACCCAATTCAACAGCTCCATTCCATATCTTTGATGCTACTGCATGATCATGCTTCGCCCAAAATTGATTATTACAATTACGTATTTCTGTCGACTTTAGCGAGCTGCAACAGAGAACATTACCAGCCGAGGATAGGGACTTCTCTTTAATTTGTTTCATTTTCGGATTAAAAGGAGTACGATAACAGACCGGTTTTGAATTTGTTGGAAGAGATTCACCGCCGTGAACAATAATCTGGCGAGAACTAGACGACATCTGCACATCTATCTGCTTCGTATGTAGACTGGTTCCCTGTGTAGTAATTGGGCCTTTAACAGGCTGTGAAACTGGTCCTATGTTGGATACCCCCTCCTAGCTATTGTTACACCAGTTTTTGGTTTTTGTAGAATCTTCACAGAATTACCAGCTCCTAGAATATTAGTACCCCCTTTCACCAAAGCACTTGGGCCTTTGACCCCATTGGGCCTAGAATCCACTTTAGAAGTCACTGCCCCAGCAAAAGAATGTGACTTTAAACTAATGGAATTGCTAGATTGGATTTGATTTACTGCCCCTACCTCATTTACCTTCCCACCCTCAATGTACTTCACAGAGGAGTTAACACCATTATTTGAGTGAGCATCATGTGTTTGTGAAAGACTAAAAACCTGTTCTGCATCATCTTGTCGCCAATTACTCCCTTCTTTGCTATTACCACGAGGAGAAGAATGTGCTTGTGAAGCACGGATTAGTGCCAGCATATTCCCATCATCCTCTTCAGTTGCCTTACCCTCCATATCCTGATCAAACTCAACATCATCCTCCTCTTCGTCTGAAGTCCTACTCTCATTGTCCCTCCTATCTCGAGAATTGTTTTATTCACCATGAGACGCATTGGGCCATAAGAGTCCTCAAGCACTCGTAACTTATACTCTTTACCATTCACCTTAGCCGTTACAAACCCGTCAATCACTTTAATACCGGTGGTCCTAATCATAAGACGTGCTACGTCCATAGTTGTTTTTTTCCTTGTCACCTCATCCGCATACAAATACGTACCCCAATCACGTGTAATCAACTCAAAGAACTTCACATTCCAAGCGTGGGCAGGAATACCGTGAACACGAAGCCACACCAGCCTCTCATTATCAATATCACCCTCTCTCCATGGCCGCACCTCGCTAAACCACTGATCTAGCCAAGTACAACCTTCCTCCATCAAAGCTGCCAACTCACCTTCTTCATGATCTTCTAAAAGAGCCAAGTTTGCCCCTAACGGTGTAACTTTCACTCCAAAGTAACCTTGGCGATGAAACGTCTCCTGCAAACTATACGACATACCCGGCTGCTTCACAACTCCCACACAAGCCTTCTTCGCCCTTTCCAGCTCTTCCAACCCTACCTCATAAGAAATGGAACGAGTTTGATTCAATGGCACTGAGCCAGACAACTGATCAAACACATGGTTGTCTTCTAGCCTTCCTGACCGAAAGGCCTCAGTCTTGCTAACCTTCACCTTAGGCACATACTGGTCTGATTAATCACTTCTGTGCTGCGTCCCCCTCTGCCTATCATCAATCCTACTAAACCTAGAAATGTTGACTGCCAATTTATCACGACCAATGATAATGGTATTGAGTTGTTCACCAAACCGTGGAGCATCAACGACATTAACAAAACGGGCGAAACCAAATCTACCACCTCTTCTATCTCTTCTGGCTGGAATGATTACCTCCATAATATCACCATATTTATGGAAAATATTATACATAGCCTTCGCACCAAAATTATCCGGAAAGTCAGTGAAGAAATAGGTTATATGCTGAGACCTATTGACCGAGCGATTGGTTGCAATTCCCATGCGTGATTGCTGATTTGCACGTTGCCTTGCATGCCGTCCGATCACCTGTTGCCATGGGTGAGCATCAGAGTTAGTCATCCCACCAGAGAACAGTTTACTAAAGTTACCCGTTGCGTGCAAAGGGATTCTACCAATCTTCGCAGTAGTCCACTGGATTAACACAGCAGACCACCAACACGATTGATTCCTCTACACTGATACAGGCCAAACCCTAGCAGAACCAAACCCTAGCAAAACATATATATATATAGTTGTAAAATATTTGATTCTCATGCCTATATGTTAGGAGACTTATTAGGAGACATTTCTGAAAAACTCAATCTAAAATCGAGCTTATAAGTAGGTGGAAAATTCAACTCAACGTAAAATTCATATTATAATATACAAATATATGCTTTGTATTAAAAGTATTTTGATTTTTCTAAAATGATCAAAAAATTATATTAATGGAGAACTACTTGAAAGTTGAAACACTACAAAGTGTGGGTCAAAGATGAAAAAAAACACAATTACAACTTATACAAAGCACAAAGCCATACACATCTCAAGTCAAAACTACAAAATAACAAAAATAAACTACTACAACCCAATACTTTGTAACAAACTTTTAAAAAGAATAAAATGTACTCTCAAAGTTAAGAATTTCAATCACATAGTAGGATAAGTCCATCGGAATTTAGAATCATGCATTCAAAATCTCTACATTCATTGGTATTTAGTGTAAAAATGTTATGAGAGAGAATGAAGAGAGATAGAATGAGAAACATTAATGACAAACTTAACTTTAAAAATAAACTAAATGTAAGTGAATGTAGGAACCACACCAACTAAGCTAGTAGGATATAAAACTCAAATTAAATACTCCTTATATATAAAATGATCTTGGAAGATGCTTATATGGTTATGTAGTCAAATAGGTAATTAATAAAATTATGGTGTTGATTAATAAAATACCATGTTGATTTGTTAAGGAGATGATAGAAAAAGCAACAACATGACATGGGCATGACTTGTTCAAACTTCAAACCCAAATACATAGTACAATCTAGAATCTATAATCTAGATTCATATATTTTTGGGAGCGTGTTATTGTATAATGATTTATTGATGAAAAAAGCAACCGAGTAGAAAGAAAGAAACACTCTTGAATTTGGTGGAAACACAAAAAGATCAAACATGACCCTTTCAAATGAGCCCTAAACATGGCAAAAAGAACAGAAGAAGGTATGGTCCTACTCAGTGGCCACGGATTTTTTTTGAATGGGCGACTAAAATGGATTGTAACATTTAAATTAAAATAGAAATTATATAGTATATAAAAAATTGATTATAAGAAATTAAACTACATAATTTAAAATGATATTTTACGTGTATTGAGTTCTTCTTAAAAAAATGATTAATTTTTTATTTTTCATCTTTACTTTTCTGTTTTATAAAAAATTAACGACAAATGAATAAACTAAATTTATATTTAGAAACAAACAAGTACAATCACAATAAAAAAAATACAAGTCTTATTTACCTCCAAATTTATTTCAAATACTAATATTTTATTCAATAAATTCATTTAACTCACAACACAACACTGTGACACATTATTTGATAAAAAATGTGATACATTGTTGTATCTCCGTACAAAGCAACTGAACAAGAAGAATATTATTGATTCAAAAGTCAAAATAATTTATTCAATGAAATAGCTGATTGAAATAAACAATCAAATATAATTGAACAAGAACAATCAAATAAAAAAATTTGTATATCAAAAAATAATTTATACTACAAAAAAATAATTAGGAGATGGGCTGTAGCCTACCCTTGTCACTGTCAGTTGTCTCACCTATGCTCCACCACTGGTCCTACATCCTAGTACAAGGCTTAATTATCAACCAAACTTTTCCCTTTAAGTGAAAAAAACACTTGAAAGGACTTTGGAATTGGTCGTCTTCATCTTACATGTACATACTATGAATTTATATATTTATCACCAACTAACTAATTAATTTTTCTTGCTTCAAAAAAAAAAAACTAATTAATTTTTCTCTTGACACACGCTTGAATATTGTGTTACTCGGTTTACGCGGTTTTTACACATTTATATTTAAACTCTACGTCGGCATTTTATTCTCTCTCAGTATTATTCACTCATTCCCTTTCTAAATTCATACCAACAAACAACAACACTCAACATGGCTGCTACAACAACTTCAACACCTAGATTGATACCTGTACGAGGTTGTGTTCTAAAAAGGGTCCTAAAAATGGTGTTATCTTGTGTCTTGTGTTTTTCTTCTGCAACCACCTCATCTCCCATGAAAACAAAAACAAAAACATCTTCAGTGTTCCCAGGAGCTTCTTGATTCATGATCATTGATAATTAATAACTCGTCAAAATGGACAATTCTATACCACCAAGTTTAATATTCTAGTATTCTTGAAAACATTTTGTGTGCATTTTGTGTTTCTTGTTTTGTACTACTTTAATTTTGACACCCAAAATTTTGTTTATTACCATTGTATCTTTTTGTGTAGTTTAATCATTTAGTAATGTGCTGTAACAAATAACAATATTGATAATTGGAAAATGATTCTGTCTCTCGAGTGTGTTTTTGTTGATTCAAGCTACATTTGGTGGTTGCAGTTGACTTAATTAATTAACTATGCTCAACAAATAGTATAACATGAGAATATTTGGAGTAGATATTTTATTCTTTCTTTTATTTCTATATATGGCGTCACTTGTTTTATTTATTTATCGTCCTTCCTTTTATGTTTCTTCTTTGAGATATAAATTAAAATAGTAATTGAATATTATAAAAATATATATGGATGATGCATCCCCAGTAGTACCAAGTACCAGTAGTTGAGAATAATAAAGAAGTGTGTACAAAATGTATAATAATGCAAAGGCCCCACGTACAAGCTAAGTGAGATGCTAATGATTGGTGCTGAGGACTGTAAATGGAGAAAAACTAAGTAAAATGTACTATGATGAAGATAATATAGTCTCTTCATTCAATTCCATTCCAATTCGAGTTTATTTGAACACAGTAGTCAAGCTAAGAAGCTCTTACCTCATCAATCTAACAAAGATCATATCAAATGATTAAACATGAAAGTGGATTTTCTCTTGTGAAAAATCCTTTAAGTGAATTATATATAAGCCATATAATGAAAATATTGTGGAAGCAAAGATAGTATGTGCATGCATCACGGTGAATATGACAAAATTACGGTAGATTATCGTGATTCTGACATTCTCACAACTATACTAAATATAGACTACAATATCAACATGCAAAATATGGTATGTATAGGTCAAAAAGAGATAGAATCTTTTTTTTTGGTACATCGGAAATAAAAAAGAGATAGAATCTACTATTATATATATTTGTGAATGGAGTACTAATTAATTTAAAGGTTAATACCCTTTTACCCTGTAAAATATCCAAAAATGTTGTTGATGCAAAATATGATGTTGATGATGGTGGTGCTGATGATGTACTTGTTGTTTTATGCGTTTTAATCTTCTTCTTTTTTATTTTATTTTTAATTTTGTTTTAATTTTTTATCTTGGCTAATTTTTTTTTATAAAAAAATGATTTGGTAGTTTTTTTTTTTAAAATAAGTAAAAATAAAAATTAAAAACCATGTGTCATGCTATGTCACGAATTATGCCCAATCAATTTTGGTTCACTAAGTCAAGGGCGGTAAAACACAGAATCTTTATGTCGCAGGAGGTAAAACAACAAAAAAATTTATATGGATAAAACAATTTTCAAGTATTTTACAGGTGTAAAAGGGTATTAACCCTTAATTTAAAAGATCACATCTTCTCAAAGTGAAAGTGTCGAGCTTGGAGTGTGAAAAAGAAATTATCTTGAGTTATTAGTAAATAAAAATGAAGGATTATTGGGTTCAAATCTGATAAATGTTTTGGGCTTAAATGTTTTAGTCCTTATATATTTTTTTCTTAACAATTCATCCCTGTATGTTAATTTTTTTTTTGTTTTAGTTTCTTAAGTTAAAATCTGTAGGAAAATTTGCAGGGTTTTTACTTCGAATTTAAAATCCACAGGTTTTTTCTATTGAATTTTCTTGCAGATTTTAACTTTATGAACTAAAATAAAAATGATTATAATATAATGGATAAATTTTTAAGAAAAAAAGATACATGGACTAAAATAAAAAACACACATACATACAAAAATGAAAATATTATTTAAGCCATGTTTTGGTCCTTTTGTATTTTTTTTGTTATATATACTCCCATATAAAAAATAAATATTGCCATATCTCAACATAAAAAATATTTTAAACCCTTTACAAAAATAGACTTTAGGCCGTCGCATCCCAGACCTATCCCGCCAGCCCTGCATCTCATACCATCTATATCGCTTGCCAATCGAATTGCCAACCAACATTTGCCTCACCTTCAATAGTTGGCATCTTCGCAAGTTTCAATTTGTTTGAGCCATCACAAATTCTCTATTGCTATTTCTAAAACAGTATACCAAGCAAATACCTTCCGAAGCAAAAAATCCCCGCATCAACATTGCACTTCGACCACCCTTCATTGTGCCTTCGATCTCACGTCACAATTGCTTGCATGCCAATTTGATGTGAATTACTACTTTTTACTCTCTCATTCCAGAATTCAAACCCTATCATTTCTGTTATTCCCACATGCACCACAATTTTATTTTGAAAATACGAATCTGGTGTTATAAAAAGATGCTATGTTACATGTTGGGCCACAAAATATTCTTCTTAGGCTTTTTAGACTCAACAAATTGAGCTCCAAACGGTCCAGTGAAGAAAATTTCTCTTCTCCCACACCCCCTCTCCCCCACATTTCTCTAATATCCTCTAAAATTCAAAGTTATTCTTGAAGTTCATGTGACAATACCGAACTTTGTGGGACGTTGTGCAGGTTTAGATTATAGAATATTCCAAATTCCGTGGGTAATTCGTAACTATGTTGTGGGTAATTCGTAGTTAATTCGAATTTAAGGGAAATAAAACATAGGATATGTGAGACATACATTATACTAATAATTGATGAATTGGTGGTATTTATTCAACAACCAACAAAAACAAGTCACCTAAATATATTTACATGCAAATTTATTTATTTGTTTGTTTGCTTCACTACAAGAAAATCTAAATCCTACGTAGTGTTTTGGTTGAGACGAGGATATCCATACCACCAAACGCAGTGATTATTCTCCTTGTTAGATTGGAAGCACGTCAAATGGTGGAATAACTGATTCAAAGATTTAAAGTTGTTTCATACTCAAGACGATGATTGAACATTCGATTTTTGGTTAAGAGAGGATGAACTTCAACCGGTCAACCACGTTCTTATTCTTTGGATTATATTTTAGTAGTGTAATTTTAAATCAAAAAATATCTTCTAATAATAGAAATTTTATTGAAGTTTATATTTTTGTAAATGTAAACAATGCAAAATAGAACAACAATCACCAATATTTTGATACAAAGTCCCAAACCATTGACTTTAATAAACAAATAATGAAAATTTAAACTCTAGTAATTTTTATTCATACTGTGAGTGACGTCCATGCAAGACGTTTCACACGTCATTTAGGGAATTTTGTTTATTTTTATAATTTTGTTTTGGGTTAATTTGTGGAGACCATTATTATCAAAATCAAAAGTGAATGAAACCATTTTCCACCGCTAACGCAAAGGTTCTGAAAAAGGAAAAGCACAACATTCATTCTCACGTATATTTTGGTTTTTTGTCTTTTTTACCAATTTCTTTCCTATATTTTATTATATATGTTCACACACTGTATGTAATAAAGAGAACACAAGAAACTAAATTAGAGGAACATGGCAAATGTGACTACTTAATAAATACTAAAGCTAACAAACTATAGATGATGCAATTGAAATTTGAAACAAAGTAGTATAATGTTTGTAAAGAAAAAATTAAAATAATTAAAAGAAGTCTTGAATATCCAAATTAATGCATAATACTTTTCAATGTAGTACATTTTTTTTTGATAAGCTTTCAATGTAGTACATGGTTATGGTTCCTATTGTTGTAATAATCAAAATTATACTATAAAATGTGTTATTTGTAAAAGTCGTACTCCATTACTATGTTAAATTGAAGACCAATCCATGGTTGGTTGGTTTGCATTCTTTGACTCCAAATCCTACAAAAGCTGCAATTGTCAAACGATTGAATCCTCACTTTTTGTCCACCAACAAGTTTGATGATTGATTCACCAAAGTGATTCATCACAAACATCATCATAACTTGCAAGACTTTTAAATTTCAACATGAACGTACAAAAGCATATTAAATCTTTTTCTAACTCTTTCTAGCTATATATATATATATATATATATAGAGGAAAATGATAAACAATTGCCTTAGGGCAATAGTTAAGAAAATTAAAATAGTAAAGATTCTTTCGAAATTTGTGTTTTTTAATTTTGCTAAAACAATAAGCACAATTTCTTATATAACTATTACTTTTTTTAATAACCTTAATCATTGCCCTTAGGCACTAGTTAACAAGACCCATATATATATATATATATATACCTACTACTACCTCCGTTCCTTTTTACTTGTCGTTTTAGAAAAAATTATTTGTTCATTTTTACTTGTTGTTTTGGCAATTTATGATATATTTTGTCTATTATAACCTTCTTTCTATTTTATTTTATTGATTAAATTTTATATAATTTTTTTTGTTGAAACAATATAATCTTTTTATTGTATACAAATTTGTTTGTTTTTAAATAAAGTTTGTTACAATTTTTCTGGAAATAGATATGTTTGTGAAAAAGTAAGAATTTATTGGTGGAATAAAAATATGATATATATTTTTAAAAAGGGCATAGTAGGAAAATAAGGTGCAAAAATACATTCTCCTATTTTGTTTTTTTTTCTAAAACGACAAATAAAAAAGAACAGAGGTAGCATTTAAATTTACAAAAAATTATGGTAAATTAAAAGTCGTTAATTACAATTCAAGAGATTAAAAACAAAAGCTACATTATCAAAAAAAAGATTCGTACGCATCAAATAGCCCCGAAACATATTGAAGGGTTCATTTGATAAGGAGTACTGCTCAAATGCGTAATGCTAAATTTTCTAATAATCACTAACAAATTTCTTTACCTAAGAGTTACTATTATTAACAATCTCAATGTGAATAAAGATTTTATGCAAATTTCTTATGTTTAAGGAATGACCATTTAGATAAATGGATCACAACATTATTTGAAATTGTGAAAATGAATCTATAAAAATATTTAAATTCACATGACAAACTGTCCAAGAAATTGCATAAGAAAGATGGTCCATCCATGAAGAAAATATAAAGGGAAAAAGTTAAGGCAACTTTTTTCATCTAAATAATGACAATATATGGTTTCTATAGGAGACAAAACCATTAATATAATATCTTATAAATAAATAAAAACCATACAAAATATATGTCTCTTCCTCAATGACTCAATCCCCACCAAATACATATAAAGGTCTGATATTATATGTTGAGTGAGAATACTTTTGCCGTACAGCTGTGCCAGTGTTCCTTTCAATTATTTGTATGTTCCAATCAAAATTAATTAATTTAATTTTGCACCACCAACATTACCAAAAATATTTGTTCAATTTTAAATCAACGGTCAAAATTAATTATAATGTAAAAATTGTCCAATAGCTGTGAATATACAAAATTGATTTTGAAATGTTCACCAAAAAGAAAAAAAATTGATTTTGAAATTATTACTAATAATTTTTTTTAATGGGGTCCAGGTTAGATACTCTGCAATCTACAAATATTTAAAAATTTAATTAGCGTTTGACCTATGAGGAAGATGCCACAACATATCAAAACAAAACTAGGCATGAAGAAATAATTAATTTGGTGCTTTTGTGGTAACCACTCCATATATAAATTATATAATATTATATGAACACAAATGATTGAAGTATAAGTTTACAAGATTCAATGGAGATACTATTCTCTCAATTTGTCATGTGTTTTTGTTCTCCAGTGTGAACATATATTGTGAGAATCTATGTCAATATCTTTCACTAACTATAATTTGATTATACTAATATTATACCAAGTTTTATAATTTAGCCGAAATAAGAAAGATTAATTCTACACAGTGTTAAAGCTTCAATGTAAGTTTTAGCTTCAATATCTTAATTAAGAAAAGGTAAAAGTCTTGTGGCAGCTATAAGTTGTCTTTATATTAGAAAAAGTCAAATTAAAACCTTTGAAGTTGGTAATTAAGTATAAGCCTGCATTATTATAAATTTATAATCTATTCTCTCTGTCTATATTGTAAAAGTAGTATTATCATATCAATAAAGAAAAAAGAAGAAAAAGAAGAAAGGAAAGAAAGAAAAAAAAAGAGAAAAGAGAAAGAATACTTGCTTCTAAGTTCAGCAATGATTTATTCTTGTTCCTTATATTTGACATTTTGTTAGGGTGATACTGGATATTTTTTTGATTAATTAGTATGATATATGTAGAGATTAAATTGCACAATTGCTTATGTGTTATATTAGGCAAGTCTATAACTTTCAAAATATTTTACCTGCTGAAATTAAGATGTAAATGAATTTCACATCTCTACCTTACTTTAATAATTCAACCATATAGTACACATATTTACCTTCCAACACCAAGAATAAAGTGAGTGTGCAGAAACAATGTCACCAAATACCACCAACTTGTTCTGTCTTTATCAAAGTCCCAAATAGTGGCAGAAAAGCTTAATTCCATTGTGGTATCTTGTATGTGTGTATTTTTTTCATCATTTTTCTTTTTTATTTATTGAAAAAATGCAAGTGCCACATTCAAAACACAAATATGACTTAAAACGAGGTTATAAAAAGCAATATTCAATACTTTATAAGTTGATTTTGTAAGAGTGACTTAGACCAAACTCAAAATGTATTTACAGTGTATAGTCTTCACCTTATAAATAAGTTTTTTTATACATTTTCAGACGTTATCTCGTCTAAGAAGAGACTCTTAAAATTATTCTTTTTTTTTATTGAAAGTTCGGTATCTGGCTTAAGGACCGACTAATTCGAGGGGACCAATCCTACCGCTCACTTGCAGGAACCCCATTTAAAGCTATAATTTTTGCTCTGTATGAACTAGCCCACCAAAATTGACACCAGTAGGAGTCGAACCTAAGACCTTATAAGAAACAACTCCAAGAACTCAAGTACACTACTAGACTAACGCAAATGAGTTTCTTAACATTATTCTTATTATTTATTTCCAATATATATGTTACTTTTAAAAAATTTCCATTTCCTAGCTAGACAACATTGAAAATAATCAGCTAAGCTCAAATACTTGTCCATACAAGTTTAGTCTGAATCTCTGATAAGAGTACATGCAGCTTTAAGAAACATATAAATAAATTATATATACATATATAAGATAAGATTGAACTATATTTTTATACACATTGGTATATAGAGATAGAATACAAAACTATTATACATCACTTTCCATCTTTACAATTTAGAAGGACATGAAAACAAAGCAAATAAGTCTCAAAAAGCTGCTACAATACAAGTAACATTATAACAATTCACAATAGTACACTGTGAATTTATGAAATTAGAAAAATTAGCCTTTGGTTCTGATAATAGTGATAGTGCCTCTTCTTCCTTGAGTGTGGATTCTTGTAAGGGCCACCACTGCTTTCCCTGAAAGGCCTGGACCTGTTGCAGATACGCATGGCCGACATGCAAAGTCACCAACTGGATGCCTAACTGGCCTTGTTGGTGCCATTAGAATCCTCTCATTTATGTCATTCAATGTCACATCACCTTCTTCACCTCCTGGTTTTACTAATGCAAATGGATATACAACTCTTGTTGTTCTTAATATCTTCTTCTTTCTAATCATCTCTTCATTATTGCTACTTCCTGTTTTCAATCATTAATAATTAATTAATTAACATCTCTTCTTCATCATCATCACATACTAATTAACAAGCATATATGTAATATATAGTTTTAAATTGCAGTCTGCAGCAACCGCAGTTGTAGTCAAATAGTCAAATTATAAGTACGTGTTTGATATCACTCTCGTGTGATTCTGGCAAATCAACAGTGATATCAAATATAGACCAAATGTGTTAGAGGTCTTCGTAGCGGACTTTCAAGTTTCAACTGCAATTGTGACTGCATTTGTTTGCGGTGTAAGTGTGTAACTGCGACTGCAATTTAAAACTATATGTATAGGAAAAAATATAAAAGTACCAAGTGGGGTGTCTCTGGTGGTTTTGAAACATGTAACTGGTAATAATTCTTTGTATGAAGATGAAGAAGAATTTGGAGATTCAGAGGCTGATGCTATCTCTTCTGTTGTTTTAGTGTCTTCTAGAGGAATGCTTGGTTGCATATTGATGCTACTCCTTAATGTGCTTATATGCTCATCTAAATTATATCATCAATCATGTGCTAATTAGAAAATTAAAATAATAGTAATAACTAATAAGAACAAAAAGAAAAAATATCAGAGTCATTAATTATCAACATTGTACTTTTCCTTTATTCTTTTCTTTTGATTTCTTTGGGATCCTTTTTCAATTCTCAATTAATTACAAAAGGAAACACTAACTTTTAATCTTTTAATTGCAAATATAATATATGTAGCATCAACCCTTCAGACGTATCAGGTGTCACGTGACACACACAATTATATTCAATTTTATCAAAAAAATATTCAATTTTATCAATTTTTTCTTATTATTAGTGTCAGTATCATGTCTGATGTCTCTTTCTGTGTCAATGCTATTACATAACAAAATTAAAACCAAATTGATTATGTTGTATATCTAAATAAATGCATGTAAAAAACAGAGAAAAATACCTGAAAATCCACAAATCCTTTCTATCTGGTCCATTAAGTAGAAATTCTCCACAGGTTGGTGCCATATAGGATTTGAATTCCAGAAATTCTAAAGTTACACATAAAAATCAGTCTCATTTCAAAGAACAAGTACAATTTCAAACATAAAACTAAAATGAAACCATAATTCTACTATATATACCTTATCAAAATCATCAATGGAAATAGTACTCTTGCTTTGTTCATCATCAGTAGTATCAGTAGTACATGGAAGCAAACGTCTTCTTTTGGAACTTTCACCAAACTCAATCAAAGCATCTTCTAGATAACCAGTTGAAAAATCAGACTCTTGAGTTGAAAATGAAGTTACACTTGCATCCATAACTGTCACATGCACCAAATAATTGGACATCAACATTAATCATTAGAATTGCAATACTATATACTAAAATAAAATTAATATTTTGTACTTTGAAGAAATATAAAAGGAAATAAAAGTAGGATATAGTATAGTACTTAATGACATATTTTCTGATGCATTGAAATTTTCAACATTGTGGTAATCCCAACCTAGGGAAGAACCATAGATGAAGCTATTAGTATAAGCTAGTGAATTATGAAGATCATTCATTTTGTACAGTGTTGGTTACAAAAAATGATGAGAAAGAGTCTATTTATGTACAAGTTGTGGAAGAAAATAGAAAAAGTATATGGAAACTTAGATGAGTATATAGTTGGAGTCAGTCAAATGCAGACCAAAGGATAATAAAAGTGAATGTTTCTAGGGATTCTGAAAATGTGGTATAGTATTCACTTTATTTTTAAAAATTTATTTGATTTGGTTACATATGTGGGGGACTAAATAATTGCTATGGTTATCATATTGTGTTTCTGGTCTAAATGTAAAAGTAATATATATAGTATTAGGTGTGTCAAAAAAGACATAATTCAAATTTCAGCTTTTTCTTTTGTGTTTTTTTTTCTTCTTCAATGATATGGACCCTTTGTATGGTAGTAGTATATGGTTACCAACTGTTTTCTCTAATGGGACCTTGCTTTTCTTTTTTGTTTTTGTTTTTCAAAATGTCATTTTCAATTAATATATCATCATCAAATTAATACCACATATAAATTTAATATATTCTATGTGTTCTATTTGTTGTGAAGACTTTCTATATTTGAATTACTGGTTGTTATCAATTTTTCACGTTTTAGTTTGTTCAATCGTGAGGGGTGTGTTAAAAATTTTACATTGAGTAAATATATGACATAGATAACCTTTATAAATATAGCACAAATCTCAACTTTAAAATTAATTTTTGTGGTTTAATATATATTTCTAAAATTTTAATATATGATATCATAATCTCTTGACGATTCGTTGGGCCACACATATATATGAAATAGAGTATCATTTTTCTTGCATATTTTCTCACTCATTGGTGAGGTTTTCATATAAGTTAATTTATTTTCCACCACATGGAAAAATCTTTTTGGTGGATGTAATATAATAAATGGACCCACTATTATGGCATGCTATTGAGGGGTCCATGTAAAAAGATGATAGTAGAAGAAGAAGATGGAATAAAATCATAAATGATGGGTTTTGGTCTTAGGGACCATCTTTTAGATCCTTGGGGTTTGAATTGGTTAATTTAACAGTAATTGTATGGAATTTTGTTACTCACAAACAGGCATTGTAGTTTGTGAGGATATTGATTGTTTGCACTCACAATATAACACCAGACTATGTGTAAATCTATGTGGTTATTTGTGTCAAAATTTATTGAAAATTCTAACAGAGGATTTATGTTCTGTTCACCATACCATAATTATTTTTTAGTTTTTAACTTATACTACTATGATACATACTGCTATAAAGGAAATTGGAGTCCAAGCTGGAACAATATAGACACCTCCTAGACTGTAGGATTAGTTTAGTGGTATAAGATACTCCTATAAATGAACAACTTTTTTTTTTAAATAACGTGTTACGATTTCCTTCACCGTAAGTGTGTTGAAAACAAACCTGCGAATGCAAGTTTGTGAGATCAAGAATTCGACGAATCAACTAGAAGCTTAGAGTCACTCTGAGCAATAAGTTTAGTATAACCTTTTACAATTTACTAGTACTAGTATTGATTAAGAGACTAAATGATATATAGTGGAAATTTGAATTCACAAAAGTTTCAAAAAACGTAATTTCTATTTACATTCATAGCAACTCAACATTATAAACTCTAGAGTCCTTTAAATAAACCTAGAAAGGTAAATCGCATACTAGGACTCTCGTGAATAAGCACTCATCATATTAATTTTTACAACTTTTTCTTTATAGATTAACTCCTTTAAATTAATAAATGCAGCACATCATCTCAATTTAATTTATCTTTCAAAAAGTTTTTGACCTAAAATGATGGGTCAATATATGAATAGTATGACTATAGATGTATATTGATCCCAGAATTAAATATTTAAAAGACTTAGCATCATTAAAGTAATGCTATTTTTCATCTGATAAGTTGCTTTGTATTAATGCAGTTTTGGAAATTCTATTAAGTTATTAATCAGCAGGGAATTAGAGTTTAAGTGTAAGGTTGGTTAGAGTTTGTGATAATCCTTGTTGCAGGTATAATTATTGTTGATTTCACATCAGGTTCTTATGAAAATTGAGTTAAAATACACAATTTAATTTCAAATCTCCAAAGTCTAAGGTTTAACTAATGTGTAAAGGAGGATTTTCCCTTTAAAATTTATACATTTTGGTGCAATTCTTTGGTATAAGAAATTATAAAATTTGAAAGAAAAAAAAGAACATATTCCATAAACTTTACCAAAGACATGCAAGTGTCCATTTCTACACATCTTTTATTTTTTGAAATTAAAATATCTCATTTATTCACATCCTTTACTATTTGAAATTAAATTATTGTACCAATAAAGAAAAAAAGAAGCTAAAGTATCTCATCTCATTTATCTACATCCTTTATATTTTGAAATTAAAATGGGAGTACCTTTTTTTTTATTTTATGAAAAAGAGAATACATGCCACATGTAAGGTTAGATAGAACAATCAACCTTTGCAAGAATTTAAGTATAGTATACCAATAGGAGAACTTAATTTATTTAAATTACCAAAGAACATAAAAAAAATTCACCGCAAAACATTGCCTTCAAAAGCAAGAGACTATTGTCTTTTTTTTTTGTTTTTTTGTCGAGACCGGGGTATCCACCGCCGAACGCAGTGACTATTCCCTCGCTAGATTGGATGCACCTCGAAGGGTGGGATAGCTGACCCAAGGATTTAAAGCTGCTCCATACCCAAGGTAAGGATCGAACCCTCAACCTTTGGTTAAGGGAGGATGAGCCCCAACCGCTCAACCACACCCCTTGGTTTATTGTCTTTTTTTGTTGATAATAGAGACCATTGTCATCTAATTTAATCTAAAATAAAAGTACATTTCAAAAATGGAGATCCTGAAATTTTGCCGGCAAAATTTTAAAGCAGAACATTGAATAACGAAACAAACCACAGCATAGAACATACCATTACACTCTTAAAAACATAAGTAAAAGTATCATTTGATTCCTCATTCCTGAGCTTTAAGTATTTGTCTATGCTTGTAAAGAGTGCAGTGTCCAGAAAACCTAGGAAGAGTTCCCTCCATCTTCATGCAACAATGCCTACAATGCATCAATCCTGCAAATAACCCCATGATCCAATTAGACAAGATGGCGAACCATACATGTATATAGTTAAACAGAAACAAGTAATGGAACACTCGTCACATTTAAAGAATATGAGGACATCAACAATATTAAAGAAGAGATAGAAAGTTTAGCGATACATTCCGAAATTCGAAATATAACAGATAATGAAAACAGGTCGGTAGGTGTGATAAACAAACCACTTATGAAAGGGGGTAAAAGGAGAAAGAACAGACAACTTTCTATTTGAATTGATTACAACTATTCAACATAAGGGTTGCATTTCTTTTTTGGCATGGCGTGTATACCGATCCTTTTTACTTCCTCCTCTGTATTCCTTCCCTTGTTATGATTATTAATAATTAAGCATTGTGCATTATCTGTCCCTTAAGACATGACTTGAACAGAGATCCAAGACTAATGGTTGACAGAAACTTTTGTTAACCAATAGCAAAGGAACAAAACCAGACCGGAAAGACTATTCATTATTTTCTTCTTCCTTGGCAAACAATAACTTTATATCTTAAATAACTAATGTAGATGTCATACTACTACATTTTATAAAGTAAAAATAATGCATCAAAAAGTCCACAAAAAAACTTTCGGGAAGTGAAGAACATGTTTCAATTTCCTAAAATAAGTTCTACAGTTGTAACAGCTTCATATGTTTTCTGCAACTGCAAGAAGACCCAACAATTATTCACTTGAAAAACACTGCAAAACATTTCGGATTTAGATCATCTATTGCAAAAACTTTGGTACTTAAATCCTCCAAATCGATGAACTCACTACAGAACAGGGATAGGAGAGCTATAGTCATTCTTTGGAAAATCAACTGGTAAAATTTATATAACCTTACAGCTTATTATACATGTGCATGCATAGGGATATGATACGAAAGACCAAACAGAGGCACCATCTCTACCGAATTACTTTAAAAAAAAAAATTATGCGTATGATCACAATAATAACAGCCCAGTAATTTACGGGCAGGCCAATACAGAAAGATGACAGAAATAAAATTTAATGTAAAACATTTTGAGGGATGCAGGTATACTTACAAAAGCATGATTCTAACTGCTCAGTCCTCCATGGCAATATTCAAGTCATCATCGTCGCTCTTCAATTTACCACAGACATTACATTCCATAACATTAGATAATGTATCACCTTGTGGTGGTAGTGGAGCTAAAGTTCCCCAACAATTTGTTCTATCACACATGTATTTCAAAAAGAAATAAGCATGTGGAAAATCGTTATTATCATTATCTGATGGTTCCATATTTTCACATTGCTCCTCCTCCTCCTCATCGTCATCCATAACCATAACCTCTTGTCCATCCTCCTCCCCTACATTTCCTTCAACACTCTCATTATCCGACCAATTTGATTCAACATTACATCTATCACAATTACACGCAAAACCATAGTCTTCCAACAACCTCTTCTGCCTACTAGCATAGTTTTCATTAACAGGAAAATAACTCAAACAAATCTCCCTACCTTGAGGAACATCATGAATCATCCTAATAACAAAGTCAGTATTATTAAGACCATCCGCATGATAAGGCGGATTAACATCAACGTAATCAAATCTACACGCATTGGGAAGACAATCATGGTTAAAAAACGACGCATAAGGGTAAATACCATAAGCTCTAACAGACCTATTCTCATCCTTTTCAGAGAAAGGATGCATTAAACCAAAAGCATTAAGCTTATCCTTAGCAAGAAGCGAAGAAGTGAGCTGCAAAGAAAACACTTGTGAACCCGAAAACAAGGATGAAATAATCGGGTGTAGGAGCTGAGCTGCATCGTCATTATCTACAGAACCTTGTAGAGACAACAAAATTTGAAAATTCGCTGGGTTGGTAATAGCAAGATTATAAGCAGCAATAAGAAATCGAGCCTGAAGTTGACGTTCGAGGGGTTGTTGAAGCAAAAGAGAATTGATTTTGAGATGAAACAATGCTTGACAAACCCATGTGGAATGAGACGAATTAAGAGCTTTAGATAAACAAGTGGATGAGCAAAAGCGATATTGATGACAAGAATTACATGAAAGAATTGAAGATTGATGCAATGATTTGAAGCAATGATCACAAAAAGAAGAAGAAGAATGATGAGAAAATGGGGAAACAGGGTAGAGAAGAATTGGTGAATCTGTGAGGATGATTTGACCAGCTTTGAGAGGTTGAGTTGCAACTATTCCTCTTCCTCTACCTTGAATTTCTTCTACCTTCAAAACTGAACTTGGAACTGCCATTGATGAAAATGGGTGAAAATACTACAATTTTATCTAATTTCTACTGGATCAATCTGAATAACAACAGTAATGGGTGAAGAAATTAGGGTTTCAGAATGAAGGAAAAGCTGGACGGGTTTGTGACTGTTTCTGGTGGCCGACGAGAATCTCCGGCAGAGACTCCGATCTGTTTCTGATACAAAACAATACAAGAAGGTGATGGAGCTGCTGAGTTTTGTTGTTTTAGGGTTTTAAATTTTTGTTGACAAATGTTTTAGGGTTTTACATATTTTTTTATTGAGAAATGGTTTTAAATTTTTTTACAGCATTATTTTTTATGTGAACATAGACATAGACCACACATGTAACCAAAAGAAAAAAAAGACAGACACACATGAAAATAAAAATGCGTCTTTGTAATATAGAGTAGTAAGAGCTGAGAGATATATAAATTGGATATGGAGAAGTTTAGAGATTAATTTTTGGTGAGAGCGGTTTATCTTTTCGATTTACAAAAAAAACACACACATGAAAATACATACATTTTTTATTTGAATGAATGAATTTTGTCATTTCATGTATGTGTAAAAAAAAAAAATTGACATTTAATTATTTCAAATATACAATTATTTTTCTTTTTTTTTGGACAAAATACTCATTATTTAATTATTTTGTCTTACTTCTTTTTTCAAGCACGTGTGTGTCCAAATGAGGTGATCAAAATGTGACTTTCTCTTATTTATTTTTTATTTTTTTTTTGAAATTGACTTCCTCTTATTATTGTTATTGTTAGAAAAAAAAAATCAACATTGCTTAACCTATCATGTAACTCGATGATCGACTTGGTGCTCCTAGATTTGATTCACGCAGAGTTAAAAAAATGTGTTGCCCAACTTTTACTTAAACTTCGGGCAAGTGAAGATTAGTCTTATGTTGTCGGCGTGACAATAAAAAAAGTAAAAAACTATTGTTAACAAAGAAAACAAAAATAAATGAGTTTTTTTTTGATAAAACACAAGAATAAATGTTATGAAACATTCTTGATATGTTATAGTTAATCATTTCAATTATGGCTATCACCACTTAAAAAAATTTCACCCACAACATCCAAAAGAAAACATTTAAATTTCTTATTTTGGTTAAGATTACACATAGTAATATTAAGTAGAAATGATCTCGACCATCAATTTAAAATCATACGATCCTAATCTGTTACAGCACCCTACTGCAACATCGGGAAATCCAAATCCATTAGGAGTGATAGCCATCAAGGTTACTTCCTAACTTATTATAGCTATGATATGAAGGTTACTAACTTGCTCTAGTTTATACAAAAAGAAGTGTCCCAAAAGCAAACAACACTGTCCTTAAGGAAGACTTGTCTGATAAACCTTCTTTGGTTTGTACTGTCTTGCATAAACAAAGTATACCAACATATTCAAGAAACTAAGTCCAGCTAGAAGCCAGAAAAAATAATCAAGATGACCCTTATTCAAATTATTTGTTATCCATCCAGAATTTCCATTTTCTGTTGTGATGTAATAAACTATAGTGAGAATCAAAGAGCTCAGATAATTTCCCATAGAATTTGTTAATAGTCCCAATGCGCTGCAGAAACTGCGCATAGTATCCGGTGCTTGTTCATAAAAAAACTCGTGCTGTGCCACAAAAGTGAATACCCCAGCAATACCAAGCAAGGAATATTGCGGTATCTGCCATAATATACTAAGTGGCACAGAGACATTTTCATCAACTAATCCAAATTCTTTTGCAATTTGTAATCTCTTGGTCTCTACTAATGCAGCAGATGACATGCAAATAACGGAGAGAAAAAGACCGATTCCCATCCTTTGCAATTCTGAGAAGCTGTTTACATCGTTAGTGATTTTTCTTGCAACTGGAACAATTCCTCTTTCGTAAATTGGAACCCAAATAATGACAGCTATGATGTCAAAAGTTATAAGAGAGGCTGCAGGAATTTTAAATGAAGCAATAGTTGTGTCCATCATTTTTCCTTGTTCAACAAACAATGATGACATTTGTGCATAAACAGCGCCGAAGATTATTCCTGATGACAATATTGGAAAAAGGCGGATCAAAATCTTCAACTCTTCCACCTGTGTAACTGTACAAAGCCTCCATGGACTGACCGCTTCGGCTCTCTCTTTTTCTGCATCTGATATCACCGCTGCTTTATCAAGGAACCTGCACAAAGTAGAGAGTACCAAGCAGGCCATTTGTGGTCATTAATAAAATGACAGAAGTTTCTCTCTCGACAAATATTTGCATAATAAGCCATTTTTGTCCCTTAACATGTAAGACAGCGTCACCATAGTCCTTGAATGTATTGATATTACAAAAATATCTTTCAGTGTGTCTTCTGTTAGTAATTTCATGAATCAAATTGATGAACAAAAGACACATCTGAGAACCAAACCGACCAACTGAAGGCACGTACGAAGTCTAAATTCATTAAAAAATGATACATTTTTCAAAAATGTACAAAAATGATTTTTGTAATTTTGATACATTCAAAAACTATAGTGATAAGCTAATAGCTACTCACATATTGAATGACGAAAATGGTTATTCTCTCCATATATTTTCGTATACCTAATACACTTTTTTTTGCAACAGGTATACCTTATAAATATTAAGCAAACCATATTATCTACGTATTAAGAAGAACACAAGAAAAGTATAACCAGATATAAAAAGATGTTTGAAGCTATGAGATAACCTCAATCCATCACTATGCTCTAATCTAGAACTTCCTTCGATGGAAGAATTCGTCACTTCAATTTCAAAGAGGAGACAATTGTCCTGAGGAACCTCCAATTTCCACTTGCATAAAGCAGCAGAAATCACCTGGCAAATTTTTGTAAGAGGACTTCCCCTTGGCCTTTGAAATCTATAAAGTGGTGTGCCTAAAAAGAAAATTATGATTGCAATACCAATAACCAATGCAGAAATTCCATATCCAAGGCCCCACCCAACATTCTCTTCAGTCCATACCAATATAGTGACTGATAAAAGTGCACCAGTGTTAGCAGCAAAATAAATCCAGTTAAAGAATGATCCTTTACTTGCTTTTTCCCTATGATCCGTATCATCAAATTGATCTGCTCCAAAAGGCACAATGCATGGCTTTATTCCACCAGTCCCTAGTGCAATCAAATAGAGTCCAAGGAAGAACACAACACTTTGAGCAAGAGTTGCTGATTGGCAGACAGAATTCACACATTCCATCGGCCTCAATGCAGGAATGGTTGCCGAAAGAAACAATATGCATATTCCCTGAAAAAATAGATTATCACCTAAAAGTACTACTACTATGGAAGCTTCAACATGAGAAAAGTATAAATCATAGTTTTAAGTTTTACAATGAGATAGATTCCGTATAGCACTGCAATTGTCCAGTATCTTCCCAAATAAGCATCAGCAAAGAAGGAACCAATGAGAGGTGTGAGATAGCAAGTTCCTTGAAAATTTGTAACATTTTTAGCAGCAGAAACTAGTCCTTGATGTAGTTTCGTAGTGAGATAAGTAACCAGATTTGTAGCAATCCCATAATACGCCAAACGTTCGCAAAAGAGAGTACCTGTATTAGATATCATATAGATATTTCACATGTCAAACATAAAATAAAAAATGTTGGTTACATTACATGACATGAGAAAAACACATATAATAGCTACAGGGCCGGCCCGGAGGGGCAGGGCAAGCAGGCCTACAACCCTGAGCCTCAACATTTGGGGGGCCTCAATTTTTTTAGGCCTATCATTCAAAGAATTGGTTAAGCATTGGCTATTATAGCTAAATAATCACCTAAAATAAAAAAGCAAGATTTCCATGTTCCAGTTTCTCTCTTGACAGCAAGCTCTCCCTTTATGTTTACTGACCCATCTCCTGTGTGAAGACTGTCTTCAGACTGCAAAAAATAAAAATAAAAAAAATAATACTACAAATTAGTTACTACTTGTGTGAAAATTAAGGCCCTATTTGGATAATCAGTTTAATTAAATATAAATTCTTATGTATAAACTATTTTTATAACAAAAGATAAAATAAAGTCAATTTTTTTTATATAAGCTATAAGTCGTTTTAGTGTTTTTAGTGTCCGTTTGACCCGGCTTATTTTCTACTTTTCTATTTAGCTTAAACGAAATAGAGAAGTATAAAATTGAATTTAGTCATATATCTCTTTAAAAGTATTAGAGAAATAAACTAAAGAATTAAAAAATAAAAAAAAGTAGAATCAAACACATTTTTTTCCTACTTTACTATTTTTAAGGAGAAAAAAAAAAGTAGAAAATAAGCCCGGCCAAACGGGCTGTTGAGCTTGTTGAAATGAGTTGTGATCAGCTTATGGACATATCATAAGCTGTTTTATAACCTGTCACAAACGTGTTTATGGTAGTAGATAAACTCAAATAAATCAATCTAAATAGCCTCCTAAAACAAGTTGCATGTCATATGATTTACAAATGATAGGCTGAGTAGGAACCTGAATAACATCTTCTAGAAGTAATCTGGTAGGTTCTTCTAAATGTTCCATTTTTAGTCTCTGGTGTCTCAATATTTATGGTGCCACTTATGATATACCTTGAGAGCCACACTGATCTACATTCTACTTTTATAATCATAAATTCATAATGCCTACAAAGAACGGTAGGTAAAAAAGTTGATACCTACCTTTCTGAAATTTACCTTTGGTGAGTTGAAAAGGAGTTGGGAATGTTTTTTCACTTCACATTTTATGTCCTTACAAAACCAACTTTTAAGGTGAGGAGTGCCCCCTCTTTATAAACTCTTATCAAGAACTATCTATCCGATGTGGGACTAAATCCCACCGAGTGTTGACCGCTAACACCATAGTATACAAAAACCTGTTTAAGAGGCATATTTAGAACTGAACAGTGCTTGTAAGGCCTTAATAAACGGCGTAGTTCAATTGGTTGCTAACACTCAACATAACAATGTGCATGGCTGAAGTTATCAAACTTACAATAAAGTATAAAGTAAAAACATGATATTTGAGGACAAATTTATCTGATGAAATCAATCAAATTTATCATACATTACATTTAACAAAATTTACATTAAATTGATAAAGCATAATGAAACTAAAATAGGGGCATATAGCTTGATTACTTTACTGAACTCTAATTACAGTTCTGTTCTCTCAAAATAAATATCATATTGAAATTAAAAATTTAAGTCAGTCTAAATAGAAAATAAAAATTGTTGTATGAATTCTACTAACAATCACAATCATTTCCCTTAAGAATGAATCATGTAACAAGCTTTCTTTTGTTTGTACTTTCTAGCATAAACAATGTATACCAACATATTTACAAAACTAAGTCCGGCAAGAAGCCAAAAAAAGTAATCAAGATGACCCGCATTCAAATTATCTCTTATCCATCCAGAATTTCCATCTTTTGTTGTAATATAATCAACAATAGTGACAATCAAAGAGCTCAGATAGTTCCCTAAGGAATTCGTAAAAAGTGCCAATGCGCTGCAGAAACTGCGCATGGTATCCGGTGCTTGCTCATAGAAAAACTCATGCTGTCCAACAAAAGTGAACACCTCAGCAGCACCAAGCAAGAAATATTGAGGTATCTGCCATAATATACTAAGTGGTACAGGGACATTTTCATCGACCAATCCAAATTCTTTTGCAATTTGCAATCTCTTGGTCTCTACCAATGCTGCAGCTGACATGCAAATAATGGAGAGAAAAAGGCCAATTCCCATCCTTTGCAATTCTGAGAAACCTCTTACATTGTTTGTGATTTTTCTTGCAATCGGAACAATTCCTCTATCATAAATTGGAACCCATATAATGACAGCTATGATGTCAAAAGTTGAAAGAGAGGCTGCAGGAATTTTAAATGAAGCAATAGTTGTGTCCATCATTTTTCCTTGTTCAACAAACAATGATGACATTTGTGCATAAACAGCACAGAAGATTATTCCTGATGCCCATATTGGAAAAATGCGGATCAATATCTTTAACTCTTCCACCTGTGTAACTGTACAAAGCCTCCATGGACTAGTTGCTTCGGCTCTCTCTTTTTCTGCATCTGATATCACTGCTGCTTTATCGAGGAATCTGGACAAAGTAGAGTAATAAGTTATTTTGTAGGCAAAAAATCACACAAAAGTTTCTTTCTTGATAAATGTGTGAGGCGGCGCGTCTTATGTTAGTAATTTCATGGTTCAAACTGACTAACGTAAATTCAAAGACCAAACCGACCGATGAAAGACACATACGAGGAACAAACTAACAAATGAAAGACACGTTTAAGTACGGTTTTGTAATTTTGATACATTCTAACTATATAGGGATAGTGACTCATATTCAATGACCAATATGGACATGATTATCTTTATCCAAATATTTAGGTATACATTATGCATATTATTATATTAAGAAAAAAATATTATTTGTGCATTAAGAAGAAGAACACAAGAACGATATAATTGGATATGAAAAGATGTTTGAAGCTATGAGATAACCTCAGCCCATCACTATGCTCTAGTCTAGAACTTCCCTCGATGGAGGAATTCGTCACTCCTATTTCAAAGAGGAGACAATTGTCCTGAGGAACCTCCAATTTCCGCTTGAATAAAGCAGCCGAAATCACCTGGCAAATTCTTGTAAGAGGACTTCCCCTTGGCCCTTGAAATCTATAGAGTGGTGTGCCTAAAAAGAAAATTATTATGGCAATACCAATAAACAATGCAGAAATTCCATATCCAAGGCCCCATCCAACATTTTCTTCAGTCCATACCAATACAGTGACTGACAAAAGTGCACCAATGTTACTAGTGAAATAATTCCAATTGAAGAATGATCCTTTACTTGCTCTTTCTCGGTGATCTGTATCATCAAACTGATCTGCTCCAAAGGGCCAAATACATGGCTTTATTCCACCAGTTCCTAGTGCAATTAGAAAGAGTCCAAGGAAGAATACAACACTTTGAGCTAGAGTTGCTGATGGACAGACAGAATTCACACATTCCTTTGGTTCCAGTGCAGAAACAGTTGCTGAAAGAATCAGTATGCAGATTCCCTGTAAAAATTAACTGTCACCTAAAAATACTAGGAGTATTATGCAAAGAGGCTGAAACAAATGAACAAATAATACGGATAAAGACTATCAAATCCATGAAAACTTTAATATGAGAAAACATAAATCATAGTTTTAAATTTTACAATGAGATAGATTCCGTAGAACACTGCAATTGTCCAGTATCTTCCCAAGTAAGCATCGGCAAAGAAGGATCCAACGAGAGGTGTAAGATAGCAAGTTCCTTGAAAAGTGGTAACATTTTTTGCGGCAGAAACAAGTCCCTGATGTAGTTTTGTGGTGAGATATGTGACAAGATTTGTAGCAATCCCATAATACGCCAAACGTTCACAAAAGAAAGTACCTGTATTGGATATCATATAGATATGTTACATGTCAAACTGAAAAAATATGAAGTTGTTCGGTACATCTCATGAGAACAATACATAGAACAGATACTCACCTAGAATAAAGGGGCATGCTTTCCATGTCCCAGTTTCTCTCTTGACAGCAAGCTCTCCTTTTACGTTCACTGATCCATCTCCTGTGTGAAGATTTTGTTCAGACTGCAAAAAATAGAAATAAATAACATGATAAGACTACAAATTAGTTATTACTTGTGCTGATGATAGGCTAAGTAGGAACCTGCAGAATACTATCTTCCAGAAGTAATCTGGTAGGTTCCTCTAAATTTTCCATTCCTGTTTTCTACTCACAAAGTTGAAGGGGACAATTTTAATGTCTCTTGAGAGCCAATCATCTTCATTCTATTTTTATAATAATAGTGCTTACAAAGAATGGTAGGTAAAAAGTTGATACCCACCATTCTGAAATTTCCCTTTTGAGTGTTTGAAAAGGAGTTGGGAGTGCTTTTTCACTTCACCTTTTATGGCTTAAAATTAGGAGAACCAACAAATGTATAGTGAGGGTGCCAAAGCAAAGAAGAGAATATTGCAAGAAATCGATTCTAAATTTCATGTAGTATTACTTTTACCAACTAAAGGCATATTTAGTCGTTAATCGTTATGACTATGCGTATACGACCTTAATGAACGATTCAGTTCAATTGTTGCTAACACTCCACATAAAAACGTGAATGAAGTAATCAAACATATCCTGTGGTAATACAACAGTTGAGATCAAAAACAGAAAAATAACTTTTCACATGTAGACAATGAGTCCTACACAACTAGTTATATAATTATATTCTATAAATTGGAATCAATAAATACAAGTATTTATCATTACCCTTATCATTGTAATTGAATGATACTATAAAATGTATATTAGCTTTAAGATTTGATTTGTGTATGCTTTATATTTCATATTTTGATTCTTTGTAATTAAGAAATTAGGACAGATTTACTAGAGTACATATATTTGTATCAACGTTTCGAATTTGAAGTAAGAGGACTTCCAAGTTTTCTTTTTTCGTGTTATGATTACCCCCTATTTTATTTCTTCCTAGAAGCATATATACTTTTTTTGGATAAGGCAAATATACTAACATATTAGGCTTTGTTTGCGAGTTTGGAGGGGAAGGGAGGGGAGGGCTTTGGAGGGAGGGAAATAGCGAGAAAAATAGAGAAATCTTTAACTTTTTTTGAGAAAGTATTTTTTATAGAGAATGACAAATAAATACTTATGATTAATATATTATGAATTTAAGAATATTATAACAACATTAATTAAATTTGAAGAATTCATATAAACCCTCCAAACCCCCATCCAACACAATTTTTGAGTTCCACCAAATTGGGGGGTTTTTGTGCTATGAAGAAAAAATAATCCTCCAAACTCCTCCCCTCCCAAACTCCTCTATTCCTTCCACTTGTTTCTTCCTTTTTTTAAAACCATTCCCTCCCCTCCCCTCCAAACTCGCAAACAAAGCCTTAGAGTACAATAAAGGGGTGTTCTTATCCAAATACATCAATTTGTGTTCGATTGTATTCAGTTGTAAAGAATGAGAACAAAACTAATTTTTATGCATTCATATAGACCATATAATGCAGTCTATTATATGAATACAGAGCCATATGACTTTTTAGAATTCCTGATATACATTTTATTTCTACCAATCCTAAATTACACCAGAAATGAGTTCTACCCTATGAAGCACGAACACAGACAAGTGTCCCAAAAAATGCTTCCTGTCTGCTCGATGAACATGCATTTGAATGAGCTTATAAGCTTATTTTACTCAAAAGAATCTGCTTTTCAATGCCATCAGTTTAGCTGATCTTCTACTATAGTTGCACAGCTGAGTACTAAGCATAAAAATACAGAACAATATCCACAATGAAAGTCTGTTCAAAAAAAATATCCACAATGAAAGAAGGAAATACGAGAGCATGCTTCCACTCCTAAGAGCAAGGCATGCTTGAAAAATCTCATGAAACCTTCTTCTGCTTGTACAATTTGGCAGCAACTATGAACACCAACATATTTAATAAACTAAGTCCAGATAAAAGCAGAAAAAAGTAATCGAGATGTCCACTGTTCAAGTTATCTGGAATCCATCCAAGCCTCCCACCTCGTGTAGTGAAGTAAGTTACCATAGTAAGAATGAAAGAGCTCAAGTAATTCCCCAATGAAAAATTAAGGAGTGGAAGTGCACCGCATAAAGTCCGCATAGCATCCGGTGATTCTTCGTAGAAGAACTCAAGCTGCCCGATGAATGTGAATACCTCTGATGCACCTAATAAGAAATTTTGAGGTATTTGCCACAATACACTAATTGGTACGGCAATGGGTTTATCAACAAGGTCAAGCTCTCTTGCAAGCTGCAAACGCTTAATCTCCACAACAGCAGCTGATAACATGCACAGCCCGGAAATAAAATGGCCAATTCCCATTCTTTGGAACACGGAAAGGCCGCTTTTTTTGCCTGTAAATTTTCTTGCAATAGGAACAAGTATCCTGTCGTAGACGGGGACCCACAAAACAACACTTACTACATCAAAGGTTGAGAGAGAAGCTGGGGATAATTTGAAGGAACCAATATTAGTGTTCATCATGGTTCCTTGCTCCACAAACAGTGTTGACATCTGGGCGTAGACAGCAGAAAAAATAATGCCTGTAGCCCAAATTGGAAACATGCGAATCAAGATTTTCAATTCCTCTACCTGTGTTACAGTGCAAAGCCTCCATGGATTAGAATAGTCACCACTCGTGTTCTCTGAATCAGACACTACAGCTGCTCTATCAAAATACCTTTATTTAAACACCAAGAAGAAAAAAAAAAGTTTTAGAAGGTCGTGAAAAGGAAGCCCTGTTGTAGTTGAAAGTATTCTCAAGCTGAGGAGGATACTTCAGACATTATCAACATAGACTATTAGTAGGAAGCAAACTTTAAAAAATGTTAACTTCAAATTTGAGTATGCGATTTCTCAGTGCAATAAAGACGGTCTACAAGAAAAGTGTTGACAAAATCTATCATACAAAATTGTCAAAGATGATAATATTCTTCCAGTAGAGCAAAGTAGAAATGAGAAAACAAAGAATCTGATTAAATACAACTAGTTCATCGAAAGTATGCAAGAAACAAGATAATAAATCCTGTACAAACATTTCTAGCAAAACTGAGTCATTAAAGAAAAATATCATTTTACACACACTTGTCTTATCATAACTTAAAAAAAGTGATACAATACATGATACACATATTCTCATAAACAGCCATTTCCACATTCAGTATCAAAAGAAAGCTTATAATGTAAACTAAAATACAAAGTGGAGCTAAAAACACAGAAGCGTTTCTATGTGTGTAGATCTCAAAATCAATATAATTCACACATAAATTAAGTCCAATATATCATGAAAAAGAGGCAGTTGGCTGTGGCTGTCGAATTAGACCCAAACATAAACAACTCATATATTATTGGAACAAGGTTCACATGTCACATATTCTCATAAACAACCAATTCCACATTCGGTATCAGACAAATCTCGTGTCAACAAGCATATTCGATAGAAATTCAACATATACAAGTTGCTCCTTTGCCTACATTGGAACAAGGAACAAAGCCAAAAACCCTAGGGCAAAAAGAAAGCTCAAAGTAAAAACATTACCTGAAATCATCATGATGCATTAGTTTGCGACTTCTTTCAAATCCGGGTTTCTTGTCAGGTATCTCATACAGGAGACTACTATCCTCAGGCACAACCAGTTTATGCTTCCGGACAGACGCTAACACAACCTGGCACATTCTTGTAATAGGGCTACCCATTGGTTTCTGAAATCGGTATAGAGGGGTGCCTAAAAAGAAACTTACAACGGATAACCCCATAAATAAACCAGGAATGCCAAATCCAAGACCCCATCCTGCATTATCTTGAACCCACACAATGAAGCTACATGATGCAATCGCACCAAGGTCGATAGAAAAGTAATACCAGTTGAAAAAGGAAGCCTTCTTGACCCTTTCCTTGGGATCAGTATCATCAAACTGATCTGCCCCAAAAGATGGCACACATGCTTTTACACCACCAGTACCTAGTGCAATTACATAGAGACCAATGTAGAGCACATAATATTGCATAGGACTAGCCGGAGGACATTCGGAACCCAAACACTCAGCTGGCTTCAATGATGGAACAGATGCAGAAATTGTCAAGAGACACATCCCCTGCAAGAAACAACCATATCAGTATCACATAATAAAACATGTAAAGACAATTATCGACTAGGAGAAGAAAATGTATCTTAAGTATATTACAACGAAATAAATCATAGAGAAAACAGCAATTGTCCAGTATCGTCCCCAGTAACCATCTGCCAGAACAGCTCCAACGAGAGGTGTAAGATAACAAGTTCCTTGCCAGATGCTGACTATTCTCGCAGCAGAGGCGTTTCCTTCGTGCAGTTTGGTGGTAAGATAGGTAACAAGGTTTGTTGCAATGCCAAAGAAAGCCAAACGTTCACAACATTCATTGCCTGTCATTTATATATACATAAATATGATACTAACGAAAATGGATCATCTAAAACATAAGTGCAATGTAAAAAAGTAGTATACCTAGAATAAACGGACAAGCTCTCCATTTTCCAGTATCGCTCTTAATAGCAGGCTTCTGTTTATAGTCAACTGAACCATCTCCTGTGTATTTTGTGCTTCTTTCATCCTAGAAAATTAAAATAAATAATCATATCACAGAAAAATACCACTTCTTTAAGGACTTGGATTAACTGAGACGCAATTGCTACAGTTAACGGATATCGATCATTTGATGAAGATTATTTGACTTGATTTTGACTTCGCCAGATCAACTTTAAAATACAAGTAAAAGTTTGAACTGTCTTCATCCAACAGCCGACAACAGTGACAACTTGAATTGCGAAACTACAGAATCCAAATCCCTTATTAACAGTAAAATTACATTTCTTTTTCGTTTTCCCTTGACTATTGATAAAAGTAGTAATTCAATTTTGATATGAACAACAAATAAGACAATTATGAGAAAACCACAAAGTATACTATCATGGCAAAAAAGGAAAAACAGATTGCTGGAAAACCGACTAGAAATGATTCTGAAGACTTAAAATTGATTTTGCATGTTTTGGAGGTTCTCGATTAGAATTGATTCTAACTTGAAACTAAGATCGCCATAGTTTTTACACTCGAATTTATCATTCAATTCATTTTACCATAAACTCACTTTTAACTAAAATCAATAAATCAAAATCAAATTTTGTCACCGTATAACCAAATACACAGCAAGTTTCACAAAATCGCAATTGCACCGCAATTTTTAACAAAATGACGTTGATTTTAGCAAACTCATTGGCAATCCAAAACATATTATGTCTGACATTATTATCTGAAGCTTCAATTATGATAAAGTTGATATAGTTTGAGACTAAAACTAAAACAAGAAAATAAAGATATTATCATGTATAATTAACAAAAGATTACGCTAATAAAACAAATTAAGAAGAAAAGTGTTAATAATTAAGATTAAGAAGGAGAAAAGAAAGAACCTGAAGAAGGCCTTGTTCACGTTCAGGAATATCATCATCGTCACCAGCAACAGAACCCATTATGCTTCTTTCTCTCTCTAACTAATTATTATGATTATAGAAAAGTAATGAAAATGAAGAAACGTATTAACCTATAACTATGTCTATGTCTACGGATAATAATAAAGTAAAGAATATCTGTTTTCAGTTATTCTTGGATTATATGGTTGCGATTTCATATATATGGTAACGACACGTGTCGCTTTTCACTTCGCTTTCAACCTCTTTTCAAATTTCAAACACTCACTCTTCTTCACGCACCTTCTCGCCAACCTTTTCTTTTAAGATTCTGGTCAACTTTTTTGGATAAACAATTTTGGTACTACTACTTTTATTATTTAGAGTATACTATGGGTGCGTTTGTTTGAGATTAAAATAAAATAGATTTTTTTGAAAAAATCTATTTTTTCAAAAATAGATTTAGGGTGCGTTTGTTTCAGCTTTTTTTTTCAAAAAAATCTATTTTTTTTATAAAAAAATCATTTTTCTTATTTTACTTATGTTTGTTTCAGATTTTTTAAAAATCATTTTTCTCTTCAAAATGAAAAGCTATTTTGAATAGCTTTTTTCAAAATCTATTTTACATGAACCATGTGTTTGTTCTCAAAAATGATTTTTTTAATTATAAACAAACACAAAACAACTTTAGATTTTTTTCAAAATCTCTACAAAATAAATCTATTTTTTAAGAATAGATTTTTTTAAAAAAATCTATTTTATTTTAATCTCAAACAAACGCACCCTTATTTTGTAGAGATTTTGAAAAAAATCTAAAGTTGTTTTGTGTTTGTTTATAATTAAAAAAAATCATTTTTGATAACAAACACATGGTTCTTGTTCTTAAAAAAAATAGATTTTGAAAAAAGCTATTCAAAATAGCTTTTCATTTTGAAGAGAAAAATGATTTTTTTAACAAAATGATTTTTATGAAAATCTGAAACAAACACATCAAAAATAAAAAAAGTGATTTTTTTAACAAAAAAATAGATTTTTTTGAGAAAAAATCTCAAACAAACAGGCCCTATATCATTAGTAAAAAAAAAAAAAGAGTATACTATATCAAAATATTTCCAAAAAGCTTAATAATAGACATTATTATTTAAATATATGTTAGCTAATGTGGATTCTTTTTTTTTTTGTTACATCGGAAGAAAGCTAATGTGAATTCAAGTAGTTAATTCATATTTTGTAATAGCGTGAGTTTAATTTTTGCAATCGATTTGAGGTCTAATAGACTTGGTAATTTCTTTTTTGTATATATGGATAAAATGACAAAGTCATCATAAATCAGCACACAGAAAGTGGAGGGATTGAGATCGAACTGCGGTCATGGTCGTCCGACTTGACAATTTTTACATTTTTTGTCGGTTGATCTAAATATGAGAGGAAAAATTAACTTATATACATGTGTTATTTTGGGGTTGACTGAAAATTAATTCGCCTCCTCAAAAAATAGAAAACTAGGGTTCTTCATTTTCCTTTTTTTTTTGAACTGCAAATTATTGTTAATGATCAAGTCTTTGTACAAGACGAACAGAAACCAATAAAAGAGCGAATATAAAACAAAGATGTCGTATATTAGCGACCACGAATGAAAAATATAATACCAAGCTTCTTCATTTTTCTTGTAACTTTTTTGAGCAATAAAATTAAAATCAAGAAAATTATACGAAACTCAACATTACCTAAACAAAGATTAAATGGAATGAATTTATTTTTGATTAAAAAATAATTAAATAAAATCAATTATAATAATTTAATAAATAATTTTCCTTCTATCAATAAATAAAATAAGTTAGTTTTCATTCAGAATAATATGAAAATAAAAAATTACAAAAATATACATCACCTCAATCAACCACAATATCATACTCCAAAATGACACAACATCCACCTCAATAATTTCGGTGAATAAAATATGTTAGGTCTCTGTTTCATTATATCAATAATGCAAACATAATTGAATATCTTGATGTTTATCAACATTGACATCTTACGTCAAAAAAAAAAAATCAACATTGACATCTCTCTTTAAAAACGAAGTTGCAATCTTATTGGTATTTTTCTAGGAAAAAAAAAAACAATACAATGTGAAATCATATTGGTATTTAGGTGTGCAAACTGCAAAAGGAAAATTCTTTGTTTCTAATAGGATAACCAAGCTTGATTTAATAATGATTACGATCTTCGAGCCAAGTTCATAATATAATGTGAATAACAAAAAAAAAAATATGCAATATGCAAGTACGTGAGCATAACACAGATTTTTATTTACAAGTGAAAGAAAAGTACGTAATTGCATAATATCATTATATCACATAAGAACAATGACGACAATGACAGAGAGAAACATGAATACGAGGTACCACTACTAACAAATGCATTAAGAAGCCTTCTTTTGCTTGTATCTTTTGGCAGCAACTATGTACATCAGCATATTTAAGAAGCTAAGTCCAGCTAAAAGCCAGAAAAAGTTATCAAGACGACCTTGGTTCAAATTATCTGGAATCCATCCGGGATTTCCTCCTCGTGTAGTGAAGTAAGTTACCAAAGTGAGAATAAACGAACTCAAGTAATTACCTAGTGAAGTAGTCAGAAGTGACAAAGCACTGCATAAACTTCGCATGGCATCTGGAGATTGGTCATAGAAGAACTCAAGCTGCCCCACAAATGTGAATACTTCTGCCGCTCCCAATAAGAAATACTGAGGGATTTGTAAAATTATAGTAAGGGGTACAGGGACAGGTTGATCAACAAGCCCAAGTTCTTTCGCAACTTGCAGACGCTTAATCTCCAAAACAGCAGCTGCTGACATGCAGAAGACTGAAATAAACAGACCAATTCCCATTCTTTGCAACTCCGAAAAGCCCCTTTCTTTGCCGGTAAATTTCCTTGCAATGGGAACTATAAACCTGTCATAGACAGGGACCCAGAAAATAACACTAATTACATCAAAAGTTGAGAGGGAAGCTGGTGGTATTCTGAAAGAACCAATGCGAGTGTCCATCATAGTTCCTTGTTCAACAAACATTGTTGACATCTGGGCATAGACGGCAGAAAAAACGATGCCAGTAGCCCAAACTGGAAACATGCGGATCAAGATTTTCAATTCCTCCACCTGTGTCACTGTACAAAGTCTCCACCGGTTAGAATAGTCACCACTTTCCTTATCAGCATCAGAGACTACAGCTGCTCTGTCAAGACACCTTCATTGAAACAAAGGAATGTAGAAAATCCGGTTAACGAGTGTACAAATCATCTGAATCAAGTAAGCATACTTAAGCCATTATTGATAACAGAACATTTATTAGGACACAAACTAAATATCAAAATTTAGCAGAAGATTCCTAAACCAACTAAAGACTTTTTCTAAAAGAAAATTGTTTACAAGCAGAAACAATAAAACAATGAATCTGAATCTCCCATTAGCCTACTCAAAAGAGAAACCATGACAACAGTATAATATTTTTCTCGTCCCTCTTGAAAAATAATTAAATATATTGCAAGTTCATCCAATGAAGATATCTATATTAGACAAGTAACTAAAGCTTGTAAAATCATTTCCCACAATCCATATATCGGTAAATTATGTGCAAAGTTGAGTGATAAATGAAAAACCTAAAATGTACAACATAAATGTCCAACTGTGATTAGTTAGGCAACAAAATTAGGGGGCACAATAACATGATAAGCAATCACTGATCAGTCTTCAGGGTAAAAATATATCCTTTCATATGAAATGCACACACTGGCAAATGTAAGTGCAAAAGAAGACAACTTGCCCTGTAAATCACATAGATCTCAAAAGCAATGCAATGCAATTCATACATAATGCGTGCGAATGAAACATCATAGATCTGGTAACATTTATACCAATCAAAGTTTCTTATCCCATCCAAGGTTCCCCGTGACATTTTAAAACAGTATGCTGCTGGTATTGACCAGAAAAATCAAAGAATATGATAGTTTAATTAGTGAAAATCTTGCATAAAAAAACTGGGGAAATCAAAGAATATTGTAATTTTGGATAAGAATGTGTAAAACCAAATTGCAAGTTATCATTAAATAGTACTCCAACTTTGATAATAATGATTGATGTAGTGTTTAATGAGGGGATGGAAGTTTATGGGTAACAACAATGGAGAGAGTCCTTTAGAAGAAAAAGAGATGTGTGAAGAGGGTCATAATAAGAGGGTCATTGCCCAAAAGTGTCATAGGCAAATCATCGGTTGAGACTGCATGGCCAGATAGTGTTCAGCTATCCATTATGATTTTCAAACACTAACAAAATTTAGATGATATTAGTTATCCTATCCTATCAGGCCTTGTCAAGTGAGACAGACAAGGCTTTGACCGACCAATCTGATCCTTACATATAGAACTTCCAAGTTCCAATTCTATAACATTAGAGTAGGGCTCATATTTTAAATTACATTACCCTTGATTATTATGAATAAGTTATTATTCATAGAACATACTCACTTGTTTTTTGAAAGTATGGGAACAAAGCAACTGTAAATTTAAAGTAAGAGAATAATCACCTTAGTTCATCGCTATGCTCTATTTTCCGACTTCCTTCAATTGCAGAGTTCTTGTCTGGGGTCTCATACAGGAGACTACTATCCTCGGGTACAGCCAGATTCCGGTTCCGAAAAGATGCTGCCACAACCTGGCACATTCTTGTAAGAGGGCTTCCCCCAGGTTTTTGAAACCTATAGAGGGGTGTGCCTAAAAAGAAGCTTCCGATAGCTAATCCCATAAATAAAGCAGGAATGCCAAATCCAAGACCCCAGCCTGCATTTTCTTGAATCCACACAATAAAACTGCTTGATACAAGGGCTCCTATGTTGATAGAAAAGTAAAACCAGTTGAAAAATGATCCCTTTCTTATCCTTTCCTGGGGATCAGTATCATCAAATTGATCTGCCCCAAAAGATGACACACATGGTTTAATACCACCAGTCCCAAGTGCAATCAAGTAGAGACCGATGAAGAACACGGCATATTGTGCAGGAGTAGCTGGAGGGCATACAGCACCCAAACACTCAGCAGGCTTCAAAGCTGGAATAGATGCAGAAAGAGTCAATGTACCCATTCCCTGCATGAAACAGCCATGTTACAAATTAAAACATCTGAACAAAATTGAATATAAAGCATGTAGATGGAAAGGATGCACAGAAAAACTAAATGATGAGAATACTATTGTACAAGTGCAGAGTACTATATAATTCATATTTCTTGATTCTGCCCATAATTCTAATGCAAAGATGAAACCTCAGCATAATGTTGTACAAGAAATGGTGTACGACATATCCAGCAGTATATCATTGGAGAGATGTGGGTAGAGAAACATTTGAATAAAAGAATAAATATAGCTTTGTTTGTAATTACAATGAAATAAATCATGGAGAATATAGCAATTGTCCAGTATCGTCCCCAGTAAGAATCTGCTAAAACTGCTCCAATGAGAGGTGCAAGGTAACAAGTGCCTTGCCAAGTGGTGACGTTTCTTGCCGCAGAGGCATTTCCTTCATGTAGCTTGCGAGTAAGATAGGTCACAAGATTTGTTGCAATGCCGTAGTAAGCCAGACGTTCACAGCACTCATTGCCTGTGTTCCACATCATGTAAAAGTTCAATTTTAAAAAACAATAAAAAGTATTTGTTACATAAGTGAAATGAAAAATGCTTACCCAGGATAAATGGACAAGCTTTCCAATTTCCAGTAGTCTGCTTAAGCACAGGTCTCCCTTTAAAGTCAACTGAGCCATCTCCTGTGTATAGCTTAGTCTCTTCATCCTTCAGATAAAAAATAAGCAATAGTTGATCATAGAGAAAAATACCCCTTCTTCAAAATGGTTCAAACAAAGAAGAGTGAAAAAATAAACGGAGCAGGAAACATTTTGCTATTAACAATTTGAATCTCAAATATCAACATTTGACATTTAACTACTAAGGGTACATGAAAAGGGAAAACACAATATTGGACAAATAATTAAATAGTACTAGATTTTAACAACAAATTGATCTGCTAAAAAACAAAGGACTGGACAGGACAACTTCTGTTGTATTGTGTTTGATTTTAAATTTGTTACTGGGACTGGACAAATTGGGGGTCGAGGGACAGGACAAAATCAGATATTCTTGTCCCCCACAGAACCATGGGACAACTTTTTGTCCTCAGCACAACTTATCTAAATCAGCAAAATAACATTTTCTCTATTAAATATCATATCAGACAAAATTTGTTCAATACCGTAAATATTTGTCCTGTACTGTTCTACCTTGTACTGTCCTGTACTGTTCTGTCTAGTACTTTCATTTTGCAGATCAAACGCACACCAAATCATGCAACAATCTTAGACGCAAAATATTACAACAATAAAAATATTCAAATAAATCTATTATCATATCTAACTTACTACTATAAGATACATGACTGAAAATAGCTCATATGAAGAGAAAGTTAAATAGGGAAATAATGATCGAACGAACAAGAGAAAAAACAAGGAAATTATGAGTGAGCAGAGTGACTTTTATCAGTTAGAGCTACAATTGAAATCACCTAATAATCACTGTATGAAACTCAAGTGGTTTGGACAAAACTCAAAAGTAGAAGGTATTGAAACATCAGCCAGGGAAAACAATTTATGGCATTTTATTGTATTAACTAGTACAAGCAGGCTTAATACTTAAGATCATTGCATTAAGATCATTTTATGGGAGGTAGCTGAGGTAGTTACAACTTACAAACAAGAAAATATTCCCCTCGCACTAATTAAAGATAGTAAGTTTTTATTGAACCATTAAACAAGATAGAAATTAGGATTAAAATTAGAATTCATGTAAAGCCGAATTTGATGGTTGACTAAACCAAAAAGGCAAAAACAATCAGAAATCAAATAAATAAATAAATAAATAAATAGATTACAATAGAACGAGAAAAGGAACCTGAATAAGAGCTTCTTCCAAACGCGATGAATCATCCTCTACGGAACCCATAGCTATGGTAGGTATCTCTCTATTTACTTCACTCTCTGCTTGCTTGCTTCTAAATCGAGAGAGAGAGAGAGAGAGATTGAGGTTGTATTGTATTTATGGAAGATGAAATTGAAGATAAAGTAAAATAAAATAAATATTGGAATGCTGAATTTCACAACTACGCCGCAATTCTTTGTTTGTAGTTAGTTGCGTTGCGTGTGATGAGAGAGAGAGAGATAGAGATGCAATGCAAGCAAAGCAAAGCAAGTTGAATAAATATTGGAATCTGGCCAACTAAACAAACAAACAAACAAATCCATTTTTCTCTATCCTATTCCTATATAGCAGCACCGTCATCTTCTTAAGTTGGTTATTATTCCATTCCAACTCGTTTTAAACTCAAACTCATCCTGGCCGTACAATTAACTACTTGTATTAGTAATTGTGATGATGATCTGGATTAGTTAAGCAACACCCATTGGATCTAACTTCGTTATGGTGTGCTTACTGTAACGGATCTTATCTCATTCCGTCGAATAACAATTTTCTTAAAACCACATCTCGCCTAAACCCAACTCATTTTCCATCTTTCTCAATTTTCCACCTACATTTCCCGATTAAATTATTTACTTATTTCATTTTTTTTTGAAAAGAATTAAAGAATACTATATATTTTTTTATATATAGGTTTTTTTGGAAAAAGCTAAAGACATTTTATTAAAAACCGAACACTAGACAGCACAAGACGTGCACATCTAGCCGGTAAAGTTAATTACAATAATAAACACTTCAGTGTATAAAACAAAACAAAACCACAGAAAACACAATCAGTCATCCCTCCCACCTAAACAAAGCATAGGATTAGCTAGCCATAAACTAAAATTACACTGAAAATCTTTACGTTTCGCCCTCCACCACCATCAAACATGAAGGCGAATTTGGTGTAAAACTCTATCAACATCAGACTGTTTGTGCTGGAAAATAAGTTCATTGCGAGTTTTCCAAATCCACCACATCGAAGCTAACCACACCGACTGGAAAAACCCTTTAAAACTGATTGGATGGAGACACCTGCAGCCCCTTAAATTGATGGGCATACTCTGAACACCTAACCATTGTAACAAACCATACCACACATTTTGCGCAAAATTACATCCAAAAAAACAAATGGGATAAAATTTCAACCTCTGAACAGCCAAAAACACACATATGAGCCTATTTTTTTATATATAGGTTAAATATGTTTTTGATCATACCAAATATTATATTCTTTTAAATTTAATCTTATTAGATAGAATAAGATTATTTAATTAATTAGAAGTTTATGATAGTGAAAATTTTGTGCCAATACAATGGTAACAAAACAAAACAACTCATTTTGTCAAAAAAAACTCATTATCATGCATGCAAAGGGAATTTTACTATTTGTAATGGGTTTTTATTAGTACTCATATACTTACATTGTTGATTCATTTTTTGGTTTTTTCTTTATTTGTACATTTTTATGGAACTCTTTATCGACATGTTAATGAACAACACCAATTCATATTCAAAGGTTGTGGCGTGTGAATTGATCGACCTTTTCAAAGTTATTTTGTTGAACTCATAATAAAAAAGGAAATTGATCTTGCCAGGCTTATACCTTATTCTGGTGACCGCAAATAAAGTGTAAACAATTGGTCAACTCAAAAAAATATGTACTTGTCCCGTACACATTGCATTACTTCTTATTTTAGCAAGAATAAAGTAAACCACCAAGTTGATATGTCAGCCATTTTCAAACACATTTTAGTCTATTAATTTTTTACCATGTCCGATATTTAATACCCGTAGTGATTAATCTTTGTTGAGAAATAGGGACACATAAAATGAGTTTCTATTTAAATGCAAGAGTTAGAAATTGAACTCTTAATCACTTATTTAAGAAGTTCAAATCTCTTATTATCATTTGAATCAATCAACCGTTGATAATGTTTCCGACTCTATATTTTAAAATAATTTATGTTATGGTGTAACACAAGATGAGAAAATATTATCTTGTTTACTTCTCTAAATTATAGTTCAAGGCTTGACTTTTTTTGTGACAAAAATAATGCTTGACCTTAGTGTATTTCCCCCTGGTTTGGTTAGTTTTTCTTCCCTTTTACTTTGTTCTTGTTTCTACCAGCAGGCAAAAACGAAACCATGATTTTGTTTGCATGTTTTTGAATCAGCACACTTCAAAAATGAAAATATTAAGTGAGCAAAAATATATCATCATGGAATATGTACACGAAATTAATTACTTATTTTTTATGCCATTGTCAAATGATAGTATATGTCTACATATAAGAGACTGAGCTTATTAAAAAAATAGACAAAAAAATAAAAAAGAAGAATTTGAAACAAAGTCAGGTCAAAGTTGTAGCAAATTAAATATGGCCATCAGATGAGATCTCCCACAACAGACTTTATTAGTCTTTGACTAATAGAATTTTTTTATCCTATAATTTAGTTCTCTTAAAAAAAAAGTCAACTATTTGACATATAAAATTTGCTCAAAATGACAAAATTTTGGTAATAAATGTGTTATAGTAGTAAATTAGAGGGGTACCCTACCCACTGCCTATAAACAAAACTAAAGAACTTTCTCACATTCTTTTTTGAATTCTACAAAATTCAAATAATCAGCAAAGAAAAAAAATTGAGCAAAGTTTGTGTCAACTTTCAAAGCCAAGAACAATTCTCCCTTCTTACCTACCTTCACCATGTATATAAATACCACATTCCTCATTCTTCATCAAATCAAACATACAAAGAAGAAAATAAATACCTTACATTACAAGTTTTTCTCTCTTTACATAATTAATTCCTAACATATTCTTATACACTTCATCATGATAACCCAGAGGGTGTGGTTGAGCGGTTGGGATTCATCCTCCCTTAACCAAGGGTCGAGGGTTCGATACTCGCCTTGGGTACGGAGCAACTTTAAATCTCTGGGTCAGCTATCCCACCCTTTGAGGTGCCTCCAATCTAGTAAGGAGAATAGTCATTGCGTTCGGCGATGGACACCCTGGTCTCGACCAAAAAAAAAAAATACACACTTCATCATGGTTTTTCCAAAACCAGCTTCTGAGTCTGACCTTTTTCTTCCCTCTAACTTTACCTCTCCTTATAATACAGACTCTCTTCCTAGGTAATATATATTTTACTTTTTCATATAAAATAAATATGCAATATAAATTAAAGATTCTATTTTAAGTGTAGTCTCTATAAAAACAAAATTTAGTACGACTAAACTTGAAAATTTGTGAATTTTATAAGGACTAAAAACATATTTAAAATTGATATAAAAAAAATATTTATAATTTTATTTTTTGTCACTTCCTGCTATAATTAACTTTTTCATATGTTGTTTTGGTTTTATTTTTGTTGGGAAGTAATGAGAGTTTTGGTAATGGTGCAGGTTCAGCATACCAGAGAACTCAATGCCAAAGGAAGCTGCATACCAAAACATACATGATGAGTTACAGCTGGATGCTATTCCAAAGTTGAACTTGGCTTCCTTTGTGACAACATCCATGGAGGAAGAATGCAATAAGCTTATTATGGAATCCATCAACAAGAACTATGTTGACATGGATGAGTATCCAGCTACTACTGATCTTCATGTACTTAATCTCATTCTCATCTTATATACATATTGTTTTTGGTATATATTATTCCCCTCATCTCATTTATGTTTTGTTTTACCTGATTTGCAAACAGAATCGATGTGTAAACATGATAGCGCGCATGTTCAATGTTGAGATTGGAGAAAATGAGACCGCAATTGGTGCAGGAACAGTTGGATCGTCCGAGGCCATAATGTTGGCAGGCCTTGCATTCAAGAAGAAGTGGCAGAACAAGCGCAAGGCTGACGGAAAACCTTACGATAAGCCCAACATGGTCACCGGTGCCAATGTGCAGGTATGTTGGGAGAAATTTGCTAGATATTTTGAGGTGGAATTGAGGGAAGTAAATGTGAGAGAAGATTACTATGTAATGGACCCTGCGAAGGCCGTTGAGATGGTAGATGAGAACACAATTTGTGTGGCCGCAATCTTAGGTTCAACTTATAATGGAGAATTTGAAGATGTCAAACTATTGAATGACCTCTTGTTAGAGAAAAACAAACAAACTGGGTAAGAAAAACATAACCCTCTAAATATTACCTCTCTTTGTCTATTCAAAGTTCAAACATCGTTTTACTGATTCGCTTCACGCTTGTCAATTTATAGATGGGATACACCTATTCACGTTGATGCCGCGAGTGGTGGCTTTATTGCTCCTTTCCTATATCCAGAGCTAGAGTGGGATTTCAGACTCCCATTAGTGAAGAGCATAAATGTTAGTGGCCATAAGTATGGACTTGTTTATGCTGGAATTGGTTGGGTTATATGGAGAACTAAAGAAGACTTGCCTGAAGACCTTGTCTTCAATATTAACTACCTTGGAGCAGACCAACCCACCTTCACCTTAAATTTTTCAAAAGGTGAATAAAAATCATGTATCTTGATATTTAGTTACTTTTTCTAACACTATATATAGTTATGTTATTCATCACAGAGCCTAAAAAGACTTAAACTTGCAGGTTCTAGTCAGATAATTGCTCAATATTATCAGCTAATTCGCCTTGGTCAAGAGGTGAGCATAAACAATCTATTTTAGTATGATTTCATTTTCCACGTTCTCTTGTTAACTAACTTGTGTATGCATATCATCTGATTTGACTCACTAGGGGTATCGGCGTATAATGGAGGATTGTAGAGAAAATGCAATGGTGTTGAAGAAACATTTAGAAGAGACGGGATACTTTAACATACTCTCAAAAGATAACGGAGTTCCTGTAGTGGCCTTTTCTCTCAAGGACAGAAGCCAATATGATGAATTCGAGATATCAAAGATGTTGCGGCGCCACGGTTGGGTTGTGCCTGCATATCCAATGCCACCGGGTGCTCAACACGTTAAAGTGCTTCGTGTGGTCGTTAGAGCTGAGTTTACTCGCACACTTGCTGAACGCCTTGCACTTGATATAAAAAATGTACTGCATGAGCTTCAAAAACCTCCCCTCAACATTAAGGATGAGAATTCCTTGGTTGACACTGCATTAAACACAAACAGGGAAATCATTGCTCAAGAATCAAACAAGCGCCAGAAAATCATGGCTGCATAGTTAGCTATGGAGGGTTGTCTTATTTTCTTGGCAACTAAATAAGTAGCCTTAATTAACTGGTTTTTGTTCTAACTCCAACCAAAGTAGAGCGTTTAACTATATTTGCTTTACTTTCGTCAAATTATTAAGCTTATCTCATTATTGTTTTGTGTACTTAAGATTTTTTCTGTAATAAGTTCCATGAAATTTTGTAAGTATTTAATAGACATAAATGAGTAGCAATCATTCTTACACAACTTCATATCACAAGATGAGGACTAAACTGTTTTGAACCAGACATAAGACAGATTTTGTTTTTGCAATTGAAAGAAAGTACATAAAAATTATAGAATTATCATATGTTATATACAAGATAATCACGACAACGACAGAAGGAAACATTAAAAAGTGGTTCCACACTCCTAATCAATGCTTGAAAAATACTAAGAAGCCTTTTTCTTCTTGTACTTTTTGGCTGAAATTATGTACACCAACATATTTAAGATGCTAAGTCCAGCCAAAAGCCAGAAAAAATAATCAAGATGACCTTTGTTCAAGTTATCTGCCGGAATCCACCCAGGATTTCCGCCTTGTGTAGTGAAGTAAGTTACAACAGTGAGAATGAAAGAGCTCAAGTAATTCCCCAATGAAGTAGTTAAAAGTGCCAAAGCGCTGGATAAACTCCGCATGGCATCTGGAGATTGGTCGTAGAAGAATTCAAGTTGTCCCACATTTGTGAATACTTCTGCTGCTCCAAATAAGAAATATTGAGGTATTTGCCATAATACAGTGAGGGGTATTGCAACAGGTTTATCAACAAGGTCAAGCTCTCTCGCAAGCTGCAGACGCTTAATCTCGACAATAGCAGCTGCTAACATGCTAAAGATTGAAATGAAAAGGCCAATTCCCATTCTTTGCAACTCTGAAAAGCCTCGTTCTTTGCCTGTAAATTTCCTTGCAATTGGAACTATAATCCTGTCGTAGACGGGAACCCAGAAAATAACACTTATTACATCAAAACTTGAGAGAGACGCTGGAGGAATGTTGAATGAACCTATACTTGTGTCCATCATAGTTCCTTGTTCCACAAACAGTGTTGACAGCTGGGCATAAACAGAATTGAAAACGATTCCAGCTGCCCAAATAGGTAACATTCGGATCAAAGTTTTCAATTCCTCCACCTGTGTCACAGTGCAAAGTCTCCACAAGTTAGAATAGTTGCCTCTTTTCCTCTCAGCATCAGACAGTATAGCTGCTCTGTCGAGACACCTTCATTAAAACAATAGAGATTGAAAAACATAAAGCAAAAGCCACCTTAATAGACAATATCAAGAGAACATGTTAAATCTTCTGAAGTAGGGAAAGGTACTTGAGGCATCACCAATAATTGAACCAATTATTATTGGCACTAATAATAGTAAACACAAAGTAATAAACAATTACCTTAGCTCATCACTATGCTCCAGTTTTCGACTTCCTAAAATTGCAGATCTCTTGTCCGGTGTCTCATACAAGAGACTACTATCCTCAGGGACAACCAAGTGCCGCTTCCGAAAAGATGCTACCACAACTTGGAACATTCTTGTAATAGGACTTCCACCTGGTTTTTGAAACCGATAGAGAGGTGTGCCTAAAAAGAAGCTTCCTATAGCTAATCCCATAAATAAAGTAGGAATGCCAAATCCAATACCCCAGCCTACATTTTCTTGAATCCATACAATAAAAGTGCCTGATACAAGGGCTCCTATGTTGATAGAAAAGTAAAACCAGTTGAAAAAGGATCCTTTCTTAATCCTTTCTTGGGGATCAGTATCATCAAACTGATCTGCCCCAAAAGATGACACACATGGTTTAATACCACCAGTCCCAAGTGCAATCAGGTAAAGACCAAAGAAGAAGGAAGTATATTGTGCAGGTGTAGCTGGAGGGCACGCAGAACCAAAACAGTCTGCAGGCTTCAACGCCGGAACAGATGCAGATAGAGTCAAAGTACACATTCCCTGCACGAAACAACCATGTTATAGATTAAAACATAACGTGAAATTCTGGCATAACGCATGCATGGATTTTGTTTTAGCTGACCAAAAATTTGTGTCGTGACATTTCCAGCGCTATAGAAAGAATGAGATGTGTGAGGAGAATCATTAGACTATTAGAAAAAAAAAAGCCTTATAACAGTTTGCAATAATTACCATGAAATAAATTGCGGAGAAAACAGCAATTGTCCAGTATCGCCCCCAATAAGAATCAGCTAGAATGGCACCAATGAGTGGTGTAAGATAACAAGTTCCTTGCCAAGTAGTCACATTTCTTGCAGCAGAGACATTTCCTTCATGAAGTTTGTGGGTGAGATAAGTAACAAGATTTTTTGCAATGCCATAGTATGCCAAACGTTCGCAGCACTCATTGCCTATTATTCATATTAGACAGAAAATGTTACACACACATTACTTGATGCACATAAGAGAATTGAAAAGCAAAGCTTATTACCTAGGATAAACGGACAAGCTTTCCAATTGCCGGTATTGTTCTTGAGAACAGGTCTTCCTTTAAAGTCGACCGATCCATCTCCTGTATATTGCCTGCTCTCTTCATCCTTCAGATACAAAATAATCAATAAACTCATTAACCATCAATGCAACTTCATTAACCACTTAGAAAATTGTTTCCAAATTGTGTAATTAAAAGAAAATGATTTATCTTTTAGCCTTTTGCTTTTATTCAAAATTTGCTACTAACAACTAACAACTATGATATTTGAAGAAAAAGGTAGTTAAATAAGTTGGAGAGAAAGTGGAACCTGAAGAAGAGATTGTTCCTGAAGTGATGATGAATCATTCTGTATGGAACTCATAGCTCTGTAGAGAGTTGAGAGACTGCAATTTTTCTTTTGGAAGTTGGTTTTTGTTTCATCAATGGAAATTCATGGTTGTGCGTTTGGAAGAAACAGAGAGATTGAATTCCATCGAGAGGTCAAACCGTCAATCTGAATTGCATTGCATAATCAACAAACAAATCAGAAGAAAATAATAGGATAATTTAAGCTTTTGTTAAAAAAAAAATAATAATAAAAATCTATGAAGGAAAAAAGAGTGGGGGCAAAGATAATTTTGTTAAAAAAATATAATTTATTAAATTTACATAGTAATTATTAATTAATGATTCCATGGTTTATTTCTTATGTTGATTTATTTTTTATGCTAATTTTTCGTTGATATGACAGATAAAAATTAACCATCACATTTGTAAAAATACATTGATACATTAGTAAAAAGTTGACTTTTTACTTGTCATGTCAATAAAAACTCAACAAAGAGATAAATAATCTAAACAAATAATTTAATAAAAGAAAATACTAAAGAGTGCTCCAAGACATTGTTTGGGTTTTTCACCACTATATCCCTGTTTCAAACAATATATACCCAACTGCTCCTGTTTAAAAAAAAATAAAGAACTGCCCTACATTTTAAGGGCCATTGAATTACGCTACTTCATGTAGCGCATTCCTTAAGGATTTCTGCATGGTGGCAGGGCGGTGGTCCCCACTGGGTCCCACCAATTACGCTACTTTGTGTAGCGCAACCCTAAAGCCCTTTTTTTTTCTTCGTTTTTTTGTTGTTTTTTTTTTTTAAAATTACCACAAATTTTAAAAACTAATAAAAAACCAAAAAAAAAACATAAATTATAAATATTAAAATTATAACTCTAAAATAAATTTAGATGATTATATTTAAAGTTGATAATATTTATAAGCTAATTAAATTTAGATTTTTTTTTTTGACAAAATTTTAAATTTAGTAAACATTTAAAGTTGTGGGTACTCGAATTAGGACCGAAATGGATGATGATGTTGCAAGACAACCAAGAAGTTGTGGGTTATGCAAACAACCTGGTCACATTCGCAGCAAGTGTCCATATGTTGAGGGCCCTTCCAATCAACAATAGTTATTTTTCTTTTTATTTAAGTTGTGTCTATTATCTTAAAATGAAAAATTGTATGAATTTAATTATTATCTTTCAATCAATGTTTTCTAAATTTAAAGTTTTGTCAAAAAAAAAATCTAAATTTAATTAGCTTATAAATATTATCAACTTTAAATATAATCATCTAAATTTATTTTAGGGTTATAATTTTAATATTTATAATTTATGTTTTTTTTTGGTTTTTTATTAGTTATTAAATATTTTAAAATTTGTGGTAATTTTAAAAAAAAAAAACAAAAAAACGAAAAAACAAAAAAAAAGAGCTTTAGGGTTGCGCTACTCAAAGTAGCGTAATTGGTGGGACCTAGTGAGGACCACCGCCCTGCCACCATGCAGAAATCCTTAAGGAATGCGCTACATGAAGTAGCGTAATTCAATGGCCCTAAAAATATAGGGTAGTTCTGTATTTTTTTTTGAAACAGGGGCAGTTGGGTATATATTATTTGAAACAGGGATATAGTGGTGAAAAACCCGACATTGTTTAAACACTTTAAATAGAAGATTTTATAAAAAAATTATGAAAATATGTCAAATTAATGTATTAAATATTGTATTATTTAATTTTTTTTTAAATAAAATACTTAAAGAATGTCTCGAATACTCATTGGCAACATTGCAAGATGATTTAGTAGAAGTCTATTAATCCTAAATTCAGCCATAAAATTTATTTAATTTAATATAAAAAAATAAAATAAAAATAATTATTTACACGGTAAGAGGGAGAGTGGGGGCAAGAACATTTAGCGTAGGTGGCAAACACTAAACAGAAGCTTCGTCAGTAAAATGGAGGAGAAGAACAATTCCGGCGAAGACGAGAGAACATCTCTTCTACTCCTCGATCGTGCATCTCGAGCCACACGTGGCAAACGTCTCTCGAAGCTTCTCGACGACGAAGTTCAACAAGACGAATTATTCTGGAGCCAAGACGCTCTCAAAGAAGAAGCCGAAGACGATAACTACCAAGAAGAAGCCGAAATCGCCGATGAATTCGACTCCGATTTCGATCAAGACGTATTACAATTAACCTAATTGAATTAACCTAATTCTTCATTCACATCAATTATTAATTAATTGAATTAACCTAATTGTTTGTTATTCTTCGTGATTTTCTCAGGAGCCTGAACCTGATGAGGAACAACCGCAAATTGATGCAGATGAAAGAAAAAGGAAGAGATTGGTATATCCTGGGAAGACATTAGCTAAGAAGAAGAAAAAGAAGAAAACTCTATCTAATTTGGATAATTCTTCTAAAAATGATGATGACGAAGATGGTGATGATAACAACAACAAAAAATCTAGTGTTGCTGAGGATCATCATGATGATGCAAAGGAGATAATGATAAGGAAATCTACTAGAACTTCTGTCGTTGTTCGCCAAGCCGAAAGAGATGCTATTCGTGCAGCTATTCAAGCAACTACCAAGGTATAGGAACTGTTTGTATAAACAGATTATTTAAGCGTTTATATTGTAAGCGTTTATCATATTAAAAGCTGGATGCTCGGTGTGTATAAGCTATTTCTATTACAAAAGATAAGATAAAGTCAAATTGTTTTCATATAAGTTATAAGTTGTTTTTCATAAGCTGTTATCTGAGAGCTTATGAAAATAAGTTGAAAAGAGCTTATGGACATGTCATAAGCTGTTTGCATAAGCTTTCTTATAAATAGTATCACAAATGCTTGTGTTAGGACTTAGGAGACAAGCTCAAATAAGTTAATCCAAAGTCCAAACGGACTCTTATTTTCAATTGTTCATATTATGAGTTTTTGAAGTAATTATTATGGTCTGAAAGGTTTTTTTTTTTATTTGTTATGTTATGGTTTAGCCAGTAATAAAAAAGAAGAAAGAAGGCGAGGAGAAGAAAATGTCACAAGAAGAGATGCTTTTAGAAGCTGCTCAAACAGGTTAATATTATAAAGACTAAACATCTAGTTACTTATAGCTTTATTTGCTTGGTTTAGGGTTTTAAGTTCTGAATTTTCTTTGATGTTTTTGGCATTGCAGAAATTATGAACTTGCGGAATTTGGAGCGAGTTTTAGCTAGAGAGGAAGAAGTTAAGAGGAGAGCAATTGTGCATAAAACTGTCTATAATGGTCCACAGATACACTACATTTCAAAAAATGGTTGGTTTCTTTCTTTGTTTAAATGTGAAATGACACTGTCTTTGGTTGCTGCGTTTCATGGGCATTTGGTTTGGTCGTTGTCATTTTACATATAGCTGTCTGTTCATTTTTCCAGGTTGTTCGTATTTGGAGTTTACTAAAGGGGCGTCATTTCATAAAGATATTGCCACAACATCTCAAGAATGTGCGTCCCTCTTATGCTAGCACTATAATTTGGTTCCTTTTTATGTTGAAGGATGTTGTTATATGTATCTTTCACTTCTTTGTTCGTAAAGTTTACAATAAATGAAATTAAACTCCTAGAAAAGCTGTGGCATTGATTTTCACAATAAATCATGTTTCGCTTTAGACAAAGTCACTGGCCATATTAGGAAAGGAGGATGGATGAGAGTATAGTAAGAGTTGAGTATGAAGAGTACCCACAACTGAGTGTTTTAGATAATTATGGTCTATCTTACAAGACGATTGATAATAATGTCACACGTAGTATCCAAACGGTTGAAGTAGAGAAATGTTCCAGGTGTTTGTGTGACTCTGATCTCTAAGTGCCTTACACCGAAAAGAAACCTTTACCAAATCCTAGTTAGATTTGCAATCATATACAGATAGAAATGCTGGGAAGTAAACTGGAATCATGAGCATGGATAGGGTTTAAAAAGAATTTGTTGGAGAAAAAGATGAAAAGCTTCGATACAAAAAAAAATGATGGCGTTGTTAGGTTGAAAGTTAGGGTAGCTACTATATGGATAATGATTGACAAATTGTATATCAAACTACCACCACACGCCTTCATTGCATGTGAAATTAAGGATGGCAAGTTGAGAAGTATTTAACATACCTGCTTCAGGAAATTCTATGTGGCTATATAACAAGTTTTTTCAAAATTTTGTGTACTTATACAATCTATTTATATTTCTTTTCAGATCCAGAACAACCTGTTTGCGTGATTACTGGTTTGCCTGCCAAGTAAGAGCCTCACTTACCAATATTGTGGTTATTGCTTTATTTTTCACTACACTGGTTAGAATGAGAGAGACACACAGTGTGCAATTTGGAACTACTTGATAATTGTTTATTTTCCCTACTATATCTTAACTTATGCACATATATGGCTTTCGGTTTTGGTTTCCTTTGTAAGTGATTTAACCTTCAAAAAATAGACAAATTGGTACAATAGATTTAGGATTTTAAAGCCATTTCAAATTGGATATATTTGGGAAAATGCTAATGGAACCTTGCTTTAGAAATTGTTTCCTATAGATAGGTCATGGGGTTATATAGTACAATATGCATAGCATTTGGCATTAATAAGACAAGTCAGGCATTAACATTGGGTTTGTTCCAAGATGAGGAAAAAGACATTCACAGTGGATGTGTATCATAATTATCCATTTATACATTATGCATCAAAATTTGCCTCTAGACTTCTAGAGTGTTTGTTGTAGTCAAATATTAGGCTTGATGTCTAGACGGCATTATGGTTTCTCTCTTATCAAAATCTTGATTATTTTTTTATTATCAAATTGCATCATTTGGACACTTATCTATTGCTGTGATTATCACTGATTATCAGTAGTTTTGTTGGAAGATTTTCCTTAGTGTCTATTCCCACTGTACTGTATGTCTGTACCTCAAATATTCTTAAGGAGTTCTCTCTTGATATAGGTATCGTGATCCAAAGACTGGGCTGCCATACGCCACAAAAGAGGCTTTTAAAATAATTCGACAACGGTATGACTATTCTTGATTTCAAGTAACCTTTCTCTGAATGTGTATTGAGCTTGTCCTATTTTCCCTTTCCTAGTATTTTTTATAATAGTATGTTAATGTGATTCTTTTAATAGAGTATTTTATAAAAACTTTGACTAAAAAAATAAGTTTTTATGATGCTGTTATCTTGCTCATCTCTTGTTTTTGTTTTCCTGCAATGGTTGTCTAATTTCCATAGAAGCATGGTTGCTGACCAGTTCTATTCGTTTTTCTTTTTATTATCTTGAAGTCCATGACACATGCTATTGTTGGAAAACTAATGATGGGTGTTATGTATAAAAATCATGCATATGTCTTCACCCAATTGTTCAAGCTTTTGGGAGAGATGGTTTAGACATAGTATTGTCTGTGGGTTGTGCTTGATCCTAGTTATCATCATTCTTGTAACTAATGAAAAATTAAATTTCAACACCATGCAAGGCAGGCTTGTAAGTTGTCTGCGGATTTTACACATCAAGCTCTAAGGACTTATATGTTGTAGGCTTTAAGAAACATGTTTATCATTGAATATGTTGTTCAGAGCATGTAATCAAGTGATTGTTTCGTAATTGATTTTAATTGACATTAGTTAACGAGGAATTATTTTGCAGTGTTGCGGATGAAACTGCCAACTCTAGAAAGGAGGCGTTTATGGGAGGCTTATATGAATCCGTTTCTGGGTGTGGTTTTCCAACCAAGCAAAAGAGATCGAAAATGCGAGATAAAAATATACATCCACATGATCGTTCCTTGGCTCGTTTTCGTAGAATTCCTACTACTTTTGAGGACGAATATTCTGACTAACTGCTTTGGTGATTTTTTTTCCTCCTATTTTAAGTTAGTCTTCTTTTTTATTGTTCACCTTCTTGTAATGAAGATGCATGATTTTAGTTTCAGTGCCAAATCATGAAAGAAATGGCCGTGCTTCGTCATGATCTAATAGAATTAGAATATTTGAGGCCCGTTTTAGCAAAGTAATCTTGGGTCACCTGTGGTATGTATTTGTAAAATTAACTCTAGTCATTTTTTTAAAAGGATAATTGACCACAAAGATACATAATATGTCAAAACTTCCTATTACAATTTGTCATTTACGTAATCAGTTAGTACATCTTTGGAATAAAATTCTTGCATTGTCTGATCTTGATCAATGATCGCAAATGTGCTAATTACATAAATTTGTGACTGCAACAAATCTATATTTGGCATTCAGAGAGCACCCATATATAAGTAAAGAATCTAATAGCCACTAGTGGATCTCATTCAACATAAATACACTAAAAACCAAATAATGCCATGCTTAAGGCGAAAAAACTAAATGAGTGTGAAAACAAGTGAAGCCCATCATTTATAATACCAATCTTTAAGGTGTTTTGTTTGTTTTTATATAAAAATTTATTAAAAATTTAAAAATAAAATAAAAATGAAACAACTTTGTTGGTGTCTGAGACTGAGAGATCCGGACTTCCCGTGAATGTCCTCTTCTATTCAATTGCCTTGCCAAGGACAATGTCAATGGGTCCTTCTCTTATCAGTCAAAATGTAGAGTACCTACAACTACTACAAGAAGCACTTCCACGAATTAAGAGCCAGAATTTATTCCACATCCACAACAACAAACTACTAACAATAATATGATACTAGTACATAAGTTGAATGTACTCTCTTTCTCTTTGAGGCATTCATACACATGTTACTTTATACGGTGTCCATTGACCTATCTCACATCAAAATTAATACTCATGTAATCCATGTTGTAGTCTCGTAGACTCTTACTATTACATTATATCACGATCTTAATAAGATCTAGTAAATACTAACAACCTTCAAACTCGTCTCATCTAGACTTTGGTGGTTATGTTCAACATTCAATCTATTTAGCTGTTAGATGATGAATTATTTTTGTAGGAAAATACTTCCACTACAACCCAATGGTTTTACTCCACCCAACATACATATGTTCCAATTATTTTTGAGAGTAAGCAAAGAAATAATTTTATTCATATGAGTTCAAAATGTATACATTTGATTTGATGGACAATGGCAACTCACTTGCATGTGTCACGTGGTCCATATAATAATTTTTTAAAATCCATGACCATACACACAAATCAATTCTGTCTTTTATTCACGTTGGCGCCCTTCTGTCTGCTCAGCTTTTGCTCCAACCAATCAATAATCATCATCAATCTTATTACTAAGTTTTAATTTATTTTTAGTTAACGGAGAAGAGAGATCTTAATTATCCACTCATTCACGTCATTTGTCAAATAGTACATCCATATCTCTTATTTTTTCACAACTCTCCCAATTGCAAGAGATAATTTTATTTGCTTCAAAAAAAAAAAAGAGATAATTTTATTTATGCTATTATTTTATTTATGCTTGTTTTCCTGTAATGTTACACAAATTTTTAGTATAAAGTTTATAATGTAGTAATAATTTGTGTAACATATAATGTTTTCTCTTCTCAACTAATTAATATTTTTTTTAAATAAAAATTGTATCGAATCTATAATCATTTGTTTAAAAGACTAATACTTTAATCATTTAAATCAATTTATCGTTGATTTTTAAGATCCAAGTCAAAAAAAACTTTACCATTATTTTTTACTTCAAAAGAAGTCATCAATTATAATTATAAGAAGTTATTATACCAATAAAATAAATTCGATCTTTCAATTCAATTGTTGAGTTGCATATACCAATATAAAAAGTAATTCAACATCATATCAAATTATCAATTCCCTTTTATCTCATAAAAGAAAATAATAATATAGACCAAACAAAAAGAAGGAAATAATAAGAAAATAGGTCAAATGCAAATTTACGGATCCTTTAAGTTTACTATTTATGCCACATATTTCTATTATTTTATTTTTTTGTAACACATAGGTCATTTAAGTTTTTAAAATTATAACACGTAAGTCGTTTAAGTTTTAAAACTATAACACATGAGTATAACTTGAAAGAATTTATGTGTTATAATTTTAAAATTTAAAAGAGATATCTGTTACAAAAAAATATAAAGACTACAAACTAAAAATTTAAAGTCCCATAGATATGCATTTGGTCTAAAAACTATTTTTGTTTTTTGGAAGCAAAATTCTAAATAAAGATATATCACTAGTAAAAAAAAAAATTGTGTGTGTGAAATTATAATAGTTTTATATTTTATCTTTATATAAATAAAAAAAAAGCATTTTTTAGTCAAAAAATAAAAAGCATTTTCCTGTTAAAAAAATTAATTAATCTAAATAGTAAATAAGTAGGGGGTTGTGTTTTTTGAGTGAAAATATGGAAAGTTGAGTTAATAATGACTTGTTTGGACTTTCCTTGATAAGATTAAGATTAACAACGTTACCGTCCGTTTTCTCTCTCTAAATCCCAAATTATTTCTCTGTATATCGCCGGCTACCAAACAAAACCCAAACAGAAAAGATAACAAAAACAACAACAACAACAACACTTTATTCAATTTTTGTTGCGATTGCCAACATACAAAACGATAATCATAATCATAATTAGATTAAGATTAGATTAAACTCTCTTCTATTTCTATCATCTTTGTTGAAAAAAATTAAATAAATAAGAGTAGGTTAAATCAAAGGGCTGTGATTAATAATAAATAATCATTCACAAATTCGATGGTGGCCAGAGGCGTACCGGAAGAGGCGGTTATGGCCGTGGCCGCCGCCCTTGACTTCACGGAGACATCCAACTGGTGGCGAGATATCAACAACTCTCCTCTCTGGCAGGACCGTACCTTCCTTCTCCTCGCCGTCCTCTACGGAATCGTCGCCGCCATCGCTCTGGTTAGGGTTTTCCTTCAATCAATTTTTTTTTATTATTTTAATTTTTTTTTATAATTTTATAATTTTTTGTTGTTGTGAATTTAGGTTCAACTTGTTAGAATACAATTGAGAGTACCAGAATATGGATGGACAACGCAGAAGGTCTTTCACTTTCTCAATTTTTTCGTGAATGGGGGTTTGTATCATTCAAATCAATCATGTTCTTTTTTTTTTGAATTTTTTTATTTTGATTTTGATTTTTTATATTTTTTTATGAATTTTTGTTGTTGAATTATGGTTTTGCAGTTCGATGTTTTGTTTTCATTTTCCGTCGAGATGTGCAGAAATTACAGCCAGAGGTAGAAACATCTAATTCCAATTTTAACTATTTATTCTCTGATTCTATTATATAGAGTAATAAATTTCGCAATCAATCAAATAGTAGCATTTAATTCTAATGGTTTAATAACATTGTGTGTTAACATTGTGTGTGCGCGCGCGTGTAGATTGTTCAACATATCTTGCTTGATATGCCAAGTCTTACTTTCTTTACAACATATGCACTTTTGGTTCTCTTCTGGGCTGAGATTTATTATCAGGCAAGTTTTATTGTTTTGTGCTAGTACTATTTACATTTGAAATAGAATTTTGTATTGTTAACTTGTGGCCTGATTTTCTCTTTGATCGTGTTTTGCAGGCACGGGCTGTATCTACAGATGGTCTCAGACCAAGTTTCTACACAATTAATGCTGTGGTTTATGTTATTCAGGTGAAAAATCTTGCCCGTGATTGCTCTTAGGGTCAACATAGTCGGTTTAACTTGTTTTTTCATTGCACTTATGTTTCAACTACTTAGTTTACATCGATCACATAGCTCTTCTGCCATTAGCTTTTTCTGATTGGAGCTTAGATCCAAGTAGGTTGCTTTGTCAGATCTCACGAGTTGAACACTTTCATTTGTCCATATGTATTCCTTTAAGCACCTGTCTTTGAATTCTAGTAATTTACTGTTGGTGTCTCTCATTTTATCAGACAGACCTCCATTCCTTAAACCCTGTATTTCTTTTACTTCGTGAAAATCCCTTTGTTTCAAAAGCTTCTTTCTAACCTCCTTGCTCAATTTTAGTTTTATTTGTTTTACAAACCAACTAGATCTGTTATAATCATCTACAAAAAATAGGCGTGTTTGTGGTACTTGCTCTAGGATATGCCCATTAAGTATGTAAATTCTTCAATACTTAGGGAAAAACGATACGAACTCAGAATAAAAAATTCCTTCAAGGTCACCGGGGCACTGCTGTCTTCAGCACTCCTACAATCTGCTAGATAACCTTTCCCGGACCAGATAAGCACCAGCCCAGATATGAAACGCGACAGAAGTAAGTAAAAAGCAAAAACACATTAAATCAAGCCAGATTACTGCCGAAAGGCTTAAATCACCATGCTGGAATGTTGACACACCTTCCCTACCATTTCTTCACTTCTCTGTGTTGGAAGACTCCCCAGCCACCCCATCTCTAGAACTTGTGCATTTCTCTCTGTTTCTCAGGAAACAACATAATGCATTGCTTAGCCGCACGTAAACTGCCACCAGCCTTCTAACAGATTCTATTCAACTATGAGGGGGTCGATCACTTGGGCAACTCCTTGCCGACTTCCTAAAATTTAAAAGTCTGCCACTAAAGGTTCCAATGGACTTCAAATATGATATTTGTCATGATCTCTCAAGGCTTTTTTGTCACAATGCTGAGAAATTACTCCATAGAATATTACGTTAAACAAATAATTGGAATATAAAAGAGTTCTACGGAACTTAACACAGCAGAAGGGATAGACATTGAAGTTAGATGATACTGCTCTAATAAGAATAATTCTTACTGTATAGAAGAAGGAAGCAGGAAATGAGACAAAAAACATCTTCATGTGATAAACTGAGAATATAATTGATAGATGCGCAATGTTCCAATATCTTAGCCTAATACTCATTTAAATTGTATACTAATAATTTGGTCAAGTATTAATAAGTCCCAGTCAACTAAGCATAAAACCAACTACCTAATTAAGGAAATAATCTAAAACTACTTTTAACACTCTTTTACACAATTGATTGAAAAATACTAATACACAACCGCCTGTCTCTGACCTTTAATATTTGATACCTATCTATGATATCAGTTCTGTTATTCTATATCTATTTAGAATTTGAAATAGCTGCTACTTTCATGTTGACTTGTTTTTGTATTTGTTGATTTCTTTTTTATTCACAATTTTTTATTACTCTTCATTATTATATTTAAAATGTTTCAGATTGCTTTGTGGTTGATATTATGGTGGAAACCTGTCAGCTTGTTGGTCATTTTATCGAAGATGTTCTTTGCAGGTTTGTCTGTCTGAGCCTTTTGTTTCTTTTTCTGTGTGTTTTCGACCAGGGGTCAACTATCAGGTTTTGTTGATCATAACATTAATTAGTTTTTTCTGTGCATGGATGCAGGGGTCTCTTTGTTTGCAGCCCTTGGCTTTCTACTCTATGGTGGGAGGTAATTGTCTATCTCAATTTTCAACTGCATTTGATGTGTTTGGACTATTAAATGAAGGGAAAAAAAACACATTAGCATATATAGAAGCAATGCGAGTTCTTCATATTTGTAATGGTTTTTTGAAATGGTGAAATTCCATTATTGCAAAAATATGACCTCTATGTATAAATATTTTGTTAACGATCACTTTCTTTCATGAAGCATGTACTAGTCTACCATAATAGTTATTTAGAGCAGCTTAAATGTAACTCCATAAGCTGCAATTGTTGATGTGGACTCTTCGTTCAATATAATAGTTCATTGTAGTGTTCCATGTAGGTGGTGTGCAGATGTATTTCTAATATTAAATTTAAAATGATATATGTTTACTTGCATTCTGCATCTACTTCTTTGTAACCTTTCATTACCATACCCACTGTAATTTTTCTGAGCGTGGTCTATGACAGATTATTCTTGATGCTACAACGATTTCCTGTTGAATCCAAAGGTCGTCGCAAGAAGCTACAAGAGGTACTCGGTTTTACATTTTTTCAATGTACTCCCTCCGTCCCATTATATAAGCACTTTTACTACAAAAGTCTAGTCCCAAAATATAAGCCCATTTACAATTTACTAGGTACATTTATTACTTTTTTGCTTACACATACCCCTAATTATTACTACTAAGTTGCATTGGAATACAAAAATTGTAAAGGGGCTCATATTTTTGGACTAGACTTTTGTAGTAAAGGTGCTTATATAATGGGACGGAGGGAGTATATCTTAAGGGTCTGTTCAGCCGTCCTTCCTTTTCTTTTCCCTGAGTAATTACCTGATCTTTCTATCGCAGGTTGGCTATGTGACTACCATATGTTTTTCATGCTTCCTTATCAGATGTGTTATGGTTAGTCCCTTTTTTCTTTAAATCTCTGATTCTCGTTGCTTGGTTTTTAAACCGAGTTTGATCATATTTTACTGCAACAGATGTGCTTTAATGCATTTAATAAAGCGGCTGACCTTGATGTCTTGGACCATCCCATTCTAAACCTTATATATTACCTGGTGAGTTTGTTTATTACATTCCTCTATTTTAACTTCTTTTTGCCATTATTCCCCACTGTTGCTCCTGGTGGTGTTCATCAAGTTATCATTTATACATATTAGGTTAATGATGTTTCGTACCCCGTGTCTAAAGCAAACATTCCCAGTGATTTTTTTTTTTAATCTTGGATTCTTGGTAAAATTGTTTTCACACGAAACCCAAGTGGTGAGGGAATTTGTTAATCATATAATCAACTCATTGTTGTTTCCAATTCCTCCAATTCATATTGTTAGGGGATTTTTATCTTTAGCAACATTCTGACTTCAGAAAATTTTCTTGTGGAAAATATCTAATTTTTGTGTTGAGGTCAATTTAAAAAGAAATTTAAATGCTGTTCTTAGTTATTAATAACTGCATCTTCTCTGATGCTTTTACTCTTTATGAATATCGGTCTCAAGTAAGCTGTCAAAAAGGGTGTTTGTTTTCCATGTCATACGTCTTTCATTAATTCCTATTAACTTCTTCACATTTTTACTGCAGTTGGTGGAAATATTGCCTTCTTCTTTGGTCCTTTTCATTTTGAGGAAGCTACCACCTAAACGGGGTATCACACAATATCACCCAATTCGCTAAAAAAATTATGGCGAAAACTTAGTCATTAGACATCATTAAAGGTTTATCTGTTTCTTGGATGTTTCTGCACTTCAAGGATTATTTCTAGAGGACAGAGAAGTCAGTCTTTTGTATGTTGAGTGAGAAAGCTAATATCTTGGTTTCAAAGTTCTCCCTCAAGGTTTGTAGCTTATGAAACATGATGACATTTGATGGATTGTCAAACTTGTTGGGCTATGTTATGTATAATATAAATATGAATATTTGCCTTGTTTATGGGAAAACAACTCAGGTTCAGCAATTGAACACAGCAAACTGTTTTGGGAGAATGGGGCAATGATATATTTGTAAAATAGTTTTCAAGTTTTAATTCCTGTAACTGTTACAAGTCAGTGGAATGTACTGTGATTTTTAAGCCGCGGTCTGAATATTTCATTCATTTATTGTGTATCCTACTTTCCTATTTGACATAGCCTTGAATTTCTATTTTTCCAATATACTATGCTAGTTTCTCAAATTTCATAGATGAGCTTGATTATCCCTCAAAGTTTAGGGTGACAGCGTAATGAAAAATTCCTTTTTAAAACGTTCGCTATTTTCTATCTATATGTTTATCGTTCCCCCTTAAGTTTTCTTGTGTCTATGTTTTCCTAGTTAAAATATACGTGATTACTAGAGAATGAACAAGATTATTAAACATATTAGACAAAACAGAAGCATTCAACATGCACAACACACTTTAGCTAGAACCTTAGAAGATTAAGGGGTTCATACCTGGGAACTATTTGCCGGAATTTGATGATGCAATTAATGAAAAGCATGTTTCTTCGTTGACGGATCTTGAGGCTCTAGCTTGATGAAGGGCTCTGTGTGTTTGCATTTGCTTCTTTGGCATATCATTCTGGTTTCAACTTGTATTATTATCAAATATCAGAAACAATATTTGAATGTTTGGTTTGACTTTGCTCAGTGGAAGAATGGTAGTTTTATTTTTTTATATATAAGAAAAAAGAATAAGAATAGTAGGTTTGAATTATTGGCCATAGCATGTGAACTATGTTATGTTTGGGTTACGAAATACAGTGGAGGAAAAAAAGATGTTTATTAGATCTATGATAGGGGAAAAAATAGTAAGAGAAAAGTAATATTTTTCTCTTTAATTGATTGTGTAGAAAATAAAGAGGAAAGGAAAGAACATACTTAATAAAATAAACAAATAATACTATAAGCCCTTGGATACACATACAGTGTTTGTTTAATGGTGAGAAATTTTACCCATGTAATTAATTATCATTAAAAGAAAGTTTATCCTTGTAACCTCGGTTTCAATATCTTTGGTGTGCAGATATGTCAACTTAAAACATGGGAATAAACTATAAAGTTCATTTTCAGTCTATTTAGTTCTAGTTGTAATTTTTTTAATATTCTTTTTGTTGGACTAATTACCTAATGCAAGCCTCCTTTTATATAGTTCTAGTTTGATTAGTTCTAGTTTGATTAACTAATGGTACAATTTGTCATTTGATATGGACGATAATAGAATCTTAAAAATCTTTTGTCATTAAATTTACTAAAGATTCAGCTTAATATAGCTCCATGCAAACTTAATACCAATGTCACGGTTGAAATTAAAATATGGTACACCCTTGAATGAACCGTCTATTTATCAAAGCATCAAATCTCAGCTACACAATGAGAATCTTTTAAAGACTCACAAGTGTTACAATGACTTAACACCAATTAGAGAAGCTTATCAAAAAAAACAAAAACACCCAATCATTTAATTAATAAGTTGTGTCAAAAACAATAAATTAAGTTCAGTTAAATTGATGTTTATAGAACTAAATGAAAACTGAAATACAAGCTACCAATTAAAGTAATTAGAAAAAATTGTATTGTAAATGCAAATATTATTAACTCTCTAACGTTACAGGCTTGCACTCTGCATGAGAGTACAGCAAAATGCCCCCACTTTCTTCTTACAATAAAAATATCCTCCACTCAATCAGATTCAAAAAACACTGTAAAAAGTAATACAAAGAAAATAAATTGAGATACCCCAATTTAGTTCTACATGCAAAAGCAGAAAAAATGCTGCTAAGTCATAGAGAAACATGTTTATGAGCTTCTCCATAATAATTATGAAAGAACAACACCAATCTTCTTGGCAAAGTCATCCCCATCTACATCTTCATCTTCCATATATTCTTGCTCTTGATTTTGGCCTTCGTCGACTTGTTCATAATCATACTCCTCATCACCTTGCTCATATTCATAGTCTCCCTCCTCTCCTTGATCATCACCTTCATACTCCTGATCTTCTGCAGCTTCGTCGTATATCATTCCATCTTCGGACGATTGACCGTGAGTTGCATCAGTATTGTCGACTCCGTCAGCAGCCTGAATCTTGGATTCTTCTTCCTTGGTTTCAGGCAATGCTCCATTTTCAGTAATTCCTTCGTTGTTATTAAAGGCTGATTTGCGACTATGGGAGGAGGCTTCACCAGCAGTGACTCCTTTCTTCTCCTTCAGAATTTCACTAAGTGGTTTTGGACCTTCAAATGGTACATCATCTTCATATTGTTGGTGATCCCTGAAGCTTTTCCTCTTTCCAAATGTTTGTTGCTCATTATTCTCAGTGCTCCTCCCATATTTAAGTTCAGCGAGACTTTTAGGTGCAGAGAACCCACTTCGGTCCCCCATTATTCGGCCTCTGAAGTTTCCTCTCTCGTCATCTGGCAACCTTCCTCTCATTCTATCGTGGATCCTTCCCTCGGGAGGGGTTTGCAGCCTTCCGGATGATAGCCTGCTACTGATTCTTCCTCTGTCTGAGTCCCTTCCTCTGTCTAAGTCCCTACCTCTGTCTACGTCCCTACCTCTGTCTATGTCCCTCTCTAGGTGACTGTCACCGCCGTTTGGTGGAAGTGTTATTCTGCCTCGGAAACGATTATTGACAGATCTCTCGTTTGAAGGTAACTGGTGTGAATCCTTCCGAGGGAACCGATGACTTCGTTCCTCACCATGGCTGTCAGGGGCATAATCATGAGTGACGACAGATTTTAGACCATTGCCCTTCCTGCGCTTGGATAAACGGTGTCTAAGATCTGACACCTCACCACTCTCAGGAGGACTGCCCGATCTGTGATGAGTTCTTCGTTCTATATGGGCAGATGCCTTTCTAGGCTCCCAACCATATGGCTCTTGCATGTGATCATACGAGTCATAACCTTGAGGCCCACGGAATCTTTCTCGATCAATATCAGCGGCTAAACTATAATCAGCAGAATGCCCTACATCGTATTCATTGAGAGAGTCAAGGCCTCTTTCATCTTGACCTCTTGATTTACCAAATTCATCTTCCCCATGATAGTAATCAGAATTCCTAAGTTCATCAGCTACAAGAACATCAAACCCAGGAGATGATTCTCTGAGAAACTCGTCGCTGTCCTTACCACTATGGAAACTGTGATCATCCGTCAAACGAGGTTGATGCACACGATTTGACCGGGCTACATTAGGCCCATTGGACGGCGGTGGAGAACTAGGTGACTTGAATTTCGAAGCCTCGCTATCAAATCCTGCAGGTTGAGGCGGCACACGCTTCTCCAATTTGAATATATTTTTCTGCGGAGCAGTTTCAAATTTTTGGACAGGTTTAGACTCAGCACCTCCAAGAGTTGCAACATTTCCTTGTGAAGTTTTCCTTTCTTGTGTTTGTTTTTCAATACCTCCAAAAGGTTTCTTAAAACTTGGATTCTCAGCTCCTTGGTTGGTTATTGAGCCCTGTGTAGCTATTTTACTGCCATTGCTAGGAACTGGTCCGTGCAGGAAGGCACATCTGTCACCTTTTAAGCAATACCCCTTTTGGAAGAAAATGCAAGGTACGGCTTGTTTACTAGAATTATAAGGTGCATGTGTTGCAGATGTTGCTGCAATCTGTTGCGCGGGTACAGATGGTCCAGCAGCAGCAGGAGTGGTTGCCGTTGGTGTTCCTATCAACCCGTCAAGAGGCTGAATGTGAAAACAAAATGCCGTTAGTAAAAGCCATATAAATGAGTCAAAAACATAGGAGCAAAAGGAAGAATTTAATTCATAAATCGACAAAAAAAAAGTAAAGGAAACTCGTGCTCATAAAGAAACTCACCGGGTGACGGAATGAACACTTGGGATTCAAGCAGTTACCATTCAACCAATAATAGCAATCTCTAGGATTGACTCGAGCATACTCACTATGACGGTATTCGCATTCATTTCCCTATTTCAATAAAGAGAACAAATAAAATGACGTCAGAAACGAAATCGAATGATGTATGACCATTAGAATTACTAACAAAATCTAATCATTGCCGCATGATTCACACAATCACAAAAACTAAAAAGCAGCATTTATTAGAATTATTCTGCAAAAACGTAGTTATTTCAAGTAGAATGTTGAAATCTAGTTAACAAACATTTTCCAGGATAACTCAAAAAACACAACTGCTAACAAACACTATACAGGCTAACCTATAAATTATAATCATGGCTCAAACACTATACAACCTTTGTTACACTTTTTTTTAATAAAAGATCATTCACTATACTAAATAATGTTAATTTCAGATTCAATCAGAAAGTATCCATAATACTCTAAACTTAACGAAACGTCATTTCACTACACTATCACATGCTTTCAAATGCTCAATTGATCTCAGCTTATATTTTTGTAGCTGGATTCATGCAATTGATCTAATCTTATCTAATTAAATAACAAAAATTCTGGTCCTAACAATCACAATAGGGTTCAAGAGCTCATTCATCCTCATTCCTTTCACCCCCTATGTCAAACACAAGAGGAAGGATCAAACATAGAGACAAAAATAATTCTCACATAAATAGATCCAATCAATTTGATGATGATCAATTAGGTTTTAAAATAAAATACCAAGAAACAAAAATTCATCATAAACCAAACAAAATTCACATTCAAACAACAAAATTCTTCATAAACATCTACAATTACACAATTTCAGGGAATGAATTCAGACACAAACTATAATAATCCAACAAAACCAACCAACCCCTTTAATCAAAATTCAATTTTTTTTCACAAATCAATAATTAAAATCCAAAACAACCAAACCCAATTCGCAAAAGAACCGAATCTGAAACCCTAAAAGACACAATTCCCAAAAGAAAAAAAAGGGTTTTTTTTTTAATTATAGATAATAAAGAAAAAGTAGAAAAAAAAAAAGAACCTTTTTGCATGTCAAAGGAGAAGCAAGAAAGTAAACACAATCGGTGTTTCTCTTCAAAGCTTCATCTTGAGGAGAAGGTGTTGGTTGTTGTTGATGAGTCTGAATCTGAAGTTGCGGCTGTTGGGCAACCATGGCGAAGAAAATTCGAACCCAACAAACCCAATAGAGATCGAGTGAAAAAGAATGAAAATTTATGGATTAATGGATCCAAATCTCAATCTGAGAAGAGAATTAGTAGAGAGAGAGCCGCCACAGAAATTGGGATGAGAGAGAGAGAGAGAGAGAGAGAGAGAGAGAGAGAGAGAGTATGTGTTTGTGTTGTGTTTGTGTGTATGAATGTGATGATGGGCTTTAAGGTAAAAAAAAAGGGTAAGTCTGGTTTTGTTTGTGTTGTGAAATTTTTGTGGAAATTGAGATTTTTTACTTAGAATGTCTTTGTTGTGTTGTGTTTGTGTACTTTGAATGGTTAGATTTGAATGAAGAAGATCTTAACTAAATATTAATGGTACATCTGTCCTATTTATGTGGACTCAATAGTTATCTTCTTCTTCTTCTCTCTCTCTCTCTCTCTAACTCTAACGGTATAATAATAGTCAAAATTCACAATCATAACACCAAAGGCTAGTTTTCCATTTGGTTTTGGATTTAGGGTTTGGTTGGATCCGGATTTGGTACTCATGACATTATGCAGCTAATGTGATTAAAATTTGTATATTATGGGCAAAAAAAAAATTGTTTAATTTACGGAAAATATTAAAATTGTTAGGTTAGATGTTTATGACTGAAGTTTGAATTTCGATTATTTTATTTTGTGTGTGAATTTCGATCATTCTATTTTGTGTGTGAATTTCTAATAGTTTGTTAGTTTATTACGTACTAAAAAAATTTGTCTATTAAAATTGGACTATCTAATGTTTAGGACCAAATTGATTTTTTGTTTAAAACGAAATTTTGCATATGCGCTATAATTTTTCTGACTCTGCCATTGTATGTACCTCTGTCTCTGTCTGTTGGAGAGAAAGAACAAATAGTTCTTATGGAATATGTGTGCTACATTAAGCTCACTTTTTTCTGCATATTGCACCTGTTTTAAATTTTAAAATAATTTTTAATATTGAAATATGATAATGTAAATTATTTGTGGCACTCATTTAGTAATATATATTTGATATGATTAAAATATTTTTGACAATTTGATATGATCAAGATATATTTGATACAATTTAACAATTTCTTTCTAAGTTTTTCCATATAATGTATTAATGAAGATTATGGATCGCACTACTTCTCCTTTTTGAGCAATCATTTGGAATAAGTTGGTTCAGCTAAAGGTCTAACTGTTTGAATCTTGTTAAGCATGGAATGCTTCAATATGAATCCAATTTGTGTGTTGGGGAGTGTGGTTTGAAGGAAACTATACAACATTTTTCTAATGCCCACTTCTTGAGAAGGTTTGGAACTTGAGTATTATTAGCTGCACCTTGGGTGACAATTGATTTAGAATATGATTCCATGCATTAAAATTTCCCACCATTTCTTTGTTTGCACTATCATCTAAGATATTTTTGGTCGTTTTCTCGCCTAATATATCTCTCTCAGTCTTGTTTTTTATTTAAATTTGTACAAATATAGAGACTTGAAGTTGATTTCAACCAGACAAAATCGTGATAGTATCAGGATTTGTCCGATTTTGATCTCGCTCTAAATGAGTAGTGTAATCAACCAATGCGGTTGTTTAAATGTCATAGCACGTCTATATAGTGTTTGAGCCTTTATAGGCTTTGCCTTAGTCTACTTTTGTTTACTTGCATTTCTGTACTATCTCACAGTACTTGTACAACTTGTACTTGGAATAAATTGTTGTTTGGCTTTTTTCAACAAGCAAAGAAAACACTAAAATGGTTAAATAATATCTCTTCCAAGTTCCAATTGACAATTTCTTATGCAGAAAATATATCATTTTAGAGCATGAGGAAAATACAACAAGCGTATATTTAACATGATTAGACATAGGCAGCAAAAGAAAATGAACACCTATAAAATAAAAATAAAAAACATTACAACAAACAAGGAATGACTCTCTTTAAGAGCACCAAGTGCAGCAAGAAAACGAAAAATATGAAGAAGGTACATGACCAGTTCTTCTGATATATTCTGCTTGTTCCTCAGTTTTAGTAGCTTGATGATTTCTATTGGCTTCTGCTGCTGCTCGCTTTTCCTCAGCTTTGTGCCTTGCAGCTGCTAATTTGTTCATCAGCTTATCATGCGACTTACTCCGTATTCTTTCAACCTCTACCTGCAAACAATATATTATTAATATTATTAGCATTTTTTTATACCAGGATTAGAGATTAGCATCCAAAGGTTGTATTGAAAATCTAAATTAAACGGCCACACTAGAAACAAAAAAAAATTACTAGTATTTCAAAAGACGGTGCACACCTCAATTTTTCTCATCTTGGCTTCCGTTTTTGCTTTCTGATGATTTTCCCATGCCTGGATTTTCATCTCCTCGCGCCTAAATCTGCATAATCAACACCATGCCCTTAGAAGAATGACAATAATAAGATTAAACGGAGTTATTAGGTGAGAATAAGATTAAACGTACCTGGCCATATATTTGGCCTTCTCAGCCTCCTCCCAAGCTGCTGCACGTGCTTCAACGACATTCTTCGCTGGTTGTTCACTTGCTTTTATTTTCAGTGAAGTGGATGCATCCTTGTCCTCTTCTTCTTTGCTAGCCCAGGCTGCAATGTTCATTTTACCTAGTTGTGTCCCTAGGACCATTATTTCTCGCCTGGTTTTCATTTGTAGCTCCTTTTCGGACAACTCGTTCAAGTTAAGATTCAGATTGTCATTACGCGAATCGATTAAGGTTGATGAAGGGGCTGCTCTAGTGGGAGTAGAAGGCCGGGAAGAATTAGGGCTGCGCATTGGTGTTGTTGCCCCTACTGGCGTACCTGTTCTTGAGGGCTCTTGGCTAGCAATAGGTGTCATTTCTGTTCCCATATCTCTCATCGATACAGATCGAGCTGTTGAAGGGGGAGGAACAAATGTTGTTGCAGTCTGGGCAGCAATAGATGAAGTATGCTGGCTGAGACTAACCCCTGATATCAAATAGCCGAAAGAAAACAGCAGAACAAAAATGAATTAGTTAGAGTTAGCCACATGTATGTAATTATTAAATTAAACTAATCCATTTATTTAAAGGGTCATGCTAACAAGAAGAAAGTTGTATTGGAAAATGTCACTTTTGGACTTTTAAAGAGTTGACTACACAACTTCCAACATATTATTACCATAATTGATTCTATCATTTTCCTTATTTAAATACTTCAAATCCAATTATGCCCATAGTTTTAGCATCTCCTGATCATAGGATATCATTTAGTCAACAGCAAAGTAAGTAATTATCCCAAGTAAAATCCAATGTGGCCAATCAAATGGCTTTGCTGATACTGCTAGGCCTTAGTATAAAAGTCTTTTAAAACATGATTTCTTAAAAGACTAATTCAAGAAGCCAAAGGTCTAAGAAACACATTAGCAAAGTCCTTGAATGACAAATAATGGAGTAAGTCGTGACTCATGAAGGATGATGGTAGATAAAAAAATAACTGTAAAAAGGTCTCCGTGTGAAGCAGCGGAAGGTGTGGCCGGAATAGAAGTTGAAGGTATTGCTCTGATACCATATTAGGAATCAGAGGAGGAAGACGAAAGCAAGGAGAAACTAAAGCTTTAGAGCTTGTAATTTGAGAGTAAAACTCAGAGAATCATGTTGAAAACATGAGAAATGAAGGATACAGATGGATTATTCATAAAGACTAACCTCCTAAGTAATTCCTAACTAACATTTGTTTTTGAAAAAGCAACTAACTAACAACTCATATTATAACCGGCATCCTATAACACTTGCTACCAAAAAAAATTGAATAGAGGTTGTTGATAAAATTAATAAAACTACAACAGAAGATAAAAGACTGGAAACACCTTGGCATTTCAGTATCTCGCCTATAATTTCTACGAAATTACATAGCATAAATTTATTACCAGCTTTTAATACTGAAAAAGAGATGCATCACACACGTAGAAGTTATACAATTACCACATCAATTTCCACAAAAATAGCAGGAAAATACAATTTTATATAGTTTGAAATTGGAAAAGATAAAGAGTCTGTTCAAATGATAACTCGGTAAAGTAGTCTAAACCAAAATCAAAAGTTTACCATAAGCATTTGCAATTGCATAGGGGTCATCATCCCAATTCACAAATTTCTGTCCATCACCTTCCATCTTAGTTTGATTTGCATCAATTTGCTTAGTATCCGGTTCATCTAAACCAATTTCTCTTTGATCTGGAACTTCAACAACAATCTTCATTGAAGATTGCCGGCTTCCAAGACCACCGACCTTACGTGGTACTGCATGCCCACCTTGCCCCTGACTCTGTGCAGTCTTTGGCCTGTTTGACGTCGGACTTGCTATCCACTTCTGCGCATCGTCCCATTTAGATGGAGCTGGTTTTGAGAAAGGCCCCACAGGTACTCTCGGTGGGGCACGCTCGGCCTTTTGAAATTCAAACATTGATGGGGACATGATCATATTATCATACCCGCTATCATAATCTAAACAAGGATCTTCCAGGATTCTATTCCTTGAAGCCACAACTGCATTAACCTTCGCCAAACGATCATTACTATCTGCCTCTATGCTACACGTTCGATCTGTAGAAGTTGAATATTCAGGATGGACACTCACAACATCGACATATTTACATTGATCAGAACTGCTACCACCTGTAACAGATATGTCAAACACAAGTGAGCTTACCGAGATCAAAATAGAAAAACACCGGTCATTCTATCATGATAAGTTAGAAACAAACACCAGCCTCTTTGAATTAGCTTATTTGAACTTATATACCGGCATAAGCACTAGTGAGATTGTTTGGAAGAGCTTATAGAAACAACTTATGATATGACCATAAACTATTTTCAGCTTATTTTTAAAAACTCTCTAGTATAGCTTCTGAGCAGCATTATATATTCAATAAAACAAGAACAAAAAATCACATGAAAGAACATACATACCAGATTCATCCATGTCTGAACTTTGAGATCTCGGAGTAAAATTAGAATCAAGGTCTTCCTCTTGTTTCCTCTTCTTCTCCACACCCAATAGCATGCTCCTCAATTTGCCAGGTGAAAATCCTCCACCACCCTGCAAACCCAAGTTCCCAAATAAGACCAACAAAACAAAATTTTGAAAGAACCCCAAAAACAAACAGATCAGAAAGAAGTGTTACATTTTGCAGCAAACTCGAGAAAAGTAAAAAACTTTAACATTGATATATCAGTTTCCAAATAGCACAGAACACTGGTAATAAGAATGAAATGTTAAAAACTTCAAATCAAGCCAAAAGGGTAGTAGTTGGAACAAATGAGATATTTAGAAACAAACCTGAGGCTTTTGAATCCTTTCATAATCCATATTTGATAAATGGGTTTGTTCTTGATGAAGTAAAAATGCAATCTTTACATAATGTTCTTGATTTGTGTGATGGTAATGGATTCTCTGGTGAATGCAAGCAAGTTAGTACCTTTTGCAATGGTGACAGTGTTCTTTCTCTATGATGATGATGATGATTCAACTTTCAATGAACAGAGATAGAGAGAGAGAGTGGAAGGAAAGAGAAGAAGAAGCAGGAATGGAGTTTTGTGTCATCTGTTGTTGTACTGGCTTCTCTTAGCTCCCATCAGATGCTTTTGTGGTCCAACACTTCCACACTCCTATGATGTAATTGTAATTGTAATCACTTTTGTTGCTTCTCACTAATTATTTGTCTTGTTTCTGATGCAAAACTTATCAACTTAAGTTAGTAGTTAAGTGTGATTATAGTGGAGTTTAACTTGGATGATAACCCTAATCATGTTGTCATGTGCTTGCGTGTCACTTTAATATTAGATCTTTCACCTATGCGTTGTATTATAGTTTATGAATGTATGTTGATTTCTCGTCTTGATATGATGTTTGTTTTGTTCAGATTTGACGATTTACTTCGATGCAGATCCGGAGGCATGACTCTTCCGAACATTTGAATTTTATTTTATTAATTGTAGGTTTTGTCACATTCATAGATATTAAATCGTTTTATGTTATCAACTCGGGTGCTGTGAAGTTATTCTCAGTTTAATCCTTAATAATTTTTAGCGAATTTGAATATATAATGATTTTGATTGATTTACTATACCATTTTAAATGAATGAATATCGTTGTTTTAATTGTAAAAAAAATAAATAAACATGTCAAAACAAATTTACTTTCGCCTTAGCCACACATATCGTGAGACGAATTACTGCGCGAACGTTCTTGTAAACATAAGATGTAATTCAGACGTTGATATGATTATTTATAATGAACCTCCATTAAAGGTCCAAGAGGTTTTGTTTGGCGATTTTAGAGATGTTTGCTTCCTCCACTTAATTTTTGTGTAGTTTCTTTTTTTTTGGGGGGCTTAAACCCTTTTACATTCCACAAAAGAAAGTGATAGTGTGATACACAATGAATACGAGGCCGAATAAACAAACAATTGTTTTGGTCAAAAAAAAAATAAAGTGTAATTTTGCAAAGATTATTAATACGAGGCTGAATATAAAATACACATATATATGATGAGTTTAGCTTATGTGGTTGAACATTTACTAGGCATAGGCATGACAATAGGGCGGGATAGGAACGGATTTTGTTTTTCCCAAACCCAAACTCATAAAATTCGGGTATCTCAAACCCGTCCCCATTTTTATCGGAGATAAAAATTCAAACTCCAAACTCATACTCAACGGGGTTCAGGTAACCCCAACGGGTTTCGGGTATCCTCGTTTCATCTCACCTCTACATAAAATTGTGTTGCATTTTCGTTTTTTTAATTTAAAAAAAGTCAACAACGCAAAACTAAGTTTCTAATCAAAACATAAAATAGATAAAATGACTCGTTTAATACTAAAGTTATATATAAAAATAAATATATGAATGAAATTTAAGAATTTATATAAAGATTTTTAATTTAAAAAATAAAAAATATAATTTTAATATCAACGGGGTGGGTATCAATATTCTCGTTACCTGCCCCATACCCATCTTAAAAAATCGGGAAAAACCCAAACCTAAACCCAATCAATTCAGATTTTCCCATCAAAATTGGGGTGGGGCATTCAGAATTTCAAATACCCACGAGTTTGAGTTTTATTGTCATGCCTCATTTAGACATAGATCATAGTTCGAACTCTAAATATTATTTATTCATTTTTACCGATAAACTTTTAGCCACAAGCTAATGAATAAAAAAAAACACTCCCTTCTACCAAAAAAAAACACACTCCCAAACAGAGGAATATTATAAACCTTGCCCTCGGTATGAAAATGAACAAAACAGAAACCCTAAAACCCTAACAACAACATGCATTCATTTATTCACTCATTCATCTTCATCGTTCCATTCCATCAAAATAATCAAATTTTCTAATGTCCCAATCCCAATCCAAATCTTCTAAATATGAAGAATCAAAATCCAATTGAATCCATTTTAACCAAATCATGTTGCATTTTTCGCGCAACCTCTTCCACATCACTGGTGTTCGAGTAAGCCCTTTCAATTCACCATTTCATCCAAACCCATTTCCCCTTTTCTTCACTTTATCATCCCCATTTTCTCAAAATTCAATTTTTCGTTCACCCATGATTTGTGTTATTAGATACCCTTTTACTTCAAAACCTTCTTTTGATGACATTGTGTCAGATTCAATGCGTAGTTTCTCGCAGAATAATGCTCACCACATGTTTGATTCAAGTCTTGCACCTATTTGGGTGTCTAAGGTTTTGGTGAATTTTAAAGGGGACCCAAAATCAGCATTGAAGTTTTTCTATAATGCTGGGAATCAAGTTGGGTTTCGCCACACCACTGAATCTTATTGTATTCTTGTTCATATTTTGTTTTGTGGAAAGTTTTATTTTGATGCAAAAAATGTTATTAAAGAGTGGATTTTGTTGAGGAGAGAAATTCCGGGGTGCGATTGGTTTGATATGTTGTGGTTTACTAGGAATGTTTGTAGGACAGGGTTTGGGGTGTTTGATGCTTTGTTTGGTGTTTTGGTTGAGTTGGGGATGCTTGAAGAAGCTAGGCAATGCTTTTGGAAGATGAGAAATTTCAGGGTTCTGCCAAAAGTGCGGTCCTGTAATGAGCTTCTTCATAAGCTTTCAAAATCAAGCCAAGGGAAACTGGCTTTGAGTTTTTTCAATGAGATGGTTGGAGCTGGCCTTTCTCCCTCGGTTTTCACGTATAATATAGTGATAGGCTATTTGAGCAAAGAAGGGGAGTTGGAAACTGCGAGGAGTTTGTTCGAACGGATGAAACGAACAGGCCTTAAGCCGGATATAATCACTTATAATTCTCTCATTGATGGGTATGGAAAGTCGGGATTATTGATCGAAGCAGTTATTGTTTTTGAGGAAATGAAAGATGCAGGTTGTGAACCAGATGTGATAACTTACAATTCTTTAATCAATTGTTTTTGTAAATTTGAAAGAATTTCTCAAGCTTTTCAGTATCTGCATGAGATGAAGGAAAGAGGGTTAAAGCCAAATGTTGTAACTTATAGTACTCTGATAGACGCATTTTGCAAGGCCGGCATGATGCTGGAAGCAATGAAATTTTTTGTTGACATGATACGAGTTGGTCTTCAACCCAATGAGTTTACATATACGTCTCTGATTGATGCAAATTGTAAAATAGGCGATCTGAATGAAGCATATAAACTGGCAAATGATATGTTGCAGGCTGGCTTTAGCCTAAATATCATTACCTATACTGCATTACTGGATGGCCTTTGTGAAGACGGTAGAATGAAAGAAGCAGAAGAACTATTCAAAACATTGTTGGATGCTGGAGTGGCGCTTAATCTGCAAACTTATACTTCCCTTATTCATGGATATATCAAGGCTAAGATGATGGAGAAAGCCATGGATATTTTCGAGGAAATGAACAAGAAAAACTTTAAACTAGATTTGCCACTCTATGGAACCAAAATATGGGGCCTTTGCAGCCAAAATAAAATAGAAGAATCTGAAGCTGTAATACGCGAGATGAAGGATCGTGGTCTGACTGCAAACAGTTATATATACACATCGCTTATGGATGCATATTTTAAGATTGGGAAAATCAAAGAGGCTGTTAATCTATTACAAGAGATGCAGGAATTAGGTATCGAGACAACGATTGTAACCTATGGTGTACTAATCGATGGTTTATGCAAAAAAGGTTTAGTTCAACAGGCTGTCGGTTACTTCGACCACATGACTAAAGCTGGTTTGCAACCTAATATTATGATATTCACTGCACTGATTGACGGCCTTTATAAAAATGATCGTGTTGAAGAAGCCAATAAGTTGTTCAATGAGATGTTGGATAAGGGAATCAGGCCGGATAAGTTAGTTTACACTGCTTTGATTGATGGGAATCTGAAGCATGGTAATCCTGAACAAGCTTTGAGTTTGCGAAATAGGATGGTTGAATCGGGTATTGAGCTCGATCTGAATGCTTATACTTCATTGGTTTGGGGTTTGTCGTATTGCGGTGAGGTACGGCAGGCAAAGTCGTTTCTAAACGAGATGCTCAGTAAGGGCATTACTCCTGATCAGATTCTCTGTGTTCGTCTTTTGAGAAAATATTATGAGCTAGGAGACAAACATGAAGCTCTGGAACTTCATAATGATATGATGAGGAGGGGCCTAGTTGGTGAGACAATGTAGACATGAAAGCTCTTGGTTTGGTTCAGTCTTATATTTACGGCACAAAATGTTGATTCATTTATTTTTTTAGTTCGCCAAAGTTCAGTAACTTCATTGAAATGAATTTGATGCAACACTATATCCTGCTGGCAATTGCCTGCTCTAATTGATAAATTCTCATTCACAAGGAGTTTGTTTGGGCGCGCCTTTCAATAATCATGTTTCTCATGTGATCATATCACGACAACCATAAAATGATGCCATCAGGGTTCGAAAAACTCTTGATATTCTTTGGTTGACATTCTAATTACAAAGCTCATAATTGTAGGTATGGATACTGGATACTATTTTTGTATATTCACAGATTTCTCTTTGTTTTTTCTTCTTTTCCTTAGTCATATATTTGATGCAATTTGACTTATAGTCTGTGTTCCTTTATTACAGCTTTCTATACCTGTGTTACATAATTTTTCAAGTTTAGTGCATCCCACCCAAGGACTGGTTCTCGCACGATACCGAATCCTCGTTCGTTACTGTAGATGCAGAGGAGTTCAGCCATAGTGGAAACACATTGTACTGCTTAGACACATTAGACATGGTATAGTTATACTTTCTTGCTTTTTTATTATATTTATGATGTCAACACATACAACTTTAGTTGTGATCTCAAGTCTCTATTAGACACAGGTCTTATGCAGCAAGCAACTTTGTCTACGTAAAAAGAACATACGGTGATTCCACCATTTGATGGCATTGGAAGGTACGCTCTAAAGTTTTGGCTCTCTTGGAAAGCGTGCAAATAAAATGAAAACTCTTCCAATAAAATCTTCATTGAGTGTCTTAGCGCTGAATGCTGGTCATCTATGAATGAGGCTGTTGCGGGGAACTGGCAGTAGAATGGTTTATGTGATCCTAGTCAAACTAACATGACAAAGATTGTTGCTTATCAAATTTTGCATTAATTAGACCACATGGGCCCACTGAAACTATTTTGAGAGAAGTTTCAGTTGAGGGAAATATTAGTTAGTTAGGCTTAGTTACAATCTTACAGATCGATTGTGTTGTATATAAAAATAATCAGGAGTGAGAGCGAAAAATGTCTTGTCATTTGAAAGGCGATTGGGGCCGTCGGGCCTAGGGAGATGCAGACCCCCGAAGTAGTGTTCAATCTTTGTAATTAGGTTTATATCCACATTTCTTCCTAATAAAGTACATTTTACTTGCACATCATTTTATGCTTCTTTCTATACATTTCAATTTCACAATGTAATAATAATCGGTACTATGTAAAAGTTTCCAGAAATTTGTTATTTTGGCAGTTGCCAGCAGCATTGTCATTTCTTCTTAATTTTATATTGTGGTGTTAGTTTCTGCTTCTGTTTCAAACAATGTAGGATTTTCTTTGATTCTTTTTTAGGATAGTGGGGGGAAGCAGGACCAGGATATATGCAATTATGTTCCTTGTTTCACTGAAATTATTGTAACTTCTCTTATCTCATTTTGAATCTACTGTTACTTAGTTAATGAAGAATGTTTTTGTCATGGATTTTGCTTTTCACCATATAGTGATATAGTCCACTTATATTTTAGAGATTTAAATCCTATAGTATAATCAACATGTGCTGTTGACTAGATTTTTGTTAGTTGAAATAAATTCAGCCCATAAAAACCCCATATTCAATCTATCTACAATTTTCCATATAATAACAAACATTTCTAAGGGCAGTGTAGGACTTAGCAATGAAATCTAAATAAACATTGGACCACAGAAAATTAATGAGAGAGGTGGAATCCAATGAAAGAAGAAGTAGCAGAGATTGAACAATCATAATGATGTCTTGTAGAACATATCATGATGTGTGTAAATATCATAACAATTCCGATCTATTTTGTTCCTTTCTTTCTTTTCCCATCAATCACTTGTGTTCTTAAATGCTTAATTTAATTGTATATCTAAAGACACTCTTTTGTCTGATAGAATTGTAATTTTAATATCCAGTTGTGGTGGTAGCACTAACTGAAAAATAATGATTAAGGTGAAAGGAGATATCAAGAAGCAAGATAGGAGGTTAATTTAATTAATTGTGTGGTGATAGCAACTATAACAAGTAACAACTAGTATAACGACCCGAGCCAAGCACATGATACATAGTCTTTATCATTTTTGACATGTTTCATGCATTAATATGCTTTAAGGAAGAGTTTTGTCACCATTTGTAGTCTTATCCGACTCGAGTGATTAATCTCTACAGTTGCGCGCAAAAGATACTCGGTTCAAAACAAAAATATACAGATTAGATATAGAATTTTTTTATATCAATATTAGATATAGATTTAATTGCATATTCAATGTTATTATTTGACTACACTAACGAAAATGGTCCTATTTTTTGAAATAATAGTACTATAGACAGATATTAGATGGCAATAGTATGTATGAGTATGATAAAGACAAATAATCACTGATATGATAACGATAGCTCAGTTTGGCAATGGTGGGGTATTATCAACTATTCCGTTAGTCGACATGATGGTGATAGTAATAATGATTAGGATGATCTAGCTCAAATTGTGGTACTAGTACAAAGATATTTTGTTTCCATATAAAATTGTACAGATATGAGAGAAAAATGAGATCAATAATAAAATTACTGTATAAAATTACGCCACATTAGATTATTTATTTTAGGGACGAAGTTTAAGATTAAAATAAATTATTTAGATGAGAGATAAAGTTTGGTTAAGAGAGAGATAGATACAACATCACCACATGTTATGGTTAAAACTTACTGTAAAAGTGAATAAATAAATGTAGTAGAATGTGGGAGTCAAAATAGCCGAACCAAATCTGTGGACAGAATTTTGAACCTACAATCCCATCAAAACTCAATGGCTCACACACAACCCATGTGGTTAATTAGTAATGCACAGTTACAAAAATAGCAAAAAGCAAGTTCTGTATCTACAAATATTTACACAGGGAAAACCCATTTCAAGTCAAAACTGCACTCTTTTTTCTATTTATCCTAAACACATTTCTAAAAACATAAGAATACTATGTAAAAGTAAAACTAGTCATATCGTGAAAAACTATGAATACACTGGAGATCAAAAGAATGATGAGGATGAATTACTTAGGGTTGTACAAATCTGTCATATTCCTGACCTCTTTGAACCACATCTGCCGCAAAACTTGGATGTTTCCTTCTCATATGGAGCTCCACATTCATCACAAAACCTAGGAGGACTTGGTGGCTGTGCAGCATCATACAATTCAGCGTAAGATACAATAGTTTTATGAAATATCAAACAACTAAAATCATTCTAACCAATTAGTTTGGTCACATGTTTCACATAGCATTATAGAAACATTGAATTTGTTGACTTCATTATGTGTTGTGCCTCATATCAGACTCCTATAATTAAATAAGGTTGGTCTAATGACCTTTCAAACTAGTAACCTATTGAGATTTGAGAAATGCAAAACATGTATTTAATTGCAGAGCTGTCTAAATGTTGAAAAACATGCAAGGGAAGGGATAAACCTCAGAAAACACTATAATAGCTAAGTATTAGCCCAACATGCAATCAGAGAAATGACACAACAGTGCATAGATGCAAATTGAATAGCAAAAACATTATACTCATTTTATAAAAAGTTCCATCGTCCACATCCACATTAAAACAAAATCTATCCAGTAAACTCACCAGCATGTGCAAGCGTCCTCCAACATTGCCACCCGTGAATGATTGTAAGCAACTCATGTGTTGAGATATTGAAGGCTGGTGAGAATGAGAAATTTCAGATAGGTGCGAAGGGGAACCGTTCTGATGGTGATGAGAATAAGGCCCTGCGTGCTGATTTTGGTGCATAGTTTGATTGTTCTGAAGAACAGGATGAAACTGGGGTTGATGTGGCAGTAGCAAGTGATTTTTGCCGGGGGTTTGCTGCTGACTCTGTGGCTGGAAATAAAGTCCAACGTCATTATAAAAATATTGTTATAACTTGGAACAGAAAAGGAATGGACAATGGACAACTGGACATGTAAAAAGGATGAACAAACTCAACACAAATGTTGAGAAAAGAAAAAGTTAACATCCAATGCTTAATTATAATTTTATTGTCATTTTATTATCAAGAACAAGAAGTGACATCAACCACCACAAGAACAAAGTCTATATTTAACTTTATATTACTTACTGAGCGATATCCTTGAGTAGTAGCCAATGTCGTAGAATTGTCCGTTCCAGGGTAATTCTGTAAGAATAAATCAAAAAGTTGACATCATAGAGTTTGGAAACAAGGAACTGCAACAATTACCATTTATACATCATTTAATAGTATTACTATCCCATTTTGTATAATATATCATGAGTCATGACATATCAAACATTATATTGTGCGGCAGCAGATGCCAAAGCACATTATATTCATAACCGCACATGCGTAGTAAGTAGTAATAGCATTTTGGTAACAGTACAATTTAGAGAAGTTTCAGTTTAGACATTGCACGCAAAATTGTAGTAGCTCGTGTATTGTGCATCTTAAAACAACAGTTCATTTTAAAAAATGAGGCACATCATGCTTACAGGAATCTCTGGGATATTTGGAAGTGAAATCGATACACCACGCCTATACTTGTGTCTTGGAGAGTAAAATTTGTAATCACTAGCTGAAATTGCAACTTCATTTCGACCTGTTAATTTTTTAAACCTAAAACAAAAAACAAAGCAAATGAGACCAAAAATGAAAGGGAAAACATATTAAATTCAAGTACAACAGCAATAGCAGATTTTCAGCTAAAGGGAAAACATATTAAAAATGAAAGAGAAAAAACACTGTCAATCCAAAAAGGCCACCACAACTAATAGAATGTTTAAGTAAAGGAAAAATAAAAAATAAACACTACAATACTCGACTCACCATTCAGCATCATCAATAGGCACCGAATTAGGTTTTTCAACAATTCTTAATCCATTAACTACCACGAAACGAACACGCTTCTCTTCTTGTATAACTAGTTCTGGAAACCTAGTCCGTGTTTCCACTGAAGTTGCCAGTTCTCTTCTCTTATACGTACATGGTCCTGTTGAAGAACAACATAAAAGACATTAACGGTCTGTTTGAAACAATTTTGCTTTTTAGTTTTTAAAATGTGTTTTATAGCTAAAAAAAGAAAGGACATGTTAAAAACCTTTTTTAGGAAATTTCTTTGCGAGTCTTCTATATAATCCACCGGCAGCTTCAAGTGCAACACCAATGGACTTATCGCGAACACCATTCAACGAAGCAAGCCTAATATTAACTTCATTAACTAAACTCTCATACATATTTGCTACATACATCAAAGGCAGCGCAAAATTCGGGTCTCCTTCATAACGAATCTCTCTAGTCGTTCTCTTATTCATTTTATCTTGATCACCATAATTAACATCAGAAGGATCAACCACTTCAATCACATGATCATCGATAAAATAATCGATCACAATTTCAATAAACCTCGCCCTAGCCGATTCAATTGGCAAAACATCTATTTCACAAATTCAACAGCAAAATTCAATTAACCACAATTAAACTTAGCACATTAATTGAAATAATTGAACAATCAGAGCTATGTTACCGTCGATTGTTAAGATATCGTAGAGTCCTCTAGAAGATTCGTTGGTTTCGAGACTTGAGCGATCTTCATCGACTTCTACAGTGTGAAAGTGGTGGGGTCCAGTTACGACGGTGGCATCGTGGTGGTGGGAGGTGGTGATGTCGTCGATGGAGGAGGCGGCGGTTGTGGCATCGACGGAGTTGAGGACGTGGAGAGGGGTGTCGATGAAGGAAGTGGGAGAGTTGAGATTGTAGTGTTGTTGCTGCTGTACCGGAACCCTAGCGCTCATTTTTTCGGTGGTTCGGGAAATAGGTTCGGAGATTGGTGCGGGAATAACGGATATCCGGACTTGGGTAAGGAAAGAGGTAAGGGAAGAGTGGAGAGTCCAAACCTGAGGTTTCTTGTGCTCAAATCAGTACCCAAACCTCACCCCTTTTCCACAACTAACCTTTGACTCTTTTTTTCCTTGACAATACTAGCCTTTGACTCTTACCTCTTTTTTATTTCATCTTTGTTAATTTTATTTTTTTAATAATAAAGTTTTTTATTTTCATATTTTATTTTAATAAAAAAATTTATCCCCTTAAATTTAACTTAGTTGAGTTCCTACAGTTGGTCAGAACATTGTATGTAAAAAAAATTGGGGTTCAAGATCTAATACGTCTATTTATTCATTTTTAAAGATGAAATTCTAGCCATTAAAAAATATATAGCTTAGTTGATAGGTACACATATTTGTCAGAGTTCAAACTTGAAACACTTCACTTATTCATCTTACAAATGTAAATGGTTACTCTTTGTTTTTACTTTATTAGTTTTATTTTTTTTGAATAGAATTTTTTTTATTAAGACTCCCAACAAGAAGTTAAAAGAGCAACAAGGATACAAAAAAAACAAAAAAAAACAAAGCCACCCCTAACTCACAAGGAGAGTGGAAACTACAAAACACAACCTCAACACCCACAAAACTGCCCCAAACACAACACTAAAAGCATAACCCCTAACAGAACAAACCAAGAACAGGGCACCCAAACAGACGACACAATAATTAGCGCAAGTTGTAGTGTTAGAAGCAAGTTGTCGAATTTGAGATTTTGACTAGCATTGCATTAGAGAAATTGGAACTTGCTATGCTCTATGCCGAGATGTAGGGCATGTACGTGGAAATGGAGGGGAATAATTAGCGCAAGTGGTGTGGTGTTTTGGGGTAGATGAGCATTTCTAGTGTCAGAGGGAGGAAAATCATATTTTGATTGTTTAGACATAAATACTATTGAGGAAGGCTTAAGTTTTTCATCGTATGAGCATGGCCATGGACACTTTTCAGTTTTTAATCATATTCTTACACACCATTCTTGTTACTGGTATAACGGTATTCCAGTATTCCAGTAGAAGATTGGTGTTTGTTTGAAGAGAACAAGACTCCTATATGTAAACATCTCATTTGGCGTCATTAAAGAACATTATACCTACCTAAATCATAACATGCAATCTTCAGTCAAATGGTTCAAATTTGAAATTACTCAGAGAGCAATGAATAAGTGCATATTTGCTAATATTTCATCCGAGGTGACAATAAATTAGCCAATCATGAAGATCTCTATGACAGGATTTTTAAATTATAACCAAACAGTACAAATTATTCAAGCTATATAGAACTCATGAATTTCAAGAGAAGATTATTGACCATAATGTACAAAGAAAACAACAAACGCCCAAAAAACTGCAAACCAAAGGGTGATTTAGCGTCTATCCCCTGCCACTGATTCAGTATTGAAGAGATACTTCACCCGTGAAAGAACTGAATCATGAGAAGGATCATAAGGGTGGTCTTTGGAAGGGATTTCAAGTATTGCAGGAACAGGCTTGTTATAACTATCAACCAAAAACCTTATCATATTTGCAACCTGCACAGTCAAAGAAATTATAAGATCTTTGACTTAATAAATAACCCAAGACTTTAAAAGCCAAATAAGCAAGAAGGTTTCTCAAATATTACAATGGCTGAATGAGCTAAAAGGAAGGATCCAAGTATCCAACTAATAATTGATCCAACTGTGAGAGACCATATAAGTTGTCAACATTTTTTTTTTGCAATAATATAACTTGTCAACATTTTAACCCAAAGGATAACTATTGAAAGAAGTGCCAATTTATGAGTGACAGTGTGCTTAACTATACTTAATTTTAAGGTAAAGATAATTAAAAAGTATTTCGGAAGTAATGAGCTGATGTGTCAGGCCCTAAGAAGTATGAGCTAACGGCGGCAGATATAGTGTTTTACTTAATTAAGAAGCAAGAACAGAACTGCCCGAGCCATTTATGGCCACAAATTATGACTTACAAATTGGCTAATCAGCACAATTGCGATATCATCCCGCGTTGTGAATTCTTTGAATGCGTCCTCGATTTGTTTGACAGTTGTTTCTGAATATCAAAATCAAGAGATGAAACAAAAACTTATAGTCAAACAATTTGTTTTCAAACTGACCAAGAAATTAGCAGGAACTTTTTCAGAACTCGACACATTATCCAGAGTAAGAAAATGATGATATGTTATCAAACAGTAGTGATTAATCGAAGTACTACCCGAGGTTCAAGTACCGATCAACCTCAGATGCCTACTAATAAATATGCTATGAATTTTTTTGGGGACTATCAAAGCTATGAAATGTATTGAAGAATTAAAGATAAGGTTTGTGGAAATCATACGTAACATTTATGATGTCTTCAACATAAAACACTCAAGTCTTTATAAAACATAAAAAACACATGTACTTTCCTACGGCACATCTACCACAATCTGAATATTAGTTCAACAAGTAAGGAGTCTTTTCATGAATATCATGTACAAATTAACAAGAAAAAGTATTGCGGAACCTTCATAAAGAATAGTGAGTGAAGTATAGTTTAGTGACCTACTTGAATCCACAATAAGGTAATTTGTCTTCCTACGTATGTCAACGTTTCCCACTCCAGCCAAAAGAAACCCAACTATGGTATCCTGTGTAAAATAAAATAGAAATCATCAAAAGCTCAGAACATTTTAATAATTTCAATCATAATGAATACCAATTACAAAAAAATTAAATCTAAAATGGAATGGGGAAATGATGTGGCCAACATTGGAATATAATTAACTGAAGCTCAACAAACACAATATATCACTAGTTAGCTTCAAATTAAATGGGGCCAATTCTAATCTTCAATTTTCAACTTTTAGTGACATATTTAGAAAACTTTTAATGTGAAAATATTTCTAATTAGTGTTCCCTTTTAGCTTTGGAGGTGTTCATTTTTAATTTTCTTATTTCAGGGTTTCATTTATAGTACTCATTGGCTGGATCTGACATAGTGTAAGTGGTTCTGCAGTTTAGGACTACTTGTTACAAATCATAGGGTGATTATACTCCTATTTCATTTACAAATTTGACAATCAAAATATCGGCTTATATAATATGGAAGTCAATTGCTCCTCCAACTGCGTGTGAAGTTAGTGTCATTTTGCAGCATCTGAAATGTCGTCAATCTGACTCCTTAATCTATCTCAAGGCTCAGAGTCCCTTCCTCAAGAACCTATCAGATCCAATTATTTTCTAACACCCTGAATAAGCATTCAAGAAACCCGAAACCCAGCCTATTAAATCCCAAGCCTTTTAGTGCTCTGCACCAGGAACATTTACAGTAGTTCATTTTCTTAATTAATCTTTACTGGTGCATAGTCACTTGTACGCCGATAGCAAAATAGATCTTCAAAATATCCCAAATTTCTCTATTAACAGATCTATATTAACCATAATGGTTTCACAGCTAAAACCTATTCATTTTTCATCCATCCTAGTTATCATATCATCTGATTCGACAATCTTTAAAAGAACATGATCACATGACTTATATTTCACAAAACACGCAAAAAAAACAACTTCTAACATTTCACAAAAAATACACAAAACATATAAATAAAGTAACAACCAAAATATTTAAACTTAGCATACTCAATTTCACAAATCACAAATCAAAGTTAAGGTAGTGAACTACAAATATTGAAGTTAATCACCTCAATAATTATTCCAACCTTCGCAAACTAAAGATCTTAAATATACTACTTATAAGGAAAATCCAAAAGTTCAGCCAATAAAAAAGTATATACAACACAGCCACACTCTCACCTCGTCTGCGATCATAGCAATAAGCGATGAATTGCTGGTCGGAATTTGAGCTCTGTTAGCCATTTGGTAATACTGAAGAACATAAACAAGAGAAACAGTAAAACACAGATACAACGAATAATAGCATTCATCGTACTAATCAATTCAGCATCTGCTTCAAATTAGGGTTGAAATTTCAATTTTAATGTTAGGTTTTATACATACAAAATCGTGATTTGTAAATTAGATCATAAAATAATCACGGATTCAAATCAAAACAAAAGAAGCAAAGACATTAAGATCTATATATTGAGAACAGAATGCGAATTATAACAACTTGATCGGAGATTGAAGTGATGATCTAAATGAATTACGAGTTGAAATTTTCTTATGAGAAGATCGAGATCGAGATAAACAGTGTCAGCAACGAAAGAGCTAAATTAACAAATTTAGAGGTTGGAAAGTAAAGTTGAACGTACCAGATGGAGAGAAGATCGGAGACGGTTGCGATGGAGACGGCGGAGGGTGGCAGAGATAGGGAGGAATCCGGTTGTGTTGATTGGAGCAGCTGTTACTTGTTATTTTTTTCTCCTCTCTCATACACTCGTTTCTACTCTTATCTTTTTTTTCTTTATTTTTTGTTTTTTTGTTTTTATTTATTTTCTTATTAAATAAAAATAAATGATATTTAGAATTTCAAGTGACTAGGCTTATTAAAATAATATTTTTGTTTTTTTTGTTTTTGGTACATAATATTTTTGTTATTATCTATTTAATAAAAAAATTGATAAATTTTTAAGTATTATTATTAAATATTTAATAATAATTTTTTAGACTAATAAATAATAATAAGTTATACTTCATGTAATAGTTTAAAAAATTATAATGCTTAAATTTTTAGTCATAGATGATGTGTGTTTATGTTAATTTACATTACATCCACCTAAAATTATAAAGATGTTTGTAACCCGAAAAAATAAAAAATCATAAAGATATAAGTTAATAATTCACGTTTTTTTTTTATTGAGACACAAATATCAATACTTCAACCAAACATACGTTAGTGAATTTAGTGGTGATTAGTACTGAACTTGATAGGAAAGACTGCATTTCGGTCTCCACAACTGTGTTTGGGAGAGGACTGAAATCACTTGATGTCAGAACTCGTTCAAACTCTAGACTACTATGACCCATTTTCCCAAGGAATCAAATGGTGAAAGCAAAAAAAATCAACACTTCATTTTTTTTTTACTAAAATTAAAATACAATACAAATTCAAAATCGCCAACAAACTCGTGTCATTTATTTTTATCAAAGTCATTGATTGATCGAATCTACAAAATAGCATCAATACTTACAAGTATTGAAGTGTCCGAAATATTAGAGTCTCTAAATCTGTATCTTTAATGACATTAAAACAGACAAAGTCGCACTAAGATGATAAAATAAAAAAAGGGAAAGAAACACTAAATAATTGTGCTATATCTATGTAAATATGTAATGTTTTAAGCCATTTTGATATTAAGATTTATTTGTGTTCACATCACATCAAATAATTCATTTTTTTATTAACCTCTGAGTCATAGGAGTAAGTAAAATCCGGTAAAAATTATTCTATTAATTTATGTCAAATAATTGTGTTTGGTAAGTTAGACATTTGTTGATGCTAAAGTTTTATCAAAGATAGGATTTAGTAAGGATATACATGATGTTTTTTTAGAGAAGCTTCTCTCTAATCTTCTCCCAACCTTTGCTACGGCAAGAGTTTGATGGAAATCTTGTTTCAGGTTCTCCTGGTCTTTGTTCTTCCTGGTTTCCTCTCTAAGTCCTCTTGGCTATTTATCTCTCGTAGGGTTTCGCCTCTGTGTCTTTCCTTTGCATCGTCAGTTCATTGTGCTCTGAGTTTGTCGACGCTGCCGTCTCTGTGAACTACACCATGGGTGTTTAATCTCAGATATGGTTTTGAAACACATCACCAAACTGCGAAGACCTTCTAACTTGTAGTGAATCTGAAGCCACCTATTCTCCCACCACCAGAGCCACTTCCGACAAATTTTTGTCTAAATCCTTTCTCAAATGATGAGCTTTTAGCTACGACTGTGACTGTGCTTCCTGTCGTCCTCCACCAAAACCTCCATGGCTGTTTTGGGCTTGATTCAAGCTTGTTTGGATGGTATTTGTTGATATGCCTCAACAAAGATTTGTGTTTTTGGATAAGAATGGCATGACAATTCCACATGGTGTTTTTGATACCGATACTTGCAACCACTTTCTATTTCAATTTTATTTCAACCGCGTGTTCAATCTTGACATCATTGAGACCACTTATAGTTGAAATAAGCTTGCAGTAGCTGTCAATTTAATTCGTAACTGGATAGAAAAAAAGACTGTGGATTCTCTTCTCTTCTTTATCATTGACCATGGGCGAAACACTTTACAACCTTAGAAGTTTGTTTCTAGTTGTTGGTTAATCAGTACTCATTTGACTCATAGTCAATTTTTTATTATTAATGTTTATTTTTTATTAGACTTTAATTTCAATTGTTTAATTTTCACTTGTTGGTGATGTTTCAAAGACCGTAGTCTAAACCAATTTGTAATCCTTGTAAAATTTACTTTCAATTAATAAAATTTTTTTACTTTCAAAAAAAAGAAGAAGAAGGACATACCTGATGTTGGTTATCCATTAATTACCTCGTATGCTCTTTCTAATGAGATATGCCCATCAAAAGACAATTTCCAACAAAGAAAATTAGGAGCACATTATGAGACATGGTTAACAACAACAATTTTGACATGCACAATAACATTTGACAATTGACACTATGCTTCTAATTTTATCCCAACATTTTGAGATCCAGAGATGTCTCCAAAATTTAGTATCAACCCCATCCCTTATAACCAATGTGATATTAATTTGGTTTAACATCATCCCAAAGATGAACAACAGCACGCCATAATAATTCTGAATTTGAGGTAGATGTAAAATTCAGAATGATATTCATATACTACAATTCATATACATTTTCTAAATCTAAGACATCCTTCAAACTTAGGATAACAAGCTTATCCCCAGTAGTTAAATGAACTTTCCTAGCTCCCGCAAGGAAAAGGATATCCTTGATGAGGTAATGAATTTGACTTTTAACGATTGAAAATTTTCTTAACTAAGAAACATATTTTCGATCTGAACCATCTGATATAAGATCGGTGGTTACGATTAAAAATTGTGTGTGACTGCTTATAATAATTACAGCAATGATGGGGTCCCCGCAAGTGGGCGGTAAGATTGATCCTCTCGGATTAGTCGGTCCTTAAGCCGGATACCGAGTTTTCAAAAAAAATAAAAAAATTAGAGCAATGAATCTCATGCATATTCCATTGAAGTTCTTACGACTCCACCAAGAACAAATATGTAGTCAATGTTACTACAAGTTTGATTTAAACCATACAAAGATCTGGGTTGATATTTTGCTATTGATGTCACGTCATGTCAATACTTTGTTGGTGAAAAACATGTACTATGTACATCTGCCTAATTGTTCTTGCAAAAAAGGAAAAAGATTAGTGTATGTAATTTTTTTTAAATATTAATAAATATTTTTTTATAACAAAAGAAATAGATTAACAAATTGAACACGAATGTACATACCTATACGTTAGAAGAAAAATAAATATAAAATTCTTTTTTTAGATGAAAAACATGTACGTTAGTTTTTTTTTTTTTTTGACAAAACATGTACGTTAGTTAACCTCTCTAAAATAATGTTAAACAATAATAATTCAATCTGACAGATTAAGAAGATAAAATATATTTTTCAGAAGAGATTTGAGATAGAAAATGAGCATAAAACAATTTAGAACAATAGTTTTTTTTTTGACAATAATTTAGAACAATAGTTATAAATTATAACTAGGATAAAATTTATATTATCTTAAATCTTACATGTAATACAATTAAGATGAAGATTGCAAATAATTTCGTCAAAAAAAAATAAATATCTACGACATATACTAAATTCTACGTATCTATATATAATCTGTTGCGGCTAAATTACAATAAAAATCTTAATAAGACTATCTATGAATATGTAAATCCTCCGTAAAATTACAATAAATTCTTGAATAAGTCATGACACTCCATTTTATTTTGACTCAATAGTCAAAATACATTATACATTAGTAAATTACTAAACTAGTACTACATTGTATCAAAAAGAAAAATAGTACTTCATTCGGATAAATAAATTTTATTTTTTAGATACATTGAACGACTAATGTATTTAATTTATATGGTCAAATGCATCTGTAGGTCCTTTAAGTTTTTGATTTATACAGCATAGGACCTTTAAGTTTTTTTTTTGTAACATATAGGTCTTTTAAGTTTTCAGTTTATACCACATAAGTCCTTTAAGTTTTTTTTGTAACACATAGGTCCTTTAAGTTTTACAAATGTAACACATAGGTCCTTTTAAGTTATATTCATCATGTTATACAAAAAAAAACTTAGAGGACTTATGTGTTACAGTTTTAAAACTTAAAGACCTAAGTGTTACAAATTTTTTTTAAAGGATCTATGCGGTACAAACTAAAACTTAAAGACCTATGTATTACAAAAATAACTTAAAGGACTTATATGGTACAAATCAAAACCTTAAAGGACCCATAGATGCATTTAGCCCATTTATATTAAATCAGTACTCTTTTCGTTTCAAATTAAGTGTCACAATCGATCAATTTACGTATGTCAATGCACATCTTTGATCAAAAATATATTTAATTATGCACTATAAAAAATTCTAAAAATTATATATTTTAAATATATTTGGTCAAAATATGTTATACGAATAATGCGCATGTACAACTAGTTTAAATGACATTTATTTTAAAAACGAAGGGAGTAATAAGTAAATAATGAATAAAAGTAAAAAACAAAGCAAAGGTTCAAGAGCAGCCACACCTACCCCAACCCAAAGTCCAATCCCATGTGTTTCATGCTTAATTTAAAATCTTAAACCCCCAAATCAAACTCATAACTCAAAAAAAACTCATAAACCTAACCTTCTTTCACTCCATTTGCATTCATTGTTCTCTCCACCCACATTCACATTCCCTTCACTCCACTCTTCAATTCAATTCCATTCAAACCCTAAATTGAAAATTTCTACACCATGATTTCCACCATCCCCATTTCATCACCATCATTCTCAATCCTCTCCTTCACCAACACTCCTCAATTCCCCCCTAATCTCCCTCTCCGCCACCGTCACCGTCGCCTCACCGTCAAATCCCACTCTTCCACCAACTCTCCCGTTCTCCACCACCTCAAACACCTCGCCGGAGCAGCACTCTTCACCGCCGCAACCGCCACCGCCGCACTCACATTCCCCATATCCCCCGCCAGAGCCGAACCACAAGAAACACTCACTCAACTCCTCTCCGAAACTGAAACTGTAACCGAAACAGAAACAGTAACCGACGCTGTTATCGCCGACGACGCCGGAACCACCTCTCCGCTATCAGAGCCCCTCGAAATAAACGATGAATCAGTAGAAGCATTAAAGTCTCTACTTCAGCAGAAGCTAGAACTCGCCGAAGACGAAGAAGCACTGAAGATTCTCAAACGCTTGATCTCATTACAACCGGAGGTAACAGATTGGAAATTCGTCGCGGCGAGGTTAACAGCCGAAACAGGAGACACTGACAGCGCGCGTAGTTTCTATGAGGAGATATTAAACTCTGACCCGCTTTCATTCGAAGCGCTGTTTGAAAACGCGCTTTTAATGGACCGGTGTGGAGAAAATGAAGCTATAATTGAGAGACTTGAAGATGCTCTAAGGGTTGTAGTGGAAGACAATAAGGAAAAAGAAGCAAGGGATGTGAAATTGATAATGGCTCAAATTCAGTTTCTGCAGAAGAATGTTGATGAAGCTTTGAGTATGTATCGGCTATTAATCGAAGAAGATCCTAATGATTTTAGACCTTATTTTTGCAGGGGAATGATTTATACATTGCTTGATAAGAATGATGAGGCTAAGGAGCAATTTGCAAAATACAAAGAATTGTCACCTAAGAAGGTTGAAGTTGATGGTTACTTGAGAAACCCTTTGTCAAAGATCAAAGATTTTGGTACAGATCAAAGCTGAAATAGTAATAGTTAATTATTGTTATAGTAGTTATAGTAATATGAATGATAAATTTGAGTATTTTTTGCAATTGGAATAAAACAAGGGTGGATGGTGAATATCGGATGATACCAACATAAGACGAGGTTTTGCTGTCTAATCTTTTTAGATGATTCTTCTCTTTACGTACACCCGAGTTAAATTATTTAACTTTAGCAATGCTAAGTTACATATTTGGTCGGTGTTTTAAAGAGCTTAATTGTATGTTTAGTGAGAATGATAGAGAAATAATAAGGATCAATTGAGTTAGCTATACTAAACTAGTTTTTGAAGATGATTTGTCTTCTGCATTTGGAGGGGTAATTGTAATTCCCAATTCCATGTTGTAATAAATGGCTTGCTTTTTTGCCAAGCTACTATGTATTAAGGAAATTTTATGCCAACTGAATTACATTTTTGCACGCTTCTTTGTGTTGATGTTGGATATTGCTGTGTCGGTACCACCTATAGAATACATCATTTTGCTGATTAATTGTTGTGCATCATTTTGCTTCGTTCGCTACTAGTCTGGTTATCAACACAGGTCAATGAGTTATTAGTTGTTATGGATTCATTTGGATTCAACCTACGTCAAACAAAGAACGTAATACACAAACAGATAGAAGAAAAAGTAAAAAGCAGTTGAGGAGTTTTTACAAAACGTTCTTTTCCCAACATTCTCACTCTTTTATTGAGTGAAATTCATGTAAGTATCACCATTTTGAAAACGGGTTTCACATAAAGTGGTGATATCTACATGAATTTCACCTAACAAGAAAGTGAATGTTGAAAGAGAGAATTAAAGTGAGTGTTTATAACAATTTTCAAAGCATTTAACGCCTATTTGGGACATGAAGAATAAGAAATAAAAGATAGGATGAGTTAAGTTTAGGAAAAGGTTGAGGAAGTTAAAGTTTTATCATGGAAATTCTTCAATTTAAAGACAAAAGGATTTCAAAATTATTTGACACGATGGTGCATCAGTCCTTTATTTTGTCTTGGCCTTGTTTCTTGGTTGGAATGTAAATCTCCTTAAACTTCATCTGCAGCAGTGGATTAGCATATTATGGATCACTAGCATTATGTAGCAGTGGTTTGTTAAGTTTATTTGGTACATAAACCTCAAGTACAGGATGTGCTGCAATGCATCAGGTGCTGGGCATGCCGCTTATGCAGGTTGGAGCACAACATTAAACAGTCCTAATTATGCAGACGAATTGAACTTAAAGAGGAAAACAATATTGGCAAATTCTCAAGGGAAGAAATGCTTGTGAGACCGACATGTGAAAGGGGCATGTAATTCTACGTTTATTAAGGAGTTTATTAAGGATATGATAATTTCTTCATGATGTTTTTGGAGTGGTTGGGGGAATTGTGTTCCTGTATTTTGGTCGATCCATGTCTTGGGTGTTAATGTTTAAAAAAAGAGAACACCTTGTGTAAGTTTATGCTTACTTGGAGCACCTCTTATGCTCTGAAGTAGAGATTACTAAGATTTTGCCTTGTAGAAGAAATGTAGGTTACAGTCACAGATCTCAAACATAAGGAGATTTCAATAAATAGGTTTTTATACACACATTTGAGAAACAAAGAAATTTGAAGTTGTGGGTTTTATTCTTAGTTTGGAGAATACAACTTTTAAATTGAACAAGTGTTTAGTTATAAGACAGGAGAGTTTGAGTTATAATAAGAAATAAATCTTAAATATAAAATATGATTGAATTTAAATTCTTCAAACAAATATTCTCAACATTTTTAAATTTTACTCCATTCAATCGGTTCTGACATTTATATAAACACACACAATTTATATTGACATGAGAATACATTCTCATATCAATATAAATTTTTAAAATACTTTTCAAAGTTTAATGCAAAGATTCCACAAAATTTACAATAACCAGACAGTTTGAAGTATAAGCTCAAAAACTACTGCATCATTTGCATTGCATGAAAGACCAGACAATCTTCACTTCTTACCTTTTTTCCCACCCTTGTTTTTCTTGTTTTTGTTTTTTTCCTTGGCCTTTCCATGTCCTGAATTAACTGCACCTTGAGAATTATTTGACAAGTCATCTTTTGATTTCTTCAAACTATTTTGCTTGTGTTGGTCATCATCGCCTACTTCAGCGCCGGCTTGTGATGAATCTGACTCAACATTGCGATTGCTCTTATGGTATTCCATATCCATTAGATACAACATGTGTTTTACTCTTGATCGTCTTGAGAGAATTTTCTTTGAAAGTTTAATTAGAGAATTCTTCTTAATCATAAAATCCCTGGAGAAGAGACAAAAAAAGATTAATGAGTAAGTAAAGCAAAAACAGAAAATCATATAGCATGATTAGTACTGCAGAACTACCTAAAATCTGTATACAATTTTTTATGCTAAGTTACTTATATAACTTACCTCAAGTTCATAGAGGCTCGAAGTTGCTTCATTTCTTTATGCACGCTTGCCAACTCCTTATTATTTTCCTTCTTAAAAGGGTTTGGCAAATTCAAAAGTTGAATGTAATGATCCAAAATATCCTGTAGAGAATGAAAAAAGTGAAGAAAAATACTTGTGATATTAGAATATGAATATTAACCGTTTTGACTTTGGATATAAGCACATTTTATTCAAACATAACAAAAAAATTGACTGACCTTAAATTGTATCATTAAGGAATCAGGTGAAACACAATTAAGACATGAAAAATCAGGTGCATACACAAAAGCATACAAAATATTCCAGAAGGAGCTGTCAATGATAGTAAACCTATTCTTTTCATCTTTTATCTGTCCACCTGATGCCTGATCTGAGACAGAAGCAGAGCTTTCATTTAGAAGGGTTGAAAGATAATTCTTAGATGTCAAATCAGAAGCTTCTGTTATGGTTTCCTCTCCCACAGGGTCAACTCTACTTGGAAATATTGTTTCTAATATGAGCTCTCTTTTTTGGCATATCGTTAAATCAACAAAGATGGCATCTGAACACACAATTTCGGGAGCATTGTTCTGAAACTTGGCAATTACCAAGGGGTTGCCGATAACTTTAAATGCCTCAGCAAAGACATCCAAACCCAAGTGCTTCTTTCCTTTCTGAAGAACATTTAAAAATTCCAATGGTAGTTGAGTGGCTATGTAGTAGTTCTTCCCCAACAAATTGCGAAGTAACTTGAAACACTCCTCCATCCCAGAGCTGAGATGAAGCAAACATATCGAAACAACCAACCTCAGGAGAAGCGATGGAAAATAATTCTTCACATCCAAGTTTGATTTTTCAATCCAGGTTTTGGTACCATTTTCATCATAAACAAAAGCACGGAGGATATTTTCAATGAAACCATGTATTTCTTTTATATCTCCTTGTACATCAGCCATAGAGCTCAAATTTGAAAGAGAATGTTCATTTTGGCAAATAAGCCATTCAGTGAAAGATGACTTCGTTGCGTAAATGAACCCCTTCTGGCATGATGTCAACACCAGTAAACGTTCAACAAGATACACAAAGCAGCCGGGAGATATATAGTCAACTTCCTTTATCCAAATGACATTGTAAGTGTACTGCAATGCTTTGTAAAGGTTAAAAGTGCAACGCAACGCTAAAACTGCTTTATTGATCGGGAAGGTATAATGTCCTGAATACAACTGTATGCTTTGGATGAAATCTTTCCAGTGTTTGTTATCTTCAAACCTTTTCATAACTTGCAAGAATAGATCATCTTTTACATTAGCTGTACCAAGAATCATAACTACTATCCTTCCAATTTGACCATAGGTCAATGGATCTTTGCGTTTAGTGTTATCATGGATGACTTCTTTCACAATATCCTGCCAAGCTTCAGTTATCCTTTGATAAACCATTTCCTTTGCCAGTGATTTCTTCCAGTCAAGGGGAACTACATCGTGGATTAAACAGTCAATTGGCTTTCTGTAATATCTCTCCAATGTTTTCAAGTTACTGTGGCCATGGCTAAAACATTTGGACTCCAGAAGAAACTTTGAGACCTCATAGATATGAAATAAAGACTGCACTTGACAGAATTTGGAAAAAGCCTTATTAACTGAAAACTGGTAGAGTGCTTCAAGGTTGTGCAAGACATTCATGCCAACAGAAAGTAATTCTGAACTCCAATAACTCTTCGCAAAAGAAACTAAAGGCTGGACATCAACAGAGACTAGCCGACCATTCTTGTTTAGAAATTTATCACCCAATTTTTTCACCCAGTTTGCATCAGGAACGAGCAAAAGGTAAATGTCATTCAGATTAGAAATCTGCTTCTGAACACCCAAATAATTCAATGCAAACTTTACATAACTGCTTAGCTGATGAGGCTCTTGAGTTTTGAAATTTGAAAGGGACTCCATCATACGAACAATATTATCTTTCCAACAAGTCCAACAATAAAACAATGTCTCCACAGATAACTTATTCTTCATAATCATGTCTTCGACAGAAACATCAAACATATTGTCTTGCCAGACATATTTAGAGGAGTTCAGCCGAAAATGAGCATCCAACAGTTTCCACAAACATAATATTTCCCCTCTTATACTGCTATGGATGCGAGAAGTTTTCAATTGATTCATTATTTCAAAGTTCTTATCATGCTTATTTGACAGTATTTCCGCTTCTGTAGATGCAAGCTCATAAAAGCTGTTAGATACTTTCTTTGCAAATACCAATCCTCTTTCCAAAAGATCGGGCTTCTCAGTAAACTTCTTTAAGGGCCATGCTTGGCTTCCTCTAGACCAAAGAGATTTTGCAAGTACATAGAAAAACATAAGTTCATATGCTTCCAAGAATTCACCAGCTTTTCCTAACAAATCAGCCTCACGAAGAACATCACCCATCATCTTAGCAATGTTTACAGCTTCCATAAAGTTTCCGGATTCCTCTTCTAATTCAAGATGCTCATCAAGTAAACTTAATGATTGTAAGAACTCACGCTTCATATCCATTGAATGAAAAGCTCTAACAAATTTCATCATGGACTTGGCATCTTTGTTGCCAAAATATTTCCTAGCACAATTTTCCAGAAACTTCTGTTCAATTGCGTACAAATCATGTTTATTAGCCCATCCAGGATCAGCGCTTTCATTTTGTTTCCAGTGCTGAATGTAATGTAAGCCAATGTCAAACAATCCAACTTTTGCACAAATATTCAAACAATCAGAGAAGAAACTTCCTCTAGCATACACATGAGCTGCCATTTCGTGACAACCAGCTAAGTAATAGCAATCTCCTGCCCTTTTCAAATCAGGTTCTTCACATTTTTCCTCGTAAAGCTTCCCTGTTGGCACAAATACAATTAATTTTGAAGAGTGAGAGTTCATAATGCAAAAACTAGCCTAAACATGACAATCAATTAAAATGTATGTATACTTGGTGATCTCATTAGGGGACTAAAAAAGATTATTACCCTATAATATTTGCTCATACAACAAAATTAGTAAAATCTCTAACCAAAATCAAAGGATTCATCAACAAAAAAAAAACAAATTACATGCACTCACATAACCTGAAGTCAATTAAATAATACTAGTAACTAAAACAAAAGTTAAGCATATATGAAAGTTGGGAATAGTTTAGATGAAAGGTGTAATTTTTACACGAATCTGCATAAATCGTGTACCTTACAGCACTTAACCTCAAAAATAGTCTTGGTACAGATTATATATTAGTTTGATTGAATTTCATCTACAAACATAAAAGGAAAATAAATATTAAGCAAAGCATGTGGCTTAAATATGATTCCCTTCCATAAATGATTTCAGATATGCTTATAATAATGAAGAACACCTAAAAAAATTCAACTGAGTTGGCTTAGTTACTTTCTTGTTACTGTCGATGAATGATCAGTGCTTTATGGTAAATTTAATCATTTTCTTAACTTCATGAAATAGTTCTTAAAAAGGGTAAACTAAGAACATAAGAAAGGATATCAAAGGACCATACAGGATAAACTTGCTATATATGTTCAAAAATGATATCCTACTATTTTTCTAGAGAAAATGATATAACGGTACAGATATAGATGCCAAAGCTGAAGTTCATACCTGCTCTTCCATAATCTCCCAAATCAGAAAAACACTGCGCCGCAGACTCAGCCATTCCTATGCTTTCAAAAATCTCAGCAGCTTCTCTAAGGACTGCATTTGCATCCTCGGGACTCAAGTCATGCAAACAGTTTGCAGTTGCCCTTAGACCAGCAGCCTTAGACTTTTTTTCCCAATATGAGTCCCCAGCTCTTTCAAAACACATTGTTGCCATCTCAAAGTTATTTTGATAATATAGCTGCAAAAGGAACAATAAAAATAATATATCATTTGAAGCAAAAGGAATAGTAGACAAAAGAAGCACATCTAAAATCTTGCTCAATGCATTACACAATAAGAGTATACACTAGGTGATATAGCATAATATCACTCGTGAGGTATTTAGGTATATGAATAATTTTAGTTGCAAACAAAATTATAATAACAATGAAAGCACAAAGAATATAATGGTTGACAACTAAACCAACCTTTTTGCCACGTGACTTCCATTCTTCTGGACTACTTGCAACTTTCATTGCCTGAGCAAGTGAATCATCCAGTTCTTTGAATTGTACAAGACACTTCTTTTTCCAATAATCAAACATAGGTCTACAATATTCCTCTGTATTCTCGCATATCCACAATCTCTGTCTTGTACGAGTTATAGCCACATATAGCTGTTTAAGCTCAGAGCACAAAATATTGTGTTTGGAATCACTGAATGTTGGAAAAGACTTGGATTCTCTAGGTTCCAGCATATCTTGTTCCTTCATATACTCATAAATCACCCTCCATCGATTTTGCAATGGTGAAGTGCCAAAGAAATTGTACAACAATACATCCTGCAAAAGAACACAAAGGAACACAGAATCTAATCAAATAGAATCCTCATAAAAATTTATAGTTCAACCTAAATGAATAATAAAAATAGTACTAATAATTCATATTTTTCACTCATTTTAAACATAACATTCAAAACAAAAATGAATCAGATATGATGATTTTTAAACTACCTGAAACTCAAGCCCTTTGCACTCCAAGATAGTTAGAACAAGAGCTTGTTTACCAACATATTCCAAAATTTCTTTTCGCGCACAATCATCACGTACCAAAATTACTTGTTCTGCTCCAAAGCCAACAATTTTCCCACTCTCATGTCCAGTGTTGCCAAAAATAGTTACAATTGCGTTTTTCCTGCCCCCACACTCAAGAACAACCGGAGCTTCCCCGTATATCAAACTAGTCTCTGGCTTCAGCACATCAATAGAATGAGGGAAAAAATGGAAAAGAAGCTCAATGGTACTCTGGGATAATTTTAATACTCCAGCATGAGTCCGAAAGTTTTGATTCAACAAAAATGTTTCTGAAACTTTCATTTTATCATTTCCTTTGTTATAATCACTTTTCTTCGATTCTTGCACAAACTTCTTGTAAAAGAGAGATTTGATATCCTGGAACCTAAAATCAATTCCTCTTGCTATGGTTTGTGCAGTATCCCCACAGAAAACAAAACCCTCTTCTACATTTTGACACACATGTCTAAATAAAGCAATTTGACTCATGGTTAGATCCTGCACTTCATCTATATATACAAAGTCCATTGCATCACCTTCATATTTGTTAATGCTAAGTCGAAGATGAATGTCTGCTACAATATCAGCCAAATCAAAATCCCCTTTATCTATCTTCATTTTTTCATAACTTTGATAAATATCATATATGATTTCCCTTTTCTGCTTGTTTAAACTTGAAGACCGGTTTTCAGACAAGGAAAGATAATCATGTCGGCTTAACTTCCCTTCACCAGGCTCCAAAGATTGCATGCCCCCTTTGATATGAGACATTATTTCAGTGAACACTCTTGAGGAATCTAGTGTCTTGGTATATTGGGAATTGAAATGTGGCCAATATAACGAATCAAACCTATCGTAAGTCACCTGCTTCTTCCTTATAAAAGTCTCCAAAGCAACGGATCTTACACCAAGATTCTCACTTACAGAAGATAGATCACTAAACCTTTCAAAATAAGAATTCCCCACAGTCCCATCAAGCATCATTAGAAACTTCTGAAAAGTTATCACAAGTGGATAGGAGTTGGCGGGAATATTAACAAAAGAATCTGGTATATTTTTAAACTGTATCGATGTACCGACATCAACAATATCTTCCTCAATAGAACAGCTTTCTGCGGAAATATCCCCACCGAATATGAATCTGTATGCACAACATAAATAATATTAGATATCAAATAAATCCTGCATAGAAAACTCAGACATAAATGAAATTTAAGTGAACTCAGCGGACAAACATAAGAACCAAATTATTTCAAAAGACCTGCAAATGTAATACTGCAATGGTTACTAAAATTAAGGAGTTACAACAGTGTATCTTTAAAACCATAACCTAAATTCTTAAGTAGAAAGCCAAGTTAAATATTGTAATCTCAGAAGAAATTAACTATATACCCGATGGCAACTTAAAATGCAACATAATAGATCACAAAATAATTACTTGAAGAAAACTATAAAATGATGTACAACCAACAAAAATTATATGAAATCAATTCAACATATATTGTCAGGACAATGAAAAATGATGTGAATTTCTTAAAAACACAACTACAAAGATAAAGCAACAAAAAAGTTAAAGTTACAAGAGTCCAATTAGAAGCTACATACCTTTTCATTCTGACAACCTGATGTTTCACTGCTTGACAAAGTTTTGGACTCACTGTTACAAATAATTGGTGTAAGACAGGCCTGGCATTCACAGTAGAACTGTCTTTATACTCGTCATCATAACTCAAACGAGGAACTTCAACACTCTGAGTTCCATATGCTTGTGCAAGAATCGCATGGTGCAATTCCTCCTTTTTCAATAACTTCATGGTCAAAACAGTGGTTTTCCCGGTTCCAGAGCGACCCAATACAAATGTACTTCTAGGAAAGAGAATTATGTCGTGTTCTTCATCTGATACTTCAAATGGAAGTTCCAGTTCATTACGATAAGATAGAAGGTGACTAACCACAACAGATGATAAATAATAGAATTTCATCAGCAAAAAACTCTCCTGAACCTTTGAATTCTCAACATACATTCTTTGATCGCAGCCTGACTCAGCTCCGTTTCCATTATTATCAAGATTCTTCATTTTGATGATTTCTGTTGATTTATCCCAAGTCATTGGGACCTCCATCTCCCTAGAAAAGAAGTAAAACATGAAGCTATCAGTTAGCTGAATCATTTTAGCTGTAATAAAATGCAAATCAAAGTACTTACCCCTCAAAAAATTGCTCACGGCAGCGACTTATAAAATCATCAGTGTAGCTTCCAAAAATACTATCAAGACGCTTCACTACTTTAGGAATATCCTCTAGAGGCAGGATATCCCATATCCTTAAAATTTGAATGAAATTTGATTCTTTTACTATGTCCTTTGAACAAACAACAAAGAGCCCTTCAACTTTATATTGCTTTAACATCTGAGATGAATTTCCACAAAGCAAGTCCACTTTTATCCTTTTGGGTCTCCACCCACTAGAAAGTTTGAGTAACAGGTCAATGACCGACGTCTTTGTCCGTTTTGATGAAAGGTTTCTAAATGACTTTAGAAAGTTATCACTGAAAAGAACCTGCACAAACGTTGAAAGATGAATATGAACTAAAGGTCAAGCAAATGATCACAATAGGTAATATTATAAGATCGGCAATCCAAATACCTTCCAAATAGAGTTTCTAAAAACGACACTGTCGGCATTAAGGAAATCTTCAAGTTGATCCAGCTCTTTCTTGGCATCCCATATACCTTTCGCTAAATCCTTGTCTTCATCAGCACTGAAGAAACATTGACGTTTTTTAGCATCAAGGACCAAAGATTTCCATACATTTTCCTGACTTACTAGGGTCCTTTCATTTCCCAATATCCATAGACAATGCCTGTTGAATATAAAAAGCAATAGAAGTGATGCAAACATTTATATTTTTTTGGGTACATTACAAACATATATATTTTTTAATAAAAACAAATGCAATAGTAACAGTACATAATAGGTTCTACCTAGCCCTGGTAAGAGCAACATTAGTCCTCTGGTTATTGGAGATGAGCTCGAGTGAAGTACTGGAATCAGTTCTAACGGTTGATAAAATGATAATGTCCTGCTCTCCACCCTGAATACCATCGATTGTTTTTACTTTGACATCAAAACCTTCATGCTTATCATACTTCTGTCCAAGCATATTCTGCATTGCAACAACTTGAGCAGCATATGGAGACACTACACCTATACTGAGGTTCTCGTTTGAGCCCAACCAGGCTGCATCATTCCAGGTAAAAGCATTAAGCACGATGTGTTTTTCCATTAGAAAATTTCTTCACACCAATAAAGCAATAAAAATAATGGGATAGTATTCTAGTGTATGCAACATTTGTATCATGTACCTTTTTGACATTTGTTGAGGGTAGTTGTAGGAAAAGATCTTTTTAAAATATAAAGCATTATTTTCCCGACAAAGTTCATCACATTATAAATACTATATTATACTTTAATCAAATCCCAACCTTACAGTTTAAAAAACAAATAAAAAAAATTCTCATCTTATTAGCTTGCTCTGCAAGGAAAACAAAAATATACACAACCACTTGATACATGACTGTTAATGGATAAATCCTTGAAATGTAACCCAGGAACAAACATTAAGCCAATCACAATCTCAAGGAATATTTTCTCTACTGACAAGTATAGTCCAGTACAGGATTATGAGGAAATTCTAACATGATAAATCACAACAAAGGATTTATATCATATACATATACACATGCGTACAATTACCAACCTCTAAAACAATTTCTGATTATTTTCATCACAAAGTCTTCGGTGCCACCGATTATATTTATAAAGGAATATGGACCAAACATTTGTCCAGGGAGATATTGTTTCCTGTAGTTCTTTGCAATAACATTTGGAGCATCAATAATTTGGTTCAGATAAAAACATGAATTTGGAAAGAAACTAATTGCCGGATGCATCCTGTACTGTATATCGAGGAGGTGATTTGGATGACCCAATGTGCTCAGCCTCGCAAATAAACTTCTTCCAAAACCAACTTCCAAAGAAACCTATATCAAGGATGAACATTAGTATTAATTGTCAATGAAAAACTTTCCAACATTTGTGAAAATGTAGGTATCGGGGAACTAAATTAACTAAACAAGACATTTTTAGAATACATACCCTACTCTCAACCATTGCCGGTAGCTGCCGTTCATCTCCAACAAGAATAGCATGGTTTATGTCTGGAAGGAGAAGAGGAATGATGGATTCACATTCCTTCAACTGTGCAGCTTCATCAATCACTAAAACGTCTAGAGGTTCCATGGGAACAGAATGCAGCTTAAAGGAACTGGAAGCAGTGCAAAATATTAATGAAGCCGCTTGTAAACAGAACTCTCTGACTGACTCTTTAGTCGCAACATCTGGCAGGTCGAGGCCACCAAGTGAAACTTGAAGGGTTCTTAACAGAGAGAGGCATTCAGTTCTGCTCTTGCGCAATGAGTATTCAGCAACACTTACAACAACCGACTCAAAAGAACTGTCTTGACTTTCTAGAGGAGAGAAAAGCTCTTCTAGTTTTTCACAAGAAATAATATTATCAAACAACAGAGCTTGAAATGAATCGAGTGAGTTAATAAGACGGGCCAAATCTTTCAAGTTATGTTCCATAATACAACTTCTGGCTACATGAGTACATAAGATGGAAATAGAGTCTTTGAGTGACGATGCTATAGACAGAAACCTTTCTCTGACAAACTCGATGAAAGATTTGTGCACCCTCACACCAGAATCTGAAGGTTTGTTATCTTTTGCCCCACTAGATTTAGTATCAACAATTTGATCTTGTTCCGTTCTCATCTCGTTCTCAATGAATATATGATAATCGGAAACACAATCTTCAAGAAGATCAATCATTGAACCAAAAACATATTTCCAACCATTAGGTGGGGTGAAACAAGGCATGAGCTGCATGACACGATAGTCCAAATATATCTCTTCAATTTCTCCACCAACGTTGAGCTGCTCATGATTCCCAAATAATATCATGTCTCCTAAATTACAGAACAAAGCATCAGAATTGCTATCAAATGATTCTATCACCATGCTCAAGACACGCGATGCCACTTCCTTAATGGCAACATTAGTTGGAGCACAAACAAGAGTCCTACAGTTCATTTTGAATAGAGCAAAAAGCAATGTGCCCAAAGTTTTAGTTTTTCCAGTTCCTGGTGGACCCCAAATAAGATCTACGGTAGAGTTATGACTGCAGAAAAAGGAAGAAAGGCAAGCACAAATTGCCTTGTTTTGCGACTCGTTCAACTCAGATGACAACCTTTGATATGTTGCATCATCCCTAAGACCATCAGTCATCGGAGAACAGTAATCACAACTTTCGTCAACCTGCACCCCAACATACATCGGCAAAAACTAAATGTCAAAATATGTCATACTTGGAATTAGCCACAGACTCAATAACAATAAACTAGAAAATGTCATTCTCAAATTCATAAACAATACAATTTCTAACCACATACATTCAAAAAAGTTGTTACAGATAAGTATATAGTTATCTCAGATAACTATAACAAACAATCAGCAATAAATATAAAAATAACCCGAACTTCGCTGCAGTGATTATGCTTTGTTATAGTACAAGTTAACACTACAAATGTTTGATAGGAACAACTAACTCAAATCCTTAACATAAATATAACTTTCTTACCACATCACTAGCACATAAAATCTTCTGAACCAGCTTCGAATCTCCATCCATATGCAGCGCATTCCATATCCTTCTATTAGGAGTTATATTCGTCAAGAATATAATAAACAAAGATTTCTGCCCCATTTCATCAATGTCAATGTCTTTAGAAGAAATCACTTTAAAAGTAGACATAAGTTTAGTATCATCATCCTCAGCATGAACCTCTTCATCAAGAATTCCGGCCGACAACACAAAACTCCACGTTTTTCCCCACCTTGTTAAATCATTAACACTTTCAGGTTTAAAGTCAGTCAAAATAAAAACATCTCCACACAATGTTTTGTACAGTTCTTTTCCATGACCAGAAGACCTATTTCTCCAACTACCAGTTTTAACAACATAGTGATTCCTATGATGTGAACGTGATGTAGACATTTCAAGAGAAACAACTTCAGCATAAGGTGAACAAGACAAAATCTCCATACAAGAACATAGTTGTGCTCTTGTTTCATCCAACAATGGATACACAAATGACTGAAAATATTGCTCAGTAGATTTGAACGATAAATCAATATAACCCACCTACAAAAAAAGCATTTTTTAACTAAAATGTAAATCAAAAAACAAAAAGGAAAGATAATGTGACAAAGTAACAGAAGAAAGATGAAACCTTGTTTTGATAAAGTTGTTCATTAAAAATGTCTTCAAGAGACCAAGAAAACATAGTGTTAATGAAGTTGTGATCTTCATGGTAACTAGTCTTCTTCCTCTTCTTTCTTGAACTTGAACTTGAATCATTCATTGTGTTTTCTTTCAAACCAAGAATTTGAAGAGGTTTTCGGTGCACTAAGTAGAAACTGTTAGAACACACACAGTGGAAATGGAAAACAAGAACAAGTGAATGAATTTCTTAATATTAACAAAGAACACAAATACTAAAAAGGGCTCTTTTTTCTTTATGAAATGATTTCTGTACGGTAATAAAGATTGGTTTATTAAAATATTTTTTAAATTAAAAATAAAAAAATCTTTTATTTACTTTTTATTACTACTTGAAATTAATTTTACTGTACTGGTACCATTTTGGATTTTATCAACTTTTTTAATGTAAAAAGGAGCTGGGTCGTACGTTTAGGTTCCTTCCTTAACAAGTTTGCACACTTTTGTGAATATTTTGTCTCATTGTAAATTTGTAACCAGTGACAGCAGTGAATAACCAACCACAGTCATGGACTCATGGCCACGTTTGAGGTGAATTACAGTACACTTTTTTTAAGGCAAAAATCAAGTATTCTTATTTTAGGAGTAGATAATTTTTTATTTTTGGTTTGAGCCGGATATTCTATGTGTGCAACTGTAGAGATTAATTTATCAAATCTGATAAAATCATAAATTGTGGTAAAACTTTCCCTCAAGAGAATTTAACATTGATGCATTCTCAAGATTGATTTTGATCCCATGACCTTAAGTTAAATAAGAAGAAATCTCTTACTATTTGAGAGCATCTTTAACGAGAGTAACCAAAGTGGATAAAGTAAGTTATTTATTGTGAAGACAAAATGTTTAAGTAGGATTTAAACAATCCATAGATGATTTATGTAGTAGTATTTAGTTTAATGGTAGTTATTTATAAATAATCAAAACTTGACCCCACATAATCACATAATGGTTGATTGGAGAATTGTTTTTAATGGCACGGTTATTATATTGGATGGATATTGAATAAAAAATTGTATTTTATAGGCAAAAAGAAAGTTAGTGTATGTGTAAGGGTGTGTTTGATTTACTAAAATTTTAAAATAAAAAGTGAAAATAAAAGTGTGTTTGATCTGCTAAAAAACATGAGATTGGACATGATAACGTTTGTTGTATCCTGTTCGATCATAAAACTAGATGTGAGACTGAACAAAATAGATAGCAAGTGACAAGCCAAAAACAAGAATTTTTGTCCTTCACTCAATCATAAAATAATTTTTTATCCATAATACAATTATAAAAAATATGAAAAATGAAAAATACTCATTTTATTTTCGAATATAAAAATATTAACTCTCTCTATCTCTCTCCGATACACTTTTTGTCCAATCATATCCTATCTTATTCAATCAAGTACTTGATATTTTACAAATCAAAACTTGCATTTAAGCCTTAAATTTATTGAAATATGCTTTCATGACACAAGTTAGCTTTTTTTTTCCTTCATAATTTCTTATGTTAATCCATTAATTCTTAATATTTTATTTTATATAAAGTTTACATAACCACTCTTGTTAAATAGATCTCAAATCCATTTATTCTTATATGTACACACATATTTAAAAGTTTTTTGTCACATAATTTAGTGCTAGAATTTTACCTTTTAAAGATGAATAAACATGCGTATTAAAGTTCAAATCTCAGTACGTACGTACATATTGCGTATAATGTTTCTACCAACTGAGCTAAATTTCATTGAACTATTCAAAAATTTTTTGGTACAACTATTAAAAGTTTTTTATTATAAGTGATTAAAAGTTAAAAATTCTACATAAAAAATGAATTGGTTTAAGTAACTTTATGATTGGTTCAACGATAAGAAAAATTAGAATTCAAAAAATTAGTTTTGTCTAAAGTATTAGTTGGTAATAAGTGACATAACTAAAGTATTCTTCATTCTTATTAGAAGAATATACTGTTCGAGCTTCATTTTTATTTTTGTGCAAGGTGTTGTTCACGATGAAATGCTGTGAGAGGGAAAGTTGACATAATTTATAGTACATGCAACAATGGTGCATGAGTCCTTTATTTTGTCTTGGCCTTGTTTCTTGGTTGGAATGTAAATCTCCTTAAACTTCATCTGTCTTGTTGCATGATATTGATGCCTTGGTCTATGTTAACGGTGGATTAGTATATTATGGTTATGGATCACTAGCAAGTGGCCTGTAAAGTTTATTTGGTACATAAACCTCAAGTACATGATTTGCTGCAATGCCACTTATGCAGGTTGGAGCACAACATTTAACAGTCCTAATTATGCAGACGAATTGAACTTAAAGATGAAAACGGTATTGGCAAATTCTCAAGGGAAGAAAGGCTTCTGTGGGGCAGACATTTTGAAGGGGCATGTAATTCTGTTTATACATATATGCAGGAATCGGCGTAGAGTTTACTGTAAATAAATTGGTGTGAAAGAAGAAAACGATATTTCCTTTGTGATGGTTTTTGGGGGGAATTGTGTATTCCTGTTCCTGTATTTTGGTTGATCCATGTCTTAGGTGTTGATGTTTAAAAAATATAACACCTTGTGTAAGTTTATGCTTTACTTGGAGATTTCAATAAGTATATTTCAAACAAACGGGATTTTCATTAGTAATAGAATTCGAACAAAAGAAGATTTCAATAAGTAGATTTATACACATTTGAGAAACAGATATATCTAGAAATTACAAATAAACGGTAGATCCACTAAAATCGATGAAGGAACAAAATGCAAAAGAAAAAAGAACGAAAACATAAAAGAACAGTTGAAGCACCATCCTCCGTCTCAGAACCAACACTTGCATGAAAGAGAGAATGGAGGTGTGGGATTTATTCTGAGCTTGGAGAAGGAAGATGAGAGGGTTTGAGCCTTGAGGGAGGTTTGAAGAAGGATTATAAGAGGTTTGAAGAAGGGTTACAAAGAAAAAGTTTGAAGGTTTGAGATGTAAGGGTGGAAGTTTGAAGGTTTGATTATTTTTGTAATTTCTGAGTGAAAAAAAGTTGTTTGTGTGTGGTTGTGTATGTGCACTGGCAGATGATGGAAAATAAAAGGAATGAAAGAAAATTTTGATTATGTACTATCAATACAACTTTTAAAATACAAAGGTTTTGTATTAAGATAGGAGGGTTTGACAGAGACTTGAAGAAGAAAGATAAGAATTGTGAGGAGAGATGTGTGAAGAGTTTGAGGTGTGGTAGGTAACGAGGTAATGAATTAGGTGTTATGGTGAGAAAAATTGATAGAAGTGGTGGAACATGAAAAGAAAGATATATTTTTTTTCATCTTATGCAAACTTATAGGTTATGAGTCAATTACAAACTAAATGTATGTGCAAATACGTAAATATTTTGTTAGTTATCCTAAAAGGTTGAAAAATGCTTGGGATGTAAACACTTGAACAAAAGGATACATTTTCATATCAATATATGAAAGTTTAACTTTGAAGTGTTAGCTCAAAAATTACTACATCATTTGCATGTATGAAAAACCTGACAATTTTCACTTACCCTTTTTCCCTTTCTTGTTTTTCTTTTTGTTTTTCCCCCCTCCCTTGTTATTTTGCTCGTGATGATCATCATTGACTACTTCAGCGCTGGCTTGTGATGGATCCGACTCAGCATAGGCAATCCAACTTTTCCAACCGATATCCAGTAGATCAAAGAATTCCGCTACTTTTGATCGTCTTGAAAGAATTTTCTTTGAAAGTTCAATTAGAACGTTCATCTCAATCATCGAATCGCTAGAATAGAGACAACAAAAAGATTAATTAATGAGTAGGTAAAGCAAAAACAGAAAATCATATACCAATGTCTTAAAGTGCTGATTAGAGTTGGAGAATCACCTACAAATTGTAAACCATCATTTATGACAAGTTACTTATATAACTTACCTCAAATTCATAGAGGATTGAAGTTGCTTCATTTCATCAAGCAAGCTCGGCAACTCCTCCAGAACATGTTTTTCGAAAAGTTGCTTATAAACACCGTTTCTTTTTTGGAAAAGCTTATAAGTATTATTAAACTCCATCAAAAGGTGAATATAATGATCCAAAACATCCTGGAGAGAATGAAAAAAGTGAAGGAAAAAAACTTGTGATAATAGAATATAAATATTAACCTTTTGATATAAGCAAACTTTATTTGAACATAAAATAAATTGACTAACCTTTAGCATTAAGGAATCAGGTGAAACACTATTAAGACATGATACATCACTTGCAGACGCGAAAGTTTCCAACAAATTCCAGAAGCAATCGACATTCCAGGGGTGATATTTTTTTTCATTTTTTATCTGTCCATCTGATGCCTGATCTGACACAGAAGCAGAGCTTTCATTTGGAAGGGTTGAAGGAAACTCCTTACATGTCAAATCCGATGCTTCTGTTATGGTTTCGTCTCCCACAGGGTCAACTCTACTTGGAAATATTGTTTCAAATATGAGCTCTCTTTTTTGGCATGTCGTTAAATCAACAAAGATGGCATCTGAACACACAATTTCGGGAGCATTGTTCTGAAACTTGGCAATTACCAACGGGTTGCCGATAACTTTAAATGCCTCAGCAAAGCCATCAAAACATAAGTGATTCTTTCCTTTCCAAAGAACATGAACAAATTCCAATGGCAGTTGTCTGGCTATGTAGCTCTTCGCCAACAAACGGTGAAGGAACCCCGAATACTTCACATCACCAGAGCTGAGAAGAAGCAAACACATCGAAACGACCAACCTCAGGAGAACTGATGGAAAATATTTTGTCACATCCAAGTTTGATTTTTTAATCCAGGTTTTAGTACCATTTTCATCACAAACAAACTCCCAGAGGATATTCGCAATGCAATCATGGATATCTCTCAAGTCTGGCCGTCGTACAGCCACAAAGTTCAAATTTGTAAGGGAATTTTCATTTTGGCAAATAAGCCATTCAGTAAAAGATGACTTTGATGCAAAAATTAACCCCTCAAAGCATGAGGTCAACAACAGTAGCCGTTCAACAAGATACATAAAGCAACTAGGAGATATATAGACAATTTCATTTGTCCAATTCACACCAAAAGGGCGCCGCAATGCACCGTAAAGCATACAAATGCGATGCATCTCTAAAACAGCTTTATTGTCCTGTAAATTTTCATGTCCTGAATTCAACCGAAAGCTCTGAATGAAATCTTCCTGTAAATTTTCATGTCCTGAATACAACCGTAAGCTCTGAATGAAATCTTTCCAAGGTTTCTTATCTTCAGCCTTTGTCATAATTTCCACCAACAGTTCATCTTTTACATTAGTTGTACCAAGAATCATAACTACCACCCTTCCAATTTCACCATAGGTCAATCTATCTTTCTGTTTAGTGTTTTCATAGATGACCTCTTTCATAAGATTCTGACAAGATTCAGTTACCCTTAGATAAAACATTTCTTTTGCCAGTGATTTCTTCCAGTCAAGGGGAATTACATAGTGGAAGAAACACTCAATTGGCTTTTTGTAATATGTCTCCAATGTTTTCAAGTTACCTTGGCCATGGCTAAAATATTTGGATTCCAGAAGAAATTTTGAGACCTCATAGATATGCAATAAAGATTGCACTTGACAAAATTCAGAAAAAGCCTTATTAATTGAAAACTTGTAGAGTGCATCGAGGTTGCGCAAGACAGTCATTCCAACAGAAAGTAATTCTGAACTCCAATAACTCTTGGCAAAAGAAACTAAAGGCTGAACATCAACAGAGACTAACCTACCATTCTTCTTTAGAAATTTATCGCCCAATTTCATTACCCAGTTTGCATCAGGAACATGCAAAAGGTAAATGTCATTCAGATTAGAAATCTGATTCTGAACACCCAAATAATTCAATGCAAACTTTACATATCAGCTTAGTTGATGAGGCTCTTGAGTTTTGAAATCTGAAAGGGACTCCATCATATGAACAATATTATCCTTCCAACAAGTCCAACAATAAAACAATGTCTCCACAGATAATTTATTCTTCATAATCATAATTTCGACAGAAACATCAAACATATTGTCTTGCCAGACATATTTAGAAGAGTTCAGCCGAAAATGAGAATCCAACAGTTTCCGCAAACATAATATCTCCCCTCTTATACTGCTGTGGATGCGAGAAGTTTTCAATTGATTCATTACTTCAAAGTTGTTATCATGCTTATTTGACAATATTTCTGCTTCTGTAGATGCAAGCTCATAAAAGCTGCTTGACACTTCCTTTGCAAATATCAATCCTCTTTCCAAAAGGTCGGGCTTCTCTGTAAACTTCTTTAAGGGCCATGCATTGCTTCCTCCAGACCAAAGGGATTTTGAAAGTACATAGAAAAACATAAGCTCATACGCTTCCAAGAACTCACCAGCTTTTCCTAACAAATCAGCCTCACGAAGAATATCACCCATCATCTTAGCAATGTTTACAGCCTCCTTAAAGTTTCCCGATTCCTCTTCTAAATCAAGAAGCTCATCAAGCAAGCTTAATGATTGTAAGAACTCGCGCTTCAAATCCATTGAATTAAAAGCTCTAACAAATTTCATCATGGATTTAGTATCTTTGTTGCCAAAATATTTCCGAGCACAATTTTCCAGAAACTTCTGTACAATTGCGTACAAATCATGTTTAATAGCCCAACCAGGATCAGCACTTTCATTTTGTTTCCACAACTGAATGTAATGTAAGCCGATGTCAAAGAATCCAACTTTTGCACAAATATTCAAACAATCAGAGAAGAAACTTCCTCTAGCATACACATGAGCTGCCATTTCGTGACAACCAGCTAAGTAAAAGCAATCTCCTGCCCTTTTCAAATCAGGTTCTTCACATTTTTCCTCATAAAGCTTCCCTGTTGGAAAAAATACGATTAATTTAGAAGAGTAAGAGTTCATAATGCAAAAACTAGCATGAACATGGCAATCAATTAAAATGTATGTAAACTTGGGTGATCTCATTAGGGGCCTAAAATATTATTACCCTATAATATTTGCTTGTAAAACAAAATAAGTTACATCACTAACTTAAATCAAATGGATTCATCAAAAAGAAAACAAACTACATTCGCTCACATAGCTTGAAGTCAATTAAATAGTACCAGTAACTAAAACAAAAGTTAAGTATAGATGAAAGTTGTAAATAGTTATAGTAAAATCTTTGTCCGGAATATGTAAATCTCTATAACTAAAGCTATATTTAGATGAAAGGTGTAGTTTATACAAGAATCTGCATAAATGTTTTGTATCTTACAGCACTTAACCATAAAAATGATTTTAATACAGATTATATATTACTAGTAGCTTGATTGAATTTCATCTACAAACATAAAAGGAAAATAAATATTAAGCAGAGCATTATTATATAACTCCCTCCTATAAATGATTTCGGGGATGATTATAATAAGTAATAACATCTAAAAAAATTCAAGTTGGCTTCGGTACTTTATTGTTATTGTAGAAGAATGATCAATGCTTTATGGTATAGACATAGATTCCAAAGCTGAAGTTCATACCTGCTCTTTCATAATCTCCCAAATCAGAAAAACACTGCGCAGCAGACTCCGCCATTCCTATGCTTTCAAAAATCTCAGCAGCTTCTCTAAGTACTGCATTTGCATCCTCGGGACTCAAGTCATGCAAACAGTTTGCAGTTGCCCTTAGACCAGCAGCCTTAGACTTTTTTTCCCAATAAGAGTCCCCTGCTCTTTCAAAACACATTGTTGCCATCTCAAAGTTATTTTGATAATATAACTGCAAAAGGAACAGTCAAAATAACTTATCATTTGGAGCAAAAAGAATAGTAGACAAAAGTGGCACATCTAAAATCTTGCTAAATGCATTACACAATAAGAGTCTACACTAGATGATATAGCATAATATCACTTGTCGTGAGGTATTTAGATATATGAATAATTTTAGTTGCAAACAAAATTATAATAGCAATGAAAGCACAAAGAATATAATGGTTGACTACAAAACCAACCTTTTTGCCACGTGACTTCCATTCTTCTGGACTACTTGCAACTTTCATTGCCTGAGCAAGTGAATCATCCAAGTCTTTGAATTGTACATGACCCTTCTTTTTCCAATAATCAAACATAGGTCTACAATATTCCTCTATATTCTCACATATCCACAATCTCTGTCGTGTACGAGTTATAGCCACATATAGCTGTTTCAGCTCAGAGCACAAAATATTGTGTTTGGAGTCACTGAATGTTGGAAAAGACTTGGATTCGGTAGGTTCCAGCATATCTTGTTCCTTCATATACTCATAAATCACTCTCCATCGATTTTGCGACGGTGAAGTGCCAAAGAAATTGTACAATAATACATCCTGCAAAAGAACACAGATGATCATCATTAAAAGAAATAAACATAACATTCAAGACAAAAATAATCAGATATGATGATTTTTAAACTACCTGAAACTCAAGCCCTTTGCACTCCAAAATAGTTAGAACAAGAGCTTGTTTCCCAACATATTCCAAAATTTCTTTTCGCGCACAATCATCACGTACCAAAATTACTTGTTCTGCTCCAAAGCCAACAATTTTCCCACTCTCATGTCCAGTGTTGCCAAAAATAGTTACAATTGCGTTTTTCCTACCCTCACACTCAAGAACAACTGGAGCTTCCCCGTATATCAAACTGGTCTCTGGCTTCAAAACATCAATAGAATGAGGGAAAAAACGGAAAAGAAGCTCAATGGTACTCTGGGATAATTTCAACACTCCAGCATGAGTCCGAAAGTTTTGATTCAGCAAAAATGTTTCTGAAACATTCATTTTATCTTTTCCTTTGTTATATGCACTTTTCTTTGATTCTTGCACAAACTTCTTGTAAAAGAGAGATTTTATATCCTGGAACCTAAAATCAATTCCTCTTGCAATGGTTTGAGCAGTATCGCCACAAAAAACAAAACCCTCTTCTACATTTTGACACACATGTCTAAATAAAGCAATTTGACTCATGGTTAGATCCTGCACTTCGTCTATATATACAAAGTCCATTGCATCACCCTCATATTTGTTAATGCTAAGTTGGCGATGAATGTCAGCAACAATATCAGCCAAATCAAAATCCCCTTTATCCATCTTCATTTTCTCATAACTTTGATAAATATCATATATGATCTCCCTTTTCTGCTTGCTTATACATGACGATCGGTATTCAGACAATGAAAGATAATCATGACGGCTTAACTTCCCTTCACCAGGCTCCAAAGATTGCATGCTCCCTTTTATATGAGACACTATTTCAGTGAACACCCCGGATGAATCTAGTGTCTTGGTATATTGGCAATTGAAATGTGGCCAATATAATGAATCAAACCTCTCATAAGTCACTTGCTTCTTCCTTATAAAAGTCTCCAAAGCAACAGACCTTACCCCCAGGTTCTCACTCACAGAAGATAGATCACTAAATCTTTGAAAATAAGAACTCCCCACAGTCCCATCAAGCATCATTAGAAACTTCTGAAAAGTTATCACAAGTGGATACGAGTTGGCGGGAATATTAACAAAAGAATCAGGTATATTCTTAAATTGTATTGATGTTACAACATCAATGACATCTTCCTCAACTGAACAACTTTCTGTGGAAATATCCCCACCACATATGAATCTGTATGCACAACATAAATAAAATTAGATACCAATTAAATCCTGCATAGAAAACTCAGAAGTAAATTAAATTTAAGTGAACTCAGCGAACAAACACGTGAACCACATTATTTTAAAAGACCTGCACAGGATATACTGCAATGGTTACTAAAATTGAGGAGTTACAACAATGTATCTTCCAAACCATTACCTAAATTCTTAAGTAGAAAGCAAAGTTAAAAATTGTAATCTCAGAAGAAATTTCCTACATACCCAAAAGTAGACCAAAAACTTACTATCAGGTATTATTGATGATAAGAAGCAACATAATAGATCACAAAATAATCACAAGGAAATTATAAAATGATGTCTACATCCAACAAAAATTATATGATATGAAATCAAGTCAACAAAAATTGTCAGGACAATGAAAATTAATGTGACTTGTTAAAAACACATTAACAAAGATAAATCAAACAGATAAGTTAAAGATACAAGATTCCAATAAGGTGCTAGTGTTATAGACCACACTTATATCTTTTGAGAGTAACAAGTAAGCGAAGATATCCTTTCACAGACAAGTAAGGTTAAACAAGCCATTTTTAACAATATTTTATCTAACAATAATTTATCTAACAAGCCATTTTTAACAATACCTTTTCATTCTGACAACCTGATGCTTCACTGCTTGACAAAGTTTAGGACTAGCTGTTACAAATAATTGGTGTAAGACAGGTCTGTCATCCACAGTAGAACTGTCTTTATACTCTTTATCATAAGTCAAACGAGGAACTTCAACACTCTCAGTTCCATATGCTTGTTCAAGAATTGCATGGTGCAATTCCTCCTTTTTAAATAACTTCATGGTCAAAACAGTGGTTTTCCCCGTTCCAGAGCGACCCAATACAAATGTACTTCTAGGAAAGAGTATTATATCATGTTCTTCTTCTGATACTTCAAATGGAAGTTCCATTTCATTACTATTACGATCAGAAAGAAGGTGGCTAACCACAACAGATGATAAATAATAGAATTTCATCAAGAAATAACTCTCCTCAACCTTGGAATTCTCAACATACATTCTTTGATTGCAGCCAGACTCGGCTTCATTTCCATTATTATCAAGATTCTTAATTTTGATGATTTCTGTTGATTTATCCCAAGTCAACGGGACCTCCATCTTCCTAGAAAAGAAGTAAAACACAAGCTATCAGTTAGCCAAAGCATCTTAAGTGTAATAAAATGCAAATCAAAGTACTTACCCCTCAAAACATTGTTCACGACAGCGACTTATAAAATCATCAGTATAGCTTCCAAAAATACTATCAAGACGTTTCACTACTTTAGGAATATCCTCTAGAGGCAGAATATCCCATATCCTTAAAATTTGAGTAAAATTTGTTTCTTTTACTATGTCCTTTGAACAAATAACAAAGAGCCCTTCAACTTTATATTGTTTTAACATCTGAGATGAATTTCCACAAAGCAAGTCCACTTTTATCCTTTTGGGTCTCCACCCACTAGAAAGTTTGAGTAACAGGTTAACGACCGACGACTTTGTCCGTTTTGATGAAAGGTTTCTAAATGACTTTAGAAAGTTATCACTGAAAAGAACCTGCACAAACGTTGAAAGACGAATATGAATTAAAGGTCAAGCAAATGATCACAATAGGTAATATTATAAGATCGGCAATCCAAATACCTTCCACTTAGAGTTTCTAAAAACGACATTGTCGGCATTAATTAAATCTTCAAGTTGATCCAGCTCTTTCTTGGCATCCCATATGCCTTTCGCTAAATCCTTGTCTTCATCCGCATTGAAGAAGCATTGACGTTTTTTAGCATCAAGGACCAAATATTTCCATACATTTTCCTGGCTTACTAGAGTCCTTTCATTTCCCAATATCCATAGACAATGCCTGTTGAATATAAAAGCAATAGCATATTAGATTCGATGAGAACATTTTTTTTAACAAAAACAAATGTAATTATAAAAGTACATAGTAGGTTCTACCTAGCCCTGGTAAGAATAACATTAATTCTCTGGTTATTGGAGAAGAATCCGAGTGAAGTATTGGAATCAGTTCTAACAGTTGATAAAATGATAATGTCTTGTTCTCCGCCCTGAAAACCATCGATTGTTTTTACCTTCACATTGAAACCTTCGTGCTTATCATACTTCTGTCCCAGCATTTCCTGCATTGCAACAACTTGGGAAGCATATGGAGACACTACACCTATACTGAGGTTCTCGTTTGAGCCCAACCAGGCTGCATTATTCCAGGTAAAGGCATTAAACAGGAGTATTTTTCTATTAGAAAATATGTTCACACAAATAAAGCATTAAAAATAATGGATAATATCTAGTGTATGCAACATGTTTGTCATGTACCTTTTTGTCATTTGTTGAGGGTAGTTGTAGGAAAAGATCGTTTTAAAATATAAAACATTATTTTCCCAAAGAAGTTCATCGCATTATAAATAAATACTATTGTACTTTAATCAAATCGCAACCTTCCGGTTTAAAAAACAAATAATTTTTTTTTCTTCTTATTAGCTTGCTCCGCAAGGAAAACAGAAACATATTTGACTGTTAATGCATAAATGCTTGCAATGTTACCCATGAACAAATATTAAGCCAGTCATGATCTCAAGGAATATTTTCTCTACTGATTACTATAGTCACAACACAGGGTTCATATACATATACACACAAGCACACATACCACTAAAACAATTTCTGATTATTTTCATCACAAACTCTTCGGTGCCACCAATTATATTTATAAAGGAATATGGACCAAACATTTGTCCAGGGAGATATTGTTTCCTGTAGTTCTTTGCAATAACATTTGGAGCATCAAGAATTTGGTTCCGATAAAAACATGAATTTGGAAAGGAACTAATTGCTGGATGCATCCTGTACTGTATATCGAGGAAGTGATTTGGATGACCCAATGTGCTCAGTCTCGCAAATAAACTTCTTCCAAAACCAACTTCCAAAGAAACCTATATAAAGGACGATTATTAGTATTAATTGTCAATGAAAAACTTTCTAACATCTTTGAAAATCTAGGTATCGGGGAACTAAATAAACTAAACAAGACTTTTTTGAATACATACACTGCTCTCAACCATTGCCGGTAGCTGGCGTTCGTCTCCAACAAGAATAGCATGGTTTATGTCTGGAAGGAGAAGAGGAATGATGGATCCACATTCCTTCAACTGTGCAGCTTCATCAATGACTAAAATGTCTAGAGGTTCCATGGGAACAGAATGCAGCTTAAAGGAGTTGGAAGCAGTGCAAAATATTAATGAAGCCGCTTGTAAACAGAACTCTCTAATTGACTCTTCTGTCGCAACATCTGGCAGGTCAAGGCCACCAAGTGAAACTTTAAGGGTTCTTAACAGAGAAAGGCATTCAGTTCTGCTCTGGCGCAATGAGTATTCAGCAACACTTACAACAACCGACTCAAAAGAACTCTCTTGACTTTCTAGAGGAGAGAAAAGCTCTTCCAGTTTTTCACAAGAAATAATATTATCAAACAACAGAGCTTGAAATGAATCGAGTGAGTTTATAAGACGGGCCAAATCTTTCAAGTTATGTTCCATAATACAACTTCTGGCTAAGTGAGTACATAAGACGGAAATAGAGTCTTTGAGTGACGATGCTATAGACAGAAACCTTTCTCTAACAAACTCGATGAAAGATTTGTGCACCCTCACACCAGAATCTGAAGGTTTGTTATCTTTTGCCCCACCAGATTTTGTATCAACAATTTGATCTTGTTCCGTTCTCATCTCGTTCTCAATGAATATATGATAATCGGAAACACAATCTTCAAGAAGATCAATCATTGAACCAAAAACATATTTCCAACCATTAGGTGGGTTGAAACATGGCATGAGCTGCTTGACACGATAGTCCAAATATATCGCTTCAGTTTCTCCACCAACTTTGAGCCGCTCATGATTCCCAAATAATATCATGTCTCCTAAATTACAGAACAAAGCATCAGAATTGCTATCAAATGATTCAATCACCATGCTTAAGACACGTGATGCCACTTCCTTAATGGCAACATTAGTTGGAGCACAAACAAGAGTCCTACAGTTCATTTTGAATAGAGCAAAAAGCAATGTGCCCAAAATTTTAGTTTTTCCGGTTCCTGGTGGACCCCAAATAAGATCCACGGTGGAGTTATGACTGCAGTGAAAGGAAGAAAGGCAAGCACAAATTGCCTTGTTTTGCGACTCATTCAACTCAGAGGACAACCTTTGATATGTTGCATCATCCCTAAGACCATCAGTCATCGGAAAACAGTAATCACAGCTTTTGTCAACCTGCACCCCAACATACATCGGCATAAACTAAATGTCAAAATATGTCATACTTGGAAATAGCCACAGACTCAATAACAATAAACTAGAAAATGTCATTCACAAACAATACAACTTCTAACCACATACATTTCAAAAATTTGTTACAGATAACTATAACAATTAACAAACAATCAACAACAAATATAAAAATAGCCAGAACTTCACCGCAGTGATTATGTTTGATAGGAACAACTAACTCAAATCCTTAACATATAGACAACTTTCTTACCACATCACTAGCACATAAAATCTTCTGAACCAGCTTCGAATCTCCATCCATATGCAGCGCGTTCCATATCCTTCTATTAGGAGTTATATTCGTCAAGAATATAATAAACAAAGATTTCTGCCCCATTTCATCAATGTCTATGTCTTTAGAAGCAATCACTTTAAAAGTAGACATAAATTTAGTATCATCAGCCTCAACCTCTTCATCAAGAATCCCGGCCGACAACACAAAACTCCACGTTTTTCCCCACCTTGTTAAATCATTAACACTTTCAGGTTTAAAGTCAGCCAAAATAAAAACATCTCCACACAATGTTTTGTACAGTTCTTTTCCATGACCAGAAGACCTATTTCTCCAACTACCAGTTTTAACAACATAGTGATTCCTATGATGTGAACGTGATGTAGACATTTCAAAAGAAACTACTTCAGCATAAGGTGAACAAGACAAAATCTCCATACAAGAACATAGTTGTGCTCTTGTTTCATCCAGCAATGGATACACAAATGACTGAAAATATTGCTCAGTAGATTTGAACGATAAATCAATATGACCCACCTGCAAAAAAAACATTTTTTTACTAAAATGTAATGAAAAAAACAAAAAGGAAAGATAATGTGACACAGAGTAACATAAGAAAGTTGAAACCTTGTTTTGATAAAGTTGTTCATTAAAAATGTCTTCAAGAGACCAAGAAAACATTGTGTTGATGAAGTTGTGATCTTCATGGTAACTAGTCTTCTTCCTCTTCTTTCTTGAACTTGAACTTGAACTTGAATCATTCATTGTGTTTTCTTTGTAACTAGCAAGAATTTCAAGAGGTTTTCACTTTTCAGTGAACCGAGTAAAAGCTTGAAAATGGAAAACACACACAGTGGAAATGGAAAAATAGAAAGAAGACAAATGAATTTCTTAATAACAGAGAACACAGATACTAAAAAGGGCTCTTTTTTCTTTATCAAATGATTCTGGTACGGTAATAAAGATTGGTTTTTGAAAAATAATATAGTTTTTAAATTAAAAACAAAAGAAAATACTTTTTGGTAGTACTTGAAATTAATTTTGCTGGTTCAGAAGTCTCACTTAAATTAATAAAAAATGTCAAAATTGTTATGCATGACATTCTTGATAGAAGTTCGATGTCTAGTAACCATTTTATATGTATGAATTTATAATGATTTTGTTATTTCATCTATATATAGTCAAAAAAATTACTTTTAAATGTCTTTGATATACTTTTTGGTACTACTTGAAATTAATTTTGTTGATTCAAAAGTTTTAGTTAAATTAAAAGAAAATACCAAAATTGTTAGGCACGATATTTATGACCGGACTTCAATCTCTAGTCACTTTACTTCATGTTTGTCGATTTATAACCATTTACTCCCTCCGTACCAAAATATATGTCGTTCCGACATTTTTACGCATATTAAGAAATTTGTAACTTCTATGAATCTTGTCAAAATTATACATGTTTTTCATCTTTTACCCTTTCTCTCTCTTTGTTGGTATATGGAAAAATAATAAAGTTGGAGAGAGAGTAGTGACTTTTGTTTGTAAAAAGAGTATAAATGCATGGGTAATTTTGGAAGATCAACATTAATGTTACATTGGTATTGTAAAACGACATATATTGTGGTACAATTTTTTTTCCAAAACGACATATATTGTGGTACGGAGGGAGTAGTCATTTTAACTATGTATAAATAAAATTTTAATTTTGATGTACCACTTTTTTGAATTTAATCAAACTTTTATTTTAATGAAAAAAATGGTTGAAAATTAATTTTTGGATTGAATAAAATATTTTAATGTAAAAAATGGCAGGGTCCTTTAGGTTTTCTTCCTTAACAAGTTTGCAGACTTGTTGTGTGGATATTTTGTCTCATTGTAACCTGTGCAGTAGTGAATTCAATGAATAACCAAGCAGCAGCTGGGTCGTTTATTTCCCTTGCGGTTTTTACCTTTTGGATCAAAGAATAACACTATACTCCCTCCGTCCCAAAATGTAAGAAAAAAAACTCCAATTCTTTTGTCCCAAAATATAAAAGAAAAACACAAACTTTTACATTTTCAAGAAAAGTTCACTCTCTCTCTTACCTTTTCCATAATCAATAACCAATCAAAATTGTTTATACATCTTTTCAAGTAACCTTTTTACTAAAAAGCTTACATCCAATCATTATATCTTACTTTTTCTTAATAAGTGTGATTTTTATTTTTTTTCTTACATTTTAGGACGGAGGGAGTACATCAGTACACTTTTTGTATTCTCTTTTTGGAGTACACAAATTTGAAGACTGTATTTTCATTTTGACTTTATTATTTAAAATACAAGACACAATTATTTATTATTTTTTTGTCAAATAACTTGGTAACTAGACTCATATTTAGATCTGAAGAAATGTGAAATATGAGTTCGAATCTCGGTCACTCAATTAATGTCTCTAATAGTTATCATTTAAGCTATATTTATGAAACTATTCATTTTAATAGTTTAAATTAGAATTGACAATGGGTTTCGGCCCCTTTTATATCCAATTAGTTTAGAAGCTCAAATTAGTTTGTTGACACATCAACATTTTATATGACACATAATATATTTTTGCTGTGTCACCTCTTACAATTGTTCCCCTTCTTTTTTCTTTTTCCACAACCTTTTATATAGATATAAGCATATTTAATTACTCTAATTAAACAACAATTATATCATTTTATTTTAACGTTACATATACAACATACAATACATACATGCATCTTTGACTTTAAATTGGCCCAATCAGTTACACGACTATTAAAATTAAGTTAGCTATAATATTAAAACTTCTATTTTAATAAAAAAAATATTTCTAACCTCTTCTAATATATTTTTTGGTTAATCCATTAATATTAACATTGAGACAATGACCTCTTCCCATTCTAAAATCAAAATACCACACATCTTCTATTTTCAACCATGGACCAAAATATATTTAGTGTAACAAATGAAGAGTTTTTCAGTAGAGCACAAAGGTCACCAGGTGATTGAATGAGAGAAGATATTCTTCTAGAGGAAATTACACTTACCTCCCCTGAGGTTTATTGAAACATCACTAACACCCCCTCTATTTTTAAAACATGCAGTGACCTCCCTTAAATTTTCTTTAAATAGACAAATACCTCCCTTCTCCACTAACACCGTTTATTTCTCCGTTAACATTTTTTTTTTGGTACTATTCCATTAAATTAACTTATAATTTTTTTGTGAATAAAAAAACGTTTACTTCTCCCTTTTTTTTGACACTTGATCATTTTAGAAATAAAAATTTGATAATTAATCATTCCCAGCATGATTTATACTCGAATAGCAATTTTTTAGCAGCAAGCAGCAATTTTTTAGCAGCAATTTTTATTTATTAAAAGGCATAATAATATACAAGAGGTACAAAACGGCAAAACGTAATTAAACACAGTAATATAGCAAACTTGAAATGGCAAAACGGCAAAATTGTGAACAACCGATTAAAATACATACTTGAAATAGCAAACACAGTAATAACAACGAGTACAGCAAAACGGCGTATACAGAAATTGCAGCAATCGAACGATAGTAAAGACGACATCAACGACAGAAAACAACGCGAACAAGGTATACCGATATTGTTGCAAAACCCAACGACAACGGCAAAGACGGTGAAAGCGAGAACGAAACAGTGAGCGTGTGAATGAGATAGAAGGATAGAGACGGCGGCGCCACTAGTGAAGGTGGACGATCAAGGTTTCCATGAGAGAAATAGCATTTGGGTTTTTGAGAGGGAAAGGAAGGAGTAACAAAGAAAAGTTAAACGGCAAAAGCTTTTTCATATTCTAACGGAGATTTGACGGAGTCTAACATTAGGGGAGGTCTATGATTTTTTAAAAACTAGAGGGGAGGTCTCTTGTATTTAGATAATTCTCGGGGGAGGTGAGTGTAATTTTCCCATTCTTCTAATATATCTAGCAAATTTACATTCTAAAACTACATCCAACAACACCGAGGGGAGTGGTAAATGAAACAGGTCAAACAACCACCAAGTGTTTCTCAACCATCAACTTGTGTTGGATAATCAAACCCTCTACAATGCTTGGTTATCCTATCAATAACTATAACATATATGAAGCACAGACACACCTCGGATTAAATGTATCTCAATATCTGACATGTATCACGTATCGTATTCAATATAGACACGACACCGACATTTAAGATTATACTAAATTTTTTTTTTTTTTAAATTTACAACTCAATGTACACACAGTAAGTAAACTATTGTAGAGAAAACACACACACAAGACATCCACACACAAACTTAGAATGCTTCTACTAAATTGGCCGATATTAAATTATGCATATTTTAGATACAACAATAATGATTTTCCACCTTCAATAGCTACCACAAACCTAACTTATTTTAGAGATTTAAAAATATATACTTCATATTAATCATACATGAAGCTTTGACTCATCTTTCTCTCGATTGTCTTCATTACATTTTTTGGTATACATGTCATCAATCTATTGTTTAATCTATCTGTAAATTAATATTCGCCTCACGTACTATTGTTTTTATATTTATCATTTTAAACATCTACACATGTCAATTTATAATTGTTTATATAATTCCCTCAATATATCGACCACCTATCAAATTTTTTAAGTATTAATATTATCTACTATTTTTTTATTTTATTTTTTGTGACATTTATTTACAACTTATCAAAAAATTATATAAAACTAACTCGCAACCGCGCAGCGCGCGGGTCTCATGCTAGTTGATTATGATTACTGTAATTTTGTGAATATGTAACTTGAATTGTCATATTTCTTTTCCGTGTATTTTTTTTCTGTCGAGTAGTTTAGAAGTTAGAATTTCACATTTTAAAGGTGAATAAATAGATGTGATAAATTCCTTTACTACAAGGCAATTAGGGTTAGCCACCACACACTTTTCTCTCAACTTTCCTCTCTTTTCTTCCTTCCATTGTAGGGGGTGGTTTTTGACCATTTTTGGTCGGAAATCACCCCTCAACACCGTTGTTTTCTCTTTTTTTGTTTAAATAAGTAGTATCTACAAAAGTTTGGTTCTTTGTTTTTTAAGTTTTCGTCGTTTACGTGCGGTGTTGTGTTTGTTCGTCGTCTTGTGCGGCGTTGTGTTTGTTCGTCGTCTTGTGCGGCGTTGTATTTGTTCGTCGTCTTGTGCGGCGTTTGTTGGTTTTCTTCGTTGTTCGGGGTTCGTTGATTCAATTTGACAGATTTACATCAACTTATTATAGATCGGATGAAGACTTGGACGTCAATGCTACAAATCCGGGAGTATGAACATTCCGGTTACTTTTATGTTGTCATATTTGTAGGCACTTTCATAATGCCGTTGTATGCTATTAACTTAGGTGTTGCGAGATTGTTTGCAGATTCACCTTTTTCAGTTTTTAGCAATTCTGAATTTGTAATGATCTATGTATTTGTTAATTTGAATGAATGAATTTCTGTTATAGTCAAAAAAAAAAAATAGATGTACCGGAGTTTATACCTCAGTCGCAAGCACATTACGTGTAATGTCTTTACCAACTAAATTAAACTCACAGAGACATTAAAAGTTTTTTATTATAAGTGATTAAAATTTTAAAGTCACAAATTCTTTATAAAAAATGAATCGGTTTAAGTAACAAAGAATTTAGTTTATATGATTGGTTCAACGATAATAAAAATTATATTCAAAAAATTAATTTTGACTAAAATTAAAATGAAAGTAAAATGTAGTATTTATGTTTGAATATATTCATATAAAAGTAAATTAGATATGAATTTAAGTGTAAAAATTAATTCTAAGATTATAAACTATAATACAATTTATAACTTACAAAATCAAATATAGTACTCCTTCCTAATAGTTAATTTTACTTTTTTAGAATCAAAATTAACCCTCTAAAATTAATTTAGATTCTTAGAATCAATCTTAAACCCTCTAAAATTGTATACATTTCAAATTAGAAAAAAAGAAGAAAAAAAAACTTAATAAAGTTACGTTCAACTGAAAAGAGAAACTTCATCTTATATTCTTCATTCTTATTACTAGAAGAATAGTAATTGATTAAATGTTGGTCCTTAACTTTTGTGCAGGTGTCGAGTCTGTTGTTCACGATGAAATACTAGTATGTTTATTTGGAGGTATCAAAAGCTAGTCTCCCACAAGTGAGTGTGGAAAATGTTCAAGAGCATGCATGACTCGAGTATCATTTATTCTTAAGGCAATATAATATTTAATGTGTACAAGTCTTTTATGGTGCACAATCTATTCATAAGATTATAATTTATTCATAACAATCTTTTATTTCAATTTTCTTTTATCCACTAATACCATGTATGTATATAATCTAACAGGACATGATTACACTAGTTTTAAGAATCACTGGCATGACACTACTAGTTTTTAACTTGAAAACAATAATTACATTGGCTTCCATTAACACTAGCAAATACAGTATATCTTACGTCAATTAAAGGAGTATATAGGGTTTAAGGGTTCCTTCATATATCAAGTTTACTAACACTAACACTACCTCTACCAAAACACATATCAAGAATAAAAAGGTTACAAAATTGTAAAAATTGGAAGAAAAAAAAATACTATTTTCAAGTGATAGGTAAGATGATAGGCAATAATAATATGAGAAATTAACAGAATGCACGAAGTTACAAAATTCCTCCACCTCTGCTTCTTTGACGACAACCAGTAAAAGATTTTCTGTCAAATGTCAATGTCTAAATTAGATGAAGTTGTATACTTTCTTCAAGGCATGTAATAATCTGGTGTAGCTGATATTATAAATTTGTTGCTCACAATATGCTAATTAGCACTTGCCTAAGAGATAGAAGTTGTCCCTCGACATTAACTTGACTTTTGAAGATGACATTTCACAAAATCATATGTAAATGTTTTTCTCGGATCAACTTGGTTGGCTTTAAAGGTTTTTGCCCTTCACTTTATAGTAGGGTTGTAGATTCATGATTGCACAATTGACATCAACTGTTTTTTAAGTAACAAACTGCGGAATCGTTATCTTCCATTGAAATTCACTTACAAGATAATTTATCAAAATTGTCAACAATTTTGGTTAGCCTACTGTGCACACACTAAAACAATAGATACCATATGATGATGATCATACACAAGAATTATGAGGATTTGTGAAATTAATTTTGACTAAAATAAAATTCAATTCAACATGAAACCAACATAAACAGACATAAAAATCAAAATGAAGATTCCAAACACTTTGATCTCCAGATTCCATGGTTTCTACTATGTTGTTGCTAATTTATGAGTTTATATATTCATTTCTTTATTTTTTTGTTCGTTCATTCTAGAATTTTTTAAGGGAGGATATTTGGAAATGCAGTGTTTTTTTTTTAACTTCAAAAATATTATTAAATGAGATTAGGGGTATAAGAAATACCCACCAACTCAGTGGAAACAAGAACATGGAGGGGGTACAAGCCACCCCTGGGCTATACACATCATACAGCATACCACCAAACACCAGTAGCTAAATAGGAAAATTAAAATGCAGAGGCCACTAACAGCACGCCTAGGCCTCGGAAAAGAAGGAACTAACAAACACCAAGACCCAAATGACCGAGAGCCGAAGCGGACGACCATCTCACCGTAGCATACAATCAACCGGATTCCAGACCCATTCGTAAAGTAAACAGGGCCCTTTCGCGGACATGTGGATAAACCAATTCCAAGAGGTACGTTGAATCAACTCCACCACCACCCGGACATTGCCAACAATATTATTAAATATTGTATCATTCCGAGTCCTCCACACAACCCAAACAAAAGCAAGCCACACAATAGAATATCCTCTTTTCACTTTCTTATTTCTACCACTCCCAACAAAATGAGCAAAAGACATAGAGATTACCGGCGGGATAATAAAAGTTACCTCTAACCATTGACATAGAGCATACCAAACGCTAGCCGTAAAATTACAATGCAAAAAGAGGTGGATAGAATTCTCGACACTTCCCCCACACAACACACAACCGGCATCAACGATATTCAAAATACCCCTCTTGCAAAGATTATCCTTTGATGGGATTTTATCTAGAAGTAGTTGCCAAGCAAAAGCACTTACCTTGGATGGAACCACCCCCTTCCAAATATTTTTGAACACAAAAGAGTCAAGGGGATTCAAAGTCGCACGGGGCATTAATAATTTATCAAGAGAAACATACAACGACTTCACCGAGGACCCATCATTCACATTTGGACTCCATTCCCATTTATCCTCCGCCTTCGACACCACCACTTCACCAAGTAACATTTGGAAATGCAGTGTGATTGCCAATAGAAGACGTTTGCAGGCAAAGGTGTGTAAGGCAGGTAATAAATTACTATGACTCTTCACTTTAATTTTTTGCATTACTATTACTATGGAGAATAACAAACAACAGGTGTAATCACACTCATTCATATAGAAAGTCAATATAAAGGCTCACAATGAATCTTCTCTACTAAGTGGTCTTTCTACTGCATTTTTTTTTTCTTTTTGGATATTGAACAAGTATGTTGCACGAACGCTTGTATTGAGTTTATTCATTAATTTCTTTTGCAAGTGTTGCATTTGTATATCTAAGGTCTTGAATGTGTATCTTGGATTAAAAACTTATATTGCTTAGTACTACGTATGTTATTTTGATTCGACCTTGTAGAAAGGATTGTAACTTCAGTATGATTTCTTTTCTGATCATTCAATATCAATCAATGATCTCTGAAATTTTGATCAAGCATCTCTATCTTGTATCCTTCATCATAGGACTTTGACATATATACCTCATTCCAATTTTCTTTCTACTTTTATGTAAATAGGAACTTTCATAAAATTCTTCATGAACATCTGTGGGGGCCTATGATATTTTTGAACAAATGTGTCTTTGGTGTTTGACTTCGACACTTCCAATCGAAAGCATATGCCGTGTACACCAACATCACATTGATGCATGTGATTCTATTTAATTTAATAATTCACTTTTTCAAATTATTGTTGAAGTCGATGTATTAGTGGTGTTTGTGCGCGTCACCGCGCTATAGTCAATATCAAAATATTTCATAGCATTACTATTATTTGAATAGTTATCATCTTTTCTTTATTGGCCTATATATTTTATGGTGTGTTGCACAAAGTGTTTTACCACAACCAATAAAACTCCTTTAATCTAATCTAATTATATTTTACCTGTCTGGTGCATCTTGCCAAACACCAGCTCTTGGTACAATAGCAATGAAAATACATCAATGGACCTAGAGGACAATTAGATTCATCATCATGGTGTGTATATGTGCTTTTAAATGCGCAATTTCAAACATTTCATATGATTGACTAAACCCAAAAATATTTAACAAATATTCGCGAGAAAATAGTTTGGACTCATGCTCAAACATATAAAAGACATGGAAAGTCTTCCTCTTATTGATTCAAAATCATCAAATCATTGTTTAATGTAATTTCTAATTTGATATGCTAATTTGTTGTCCACCCATCTATTCTTTTTAAAAATTGACACAATCCAGGTGCTCCCGCGCAATGCTCGGGTCTTAATCTAGTTTACGTTTAATTGCGATAAACAAAATGGATTTCTATAAAGTTGAACTGAAAAGAGAAACCTCATCTTATTTTCAGGTGGTAATAAGTAACATAACTAAAGTATTCTTCATGCATCAAAAAAACTAAAGTATTCTTCATTCTTATTAGAAGAATGTTGTTCGACCTTAATTTTTGTTTTTGCGCAAGGTCAAGGTGTCGTTCACGATGAAATGCTGTGAGAAGGAAAGTGGACATTAATTTATAGTAGTGCAGAAATAATGGATAATATCTAGTATATGCAACAATGGTGCATGAGTCCTTTATTTTGTCTTGGTCTTGTTTCTTGGTTGGAATGTAAATCTCCCTTAAAGTTCATCTGTCTTGTTGCATGATATAGATGCCTTGGTCTATGTTAACGGTGGATTAGTATATTATGGATCTCAAGCAATATGTAGCAGTGGTTTGTAAAGTTTATTTGGTACATAAACCTCAAGTACAGGATGTGCTGCAATGCCACTTATGCTGGTTGGAGCACAACATTAAACAGTCCTAATTATGCCGAATTGAACTTCAAGAGGAAAACAATATTGGCAAGTTATTGAGGGTAGAAAGGCTTGAGTGAGGTAGACATATTGAAGGCGCATGTAATTCTGGTTATACATTTATGCAGGAACCGGCATAGAGTTTACTGTAAATAAACTGCCATGAAAGAAGAAAACAATATTTCTTTATGATGTTTTTTGGTTGATCCATGTCTTGTGTAAGTTTATGCTTACTTGGAGATTTCAATAAGTAGATATCAAACAAAATGGACTTTAATTAATAGATTTCTAACAGAAGGAGATTTCAATAAATAGAATTATACAAATTTGAGAAACAGATTTAGGAATATCTAGAAATTACAAATAAAGATATACAGTATTTTTTTTTCATCTTATGCAAACTTATATCTTATGTGCGAATACATAAATTTATTTTGTTAGTTATCCTAAAAGGTTGAAAAATACTTGGAATGTAAAGACTTGAACAAAACAAATACCTAGTATGACAAAAGGATATACATTCTCATATCAGTATAAATCTTCAAAATACTTTTCAAAAGTTTAGTGCAAAGATTCCACAAAATTTACAATAACCAGACAGTTTGAACTTTGAAGTGTAAGCTCAAAAATAACTACATCATTTGCATGTATGAAAGACCTGACAATTTTCACTTACCCTTTTTTCCCTTTCTTGTTTTTCTTTTTGTTTTTCTTCCCTCCCTTGTCATTTTCCTTGGCCTTTCCATGTCCCGAATTAACTGCACCTTGAGAAGTATTTGAGTTGGACAAGTCATCTTTTGAGCTGGCTTGTGATGGATCCGACTCAACATAGGCATTCCACCTTTGCCAGAAAATATTCATTCCATCAAAGATGTGCGCTACCTTTGATCGTCTTGAAAGAATTTTCTTTGAAAGTTCAATTAGAACGTTCATCTCAATCATCGAATTGCTAGAATAGAGACAACAAAAAGATTAATTAATGAGTAGGTAAAGCAAAACCAGAAAATCATATACCAATGTCTTAAAGTGCTGATTAGTATTGGAGAATTACCTACAAATTGTATACAATTATTTATGACAAGTTACTTATATAACTTACCTCAAATTCATAGAGGAATGAAGTTGCATCATTTCATCAAGCAAGCTCGCCAACTCCTCCTCAACATGTTTTCCTTCCAGCTTATAACCAGTGTTAAACCCAATCAAAATTTGAATGTAATGTTCCAAAAGATCCTGGAGAGAATGAAAAAAGTGAAGAAAAAAATCTTGTGATAATAGAATATAAATATTAACCTTTTGATATAAGCAAACTTTATTCGAACATAAAATAAATTGACTAACCTTTAGCATTAAGGAATCAGGTGAAACACTATTAAGACATGATACATCACTTGCAGACGCAAAAGTTTCCAACAAATTCCAGAAGCAATCGACATTCAGAGACCTGTTATTTTCATCTTTTATCTGTCCATCCGATGCCTGACCTGAGACAGAAGCAGAGCTTTTATTTGGAAGGGTTGAAAGAAACTCCTTACATGTCGAATCAGAAGCTTCTGTTATGGTTTCCTCTCCCACGCGGTCAACTCTACTTGTAAATATTGTTTCTAATATGAGCTCTCTTTTTTGGCATGTCGTCAAATCAACAAAGATTGCATCTGAACACACAATTTTGAAAGCATCGTTCTGAAACTTGCCAATTACCAACGGGTTGCCAATAACTTTAAATGCCTCAGCAAAGACATGTAAACACAAGTGCTTCTTTCCTTTCCGAAGAACATTTAAAAACTCCAATGGCAGTTGACTGGTTATGTAGCTCTTCGCCAACAAATTGAGAAGTAACCCCAAATACTCCACATCACCAGAGCTGAGATGAAGCAAACATATCGAAACGACCAACCTCAGGAGAAGCGATGGAAAATATTTCCTCACATCCAAGTTTGATCTTTTAATCCAGGTTTTGGTACCATTTTCATCACAAACAAACTTCCGGAGGATATTCGCAATGACATCATGGACATAACCCATTTTTGGCCGTGGTACAGCCACAAAATTCAAATTTGTAAGGGAATTTTCATTTTGGCAAATAAGCCATTCAGTGAAAGATGACTTTGATGCAAAAATAAGTCCCTTAAAGCCTGAGGTCAGCAGCAGTAGCCGTTCAATAAGATACATAAAGCAACTAGGAGATATATAGTCAACTTCATTTGTCCAATTCACACTGGAAGTGTGTTGCAATGCACCGTAAAGCATACAAATGCGATGCAACTCTAAAAGAGCATTATTATCCTGTAAAATATCAGGTCCTGAATTCAACCGTACCCTCTGAATGAAATCTTCCTGTAAATTTTCATGTTCCGAATTCAACAGTAAGCTCTCAATGAAATCTTTCCAATGTTTGTTATCTTCAACCTTTGTTATAATTTGCACCAACAATTCATCTTTTACATTAGCTGTACCAAGAATCATAACTACCGCCCTTCCTATTTGACCATAGGTCAATCTATCTTTCTGTTTAGTGTTTTCATAGATAACCTCTTTCATAAGATTCTGACAAGATTCAGTTACCCTTAGATAAAACATTTCTTTTGCCAGTGATTTCTTCCAGTCAACGGGAATTACATGGTGGAATAAACACTCAATTGGCTTTCTGTAATATGTCTCCAATGTCTTCAAGTTACCTTGGCCGTGGCTAAAACATTTGGACTCCAGAAGAAATTTTGAGACCTCATAGATATGCAATAAAGACTGCACTTGACAAAATTCAGAAAAATCCTTATTAAATGAAAACTTGTAGAGTGCATCGAGGTTGCGCAAGACAGTCATTCCAATAGAAAGTAATTCCGAACTCCAATAACTCTTGGCAAAAGAAACTAAAGGCTGAACATCAACAGAGACTAACCTACCATTCTTCTTTAGAAATTTATCGCCCAATTCCATCACCCAGTTTGCATCAGGAACATGCAAAAGGTAAATGTCATTCAGATTAGAAATCTGCTTCTGAACACCCAAATAATTCAATGCAAACTTTACATAGCTGCTTAGTTGATGAGGCTCTTGACTTTTAAAATCTGAAAGGGACTCCATCATATGAACAATATTATCCTTCCAACAAGTCCAACAATAAAACAATGTCTCCACAGATAATTTATTCTTCATAATCATGCTTTCGACAGAAACATCAAACATATTGTCTTGCCAGACATATTTAGAAGAGTTCAGCCGAAAATGAGAATCCAACAGTTTCCACAAACATAATATCTCCCCTCTTATACTGCTGTGGATGCGAGAAGTTTTCAATTGATTCATTATTTCAAAGTTGTTATCATGCTTATTTGACAGTATTTCTGCTTCTGTAGATGCAAGCTCATAAAAGCTGCTTGACACTTCCTTTGCAAATATCAATGCTCTTCCCAAAAGGTCGGGCTTCTCTGTAAACTTCTTTAAGGGCCATGCTTGGCTTCCTCCAGACCAAAGAGATCTTGCAAGTAAATAGAAAAACATAAGTTCATATGCTTCCAAGAATTCACCAGCTTTTCCTAACAAATCAGCCTCACGAAGAATATCACCCATCATCTTAGCAATGTTTACAGCCTCCATAAAGTTTCCCGATTCCTCTTCTAAATCAAGAAGCTCATCAAGCAAGCTTAATGATTGTAAGAACTCGCGCTTCAAATCCATTGAATTAAAAGCTCTAACAAATTTCATCATGGATTTAGTATCTTTGTTGCCAAAATATTTCCGAGCACAATTTTCCAGAAACTTCTGTACAATTGCGTACAAATCATGTTTAATAGCCCAACCAGGATCAGCACTTTCATTTTGTTTCCAGTGCTGAATGTAATGTAAGCCAATTTCAAACAATCCAACTTTTGCACAAATATTCAAACAGTCAGAGAAGAAACTTCCTCTAGCATACACATGAGCTGCTATTTCGTGATAACCAGCTAAGTAATAGCAATCTCCCGCCCTTTTCAAATCAGATTCTTCACATTTTTCCTCGTAAAGCTTCCCTGTTGGCACAAATACAATTAATTTTGAAGAGTGAGAGTTCATAATGCAAAAACTAGCCTAAACATGACAATCAATTAAAACGTATGTATACTTGGGGATCTCATTAGGGGACTAAAAAATATTATTACCCTATAATATTTGCTCAGTACAACAAAATTAGTAAAATCTCTAACCAAAATCAAATGGATTCATCAACAAAAAAAAAACAAATTACACGCACTCACATAACCTGAAGTCAATTAAATAATACTAGTAACTAAAACAAAAGTTAAGTATATATGAAAGTTGTGAATAATTTAGATGAAAGGTGTAATTTTTACACGAATCTGTATAAATCGTGTATCTTACAGCCCTTAACCTCAAAAATAATCTTGGTACAGATTATATATTAGTTAGATTGAATTTCATCTACAAACATAAAAGGAAAATAAATATTAAGCAAAGCATGTGGCTTAAATATGATTCCCTTCCATAATGATTTCAGATATGCTTATAATAATTAAGAACACCTAAAAAAATTCAACTGAGTTGGCTTAGTTACTTTCTTGTTACTGTAAATGAATGATCAGTGCTTTATGGTAAATTCAATCATTTTCTTAACTTCATGAAATAGTTCTTAAAAAGGGTAAACTAAGAACATAAGAAAGAATATCAAAGGACCATACAGATAAACTTGCTATATATTTTCTAAAATGATATCCTACTATTTTTCATAGATGCCAGTAAGAAATGACATAACAGTACAGACATAGATGCCAAAGCTGAAGTTCATACCTGCTCTTCCATAATCTCCCAAATCAGAAAAACACTGCGCCGCAGACTCAGCCATTCCTATGCTTTCAAAAATCTCAGCAGCTTCTCTAAGGACTGCATTTGCATCCTCGGGACTCAAGTCATGCAAACAGTTTGCAGTTGCCCTTAGACCAGCAGCCTTAGACTTTTTTTCCCAATATGAATCCCCTGCTCTTTCAAAACACATTGTTGCCATCTCAAAGTTATTTTGATAATATAACTGCAAAAGGAACAATCAAAATAATATATCATTTGAAGCAAAAGGAATAGTAGACAAAAGCAGCACATCTAAAATCTTGCTCAATGCATTCCACAATAAGAGTATACACTAGGTGATATAGCATAATATCACTCGTGAGGTATTTAGGTATATGAATAATTTTAGTTGCAAACAAAATTATAATAACAATGAAAGCACAAAGAATATAATGGTTGACAACTAAACCAACCTTTTTGCCACGTGACTTCCATTCTTCTGGACTACTTGCAACTTTCATTGCCTGAGCAAGTGAATCATCCAGTTCTTTGAATTGTACAAGACACTTCTTTTTCCAATAATCAAACATAGGTCTACAATATTCCTCTATATTCTCGCATATCCACAATCTCTGTCTTGTACGAGTTATAGCCACATATAGCTGTTTAAGCTCAGAGCACAAAATATTGTGTTTGGAATCACTAAATGTTGGAAAAGACTTGGATTCTCTAGGTTCCAGCATATCTTGTTCCTTCATATACTCATAAATCACCCTCCATCGATTTTGCAATGGTGAAGTGCCAAAGAAATTGTACAACAATACATCCTGCAAAAGAACACAGAATCTAATCAAATAGAATCCTCATAAAATTTTATAGTTCAACCCAAATGAATAATAAAAATAGTACTAATAATTAATATTTTTCACTCTCTTTAAACATAACATTCAAAACAAAAATGAATCAGATATGATGATTTTTAAACTACCTGAAACTCAAGCCCTTTGCACTCCAAGATAGTTAGAACAAGAGCTTGTTTACCAACATATTCCAAAATTTCTTTTCGCGCACAATCATCACGTACCAAAATTACTTGTTCTGCTCCAAAGCCAACAATTTTCCCACTCTCATGTCCAGTGTTGCCTAAAATAGTTACAATTGCGTTTTTCCTGCCCCCACACTCAAGAACAACCGGAGCTTCCCCGTATATCAAACTGGTCTCTGGCTTTAACACATCAATAGAATGAGGGAAAAAATGGAAAAGAAGCTCAATGGTACTCTGGGATAATTTCAATACTCCAGCATGAGTCCGAAAGTTTTGATTCAACATAAATGTTTCTGAAACTTTCATTTTATCCTTTCCTTTGTTATAATCACTTTTCTTCGATTCTTGCACAAACTTCTTGTAAAAGAGAGATTTGATGTCCTGGAACCTAAAATCAATTCCTCTTGCTATGGTTTGTGCAGTATCCCCACAGAAAACAAAACCCTCTTCTACATTTTGACACACATGTCTAAATAAAGCAATTTGACTCATGGTTAGATCCTGCACTTCATCTATATATACAAAGTCCATTGCATCACCTTCATATTTGTTAATGCTAAGTCGAAGATGAATGTCTGCAACAATATCAGCTAAATCAAAATCCCCTTTATCTATCTTCATTTTTTCATAACTTTGATAAATATCATATATGATTTCCCTTTTCTGCTTGCTTAAACTTGACGACCGGTTTTCAGACAAGGAAAGATAATCATGTCGGCTTAACTTCCCTTCATCAGGCTCCAAAGATTGCATGCCCCCTTTGATATGAGACATTATTTCAGTGAACACTCTTGAGGAATCTAGTGTCTTGGTATATTGGGAATTGAAATGTGGCCAATATAACGAATCAAACCTACCGTAAGTCACCTGCTTCTTCCTTATAAAAGTCTCCAAAGCAACGGATCTTACACCAAGATTCTCACTTACAGAAGATAGATCACTAAACCTTTCAAAATAAGAATTCCCCACAGTCCCATCAAGCATCATTAGAAACTTCTGAAAAGTTATCACAAGTGGATAGGAGTTGGCGGGAATATTAACAAAAGAATCTGGTATATTCTTAAACTGTATCGATGTACCGACATCAACAATATCTTCCTCAATAGAACAGCTTTCTGCGGAAACATCCCCACCGCATATGAATCTGTATGCACAACATAAATAATATTAGATATCAATTAAATCATGCATAGAAAACTCAGACATAAATGAAATTTAAGTGAAATCAGCGGACAAACATAAGAACCAAATTATTTCAATAGACCTGCAAATGTGATACTGCAATGGTTACTAAAATTAAGGAGTTACAACAGTGTATCTTTAAAACCATAACCTAAATTCTTAAGTAGAAAGCAAAGTTAAATATTGTAATCTCAGAAGAAATTAACTATATACCTGATGGCAACTTAAAATGCAACATAATAGATCACAAAATAATTACATGAAGAAAACTATAAAATGATATGCAACCAAAAAAAATTGTATGAAATCAATTCAACATATATTGTCAGAACAATGAAAAATGATGTGAATTTATTAAAAACACAAGTACAAAGATAAAGCAAACAGAAAAGTTAAAGTTACAAGAATCCAATTAGGTCCTAGTATTATATACCACATATCTGATGAAAGTAACAATTAGGTGAAAATATCCTTTGACAGACAGATAAAGTTCAACAAACAATTTTAATAGTAATTTATCTAACAAAAAAGAAAATTTGACAGCCTGAGGTAGAAGCTACATACCTTTTCATTCTGCCAACCTGATGTTTCACTGCTTCACAAAGTTTCGGACTCACTGTTACAAATAATTGGTGTAAGACAGGTCTGTCATTCACAGTAGAACTGTCTTTATACTCGTCATCGTAACTCAAACGAGGAACTTCAACACTCTGAGTTCCATATGCTTGTTCAAGAATCGCATGGTGCAATTCCTCCTTTTTCAATAACTTCATGGTCAAAACAGTGGTTTTCCCGGTTCCAGAGCGACCCAATACAAATGTGCTTCTAGGAAAGAGAATTATGTCGTGTTCTTCATCTGATACTTCAAATGGAAGTTCCAGTTCATTACTATTACGATCAGATAGAAGATGACTAACCACAACAGATGATAAATAATAGAATTTCATCAGCAAAAAACTCTCCTCAACCTTTGAATTCTCAACATACATTCTTTGATTGCAGCCTGACTCAGCTTCGTTTCCATTATTATCAAGATTCTTCATTTTGATGATTTCTGTTGATTTATCCCAAGTCATTGGGACCTCCATCTCCCTAGAAAAGAAGTACAACATGAAGCTATCAGTTAGCTAAATCATTTTAGCTGTAATAAAATGCAAATCAAAGTACTTACCCCATAAAAAATTGCTCACGGCAGCGACTTATAAACTCATCAGTATAGCTTCCAAAAATACTATCAAGACGCTTCACTACTTTAGGAATATCCTCTAGAGGCAGGATATCCCATATCCTTAAAATTTGAATGAAATTTGATTCTTTTACTATGTCCTTTGAACAAACAACAAAGAGCCCATCAACTTTATATTGTTTTAACATCTGAGATGAATTTCCACAAAGCAAGTCCACTTTTATCCTTTTGGGTCTCCACCCACTAGAAAGTTTGAGTAACAGGTTAATTACCGACGTCTTTGTCCGCTTTGATGAAAGATTTCTAAATGACTTTAGAAAGTTATCACTGAAAAGAACCTGCACAAACGTTGAAAGATGAATATGAACTAAAGGTCAAGCAAATGATCGCAATAGGTAATATTATAAGATTGGCAATCCAAATACCTTCCACTTAGAGTTTCTAAAAACGACACTGTCGGCATTAAGTAAATCTTCAAGTTGATCCAGCTCTTTCTTGGCATCCCATATACCTTTCACTAAATCCTTGTCTTCATCCGCATTGAAGAAGCATTGACGTTTTTTAGCATCAAGGACCAAAGATTTCCATACATTTTCCTGGCTTACTAGGGTCCTTTCATTTCCCAATATCCATAGACAATGCCTGTTGAATAAAAAAGCAATAGTATATTAGATTGGATGCGAACATTTTTTTTAACAAAAACAAATGTAATTATAACAGTACATAGTAGGTTCTACCTAGCCCTGGTAAGAATAACATTAGTCCTCTGGTTATTGGAGAAGAACCCGAGTGAAGTATTGGAATCAGTTCTAACAGTTGATAAAATGATGATGTCTTGTTCTCCACCCTGAAAACCATCGATTGTTTTTACATTTACATCGAAACCTTCGTGCTTATTATACTTTTGGCCCAGCATATCCTGCATTGCCCCAACTTGGGCAGCACATGGAGACACTACACCTATACTGAGGTTGTCGTTTGAGCCCAACCAGGCTGCATCATTCCAGGTAAAAGCATTAAGCAGGAGTATTTTTCTATTAGAAAATATGTTCACACAAATAAAGCATTAAAAATAATGGATAATATCTAGTGTATGCAACATTTTTATCATGTACCTTTTTGTCATTTGTTGAGGGAAGTTGTAGGAAAATTGGTTTTTAATATAAAACATTATTTTCCCAAAGAAGTTCATCGCTTTATAAATAAATAAATACTATTGTACTTTAATCAAATCGCAACCTTCCGGTTTAAAAAACAAATAAAAAAATTTCTCTTCGTATTAGCTAGCTCCGCAAGGAAAACATAAACACATTTGACAGTTAATGCATAAATGCTTGAAATGTTACCCATGAACAAATATTAAGCCAGTCATTATCTCAAGGAATATTTTCTCTACTGATTACTATAGCCATGTGCAGGGAATGAGTAAATTCTAACATGATATATCACTACAGAGGGTTCATATACATATAAACACGAGCACACATACCTCTAAAACAATTTTTGATTATTTTCATCACAAACTCTTCGGTGCCACCAATTATATTTATAAAGGAATATGGACCAAACATTTGGCCTGGGAGATATTGTTTCCTGTAATTCTTTGCAATAACATTTGGAGCATCAAGAATTTGGTTCAAATAAAAATATGAATTTGGAAAGGAACTAATTGCTGGATGCATCCTGTACTGCATATCAAGGATGTGATTTGGATGACCCAATGTGCTCAGTCTCGCAAATAAACTTCTTCCAAAGCCAACTTCCAAAGAAACCTATATATCAAGGACGAACATTAGTATTAATTGTCAATGAAAAACTTTCCAACATTTGTGAAAATGTAGGTATTGGGGAACTAAATTAACTAAACAAGACATTTTTCCAATACATACACTACTCTCAACCATTGCCGGTAGCTGTCGTTCATCTCCAACAAGAATAGCATGGTTTATGTCTGGAAGGAGAAGAGGAATGATGGATTCACATTCCTTCAACTGTGCAGCTTCATCAATCAATAAAACGTCTAGAGGTTCCATGGGAACAGAATGCAGCTTAAAGGAGCTGGAAGCAGTGCAAAATATTAATGAAGCCGCTTGTAAACAGAACTCTCTGACTGACTCTTTAGTTGCAACATCTGGCAGGTTGAGGCCACCAAGTGAAACTTGAAGGGTTCTTAACAGAGAGAGGCATTCAGTTCTGCTCTGGCACAATGAGTATTCAGCAACACTTACAACAACCGACTCAAAATATCTGTCTTGACTTTCTAGAGGAGAGAAAAGCTCTTCCAGTTTTTCACAAGAAATAATATTATCAAACAACAGAGTTTGAAATGAATCCAGTGAGTAAATAAGACGGGCCAAATCTTTCAAGTTATGTTCCATAATACAACTTCTGGCTACATGAGTACATAAGATGGAAATAGAGTCTTTGAGTGACGATGCTATAGACAGAAACCTTTCTCTGACAAACTCGATGAAAGATTTGTGCATCCTCACACCAGAATCTGAAGGTTTGTTATCTTTTGCCCCACTAGATTTTGTATCAACAATTTGATCTTGTTCCGTTCTCATCTCGTTCTCAATGAATATATGATAATCGGAAACACAATCTTCAAGAAGAACAATCATTGAACCAAAAACATATTTCCAACCATTAGGTGGGGTGAAACATGGCATGAGCTGCTTGACACGATAGTCCAAATATATCGCTTCAATTTCTCCACCAACTTTGAGCCGCTCATGATTCCCAAATAATATCATGTCTCCTAAATTACAGAACAAAGCGTCAGAATTGCTATCAAATGATTCTATCACCATGCTCAAGACACGTGATGCCACTTCCTTAATGGCAACATTAGTCGGAGCACAAACAAGAGTCCTACAGTTCATTTTGAATAGAGCAAAAAGCAATGTGCCCAAAGTTTTAGTTTTTCCGGTTCCTGGTGGACCCCAAATAAGATCCACGGTAGAGTTATGACTGCAATGAAAGGAAGAAAGGCAAGCACAAATTGCCTTGTTTTGCGACTCGTTCAACTCAGATGACAACCTTTGATATGTTGCATCATCTTTAAGACCATCAGTCATCGGAGAACAGTAATCACAACTTTCGTCAACCTGCACACCAACGGCAAAAACTAAATGTCAAAATATGTCATACTTGGAAATAGCCACAGACTCAATAACAATAAACTAGAAAATGTCATTCACAAATTCATACACAATACAATTTCTAACCACATACATTCAAAAAAGTTGTTACAGATAACTATAACAAACAATCAGCAATAAATATAAAAATAACCCGAACTTCGCTGCAGTGATTATGCTTTGTTATAGTACAAGTTAACACTACAAATGTTTGATAGGAACAACTAACTCAAATCCTTAACATAAAGATAACTTTCTTACCACATCACTAGCACATAAAATCTTCTGAACCAGCTTCGAATCTCCATCCATATGCAGCGCGTTCCATATCCTTCTATTAGGCGTTATATTCGTCAAGAATATAATAAACAAAGATTTCTGCCCCATTTCATCAATGTCAATGTCTTTAGAAGAAATCACTTTAAAAGTAGACATAAGTTTAGTATCATCATCCTCAGCATGAACCTCTTCATCAAGAATTCCGGCCGACAACACAAAACTCCACGTTTTTCCCCACCTTGTTAAATCATTAACACTTTCAGGTTTAAAGTCAGCCAAAATAAAAACATCTCCACACAATGTTTTGTACAGTTCTTTTCCATGACCAGAAGACCTATTTCTCCAACTACCAGTTTTAACAACATAGTGATTCCTATGATGTGAACGTGATGTAGACATTTCAAGAGAAACAACTTCAGCATAAGGTGAACAAGACAAAATCTCCATACAAGAACATAGTTGTGCTCTTGTTTCATCCAACAATGGATACACAAATGACTGAAAATATTGCTCAGTAGATTTGAACGATAAATCAATATGACCCACCTGCAAAAAAAAACATTTTTTTACTAAAATGTAATGAAAAAAGCAAAAAGGAAAGATAATGTGACAAAGAGTAACATAAGAAAGTTGAAACCTTGTTTTGGTAAAGTTGTTCATTAAAAATGTCTTCAAGAGACCAAGAAAACATAGTGTTAATGAAGTTGTGATCTTCATGGTAACTAGTCTTCTTCCTCTTCTTTCTTGAACTTGAACTTGAATGATTCATTGCGTTTTCTTTGTAAGTTGTAACAACCAAGAATTTCAAGAGGTTTTCACTTTTCAGTGAACCGAGTAAAAGCTTGAAAATGGAAAACACACACAGTGGAAATGGAAAACTAGAAAGAACAGAAATGAATTTCTTAACAACAAAGAACACAGATACTAAAAAGGGCTTTTTCTTTATTAAATGATTTTGGTACGGTAATAAAGATCGGTTTTTGAAAATCCTTTTTTAATTAAAAATAAACAAAAAATTATTTTCTTTTTAGTTCTACTTTAACCCAAGGATGTAGTTGAGCGATTTGGGTTCATTCTCCCTTAACCAAGGTTTGAGGGTTCGATCTTCACCTTGGGTATGGAGTAGCTTTAAATCTTTGGGTCAGCTATCTCATATCGAGGGTTCCTCCAATCTAGCGAGGGAATACTCACTGCGTTCGGCGGTGGATATCCCGGTCTCGACCAAAAAAAATTACAATAAATAAAAAGTATTACTTGAAATTAATTTTGCTATCCAATCTAAAGAGAGAATAGTCGCTGCGTTCGGCGGTAGATACTCCGATCTCAACCAAAAAAAATTAATTTTGTTATTCAGTGTCTCAGTTCAATTGGCAAAAATATCAAAATTATTAGATCGATGTATATGATTGAAATTTGATTTTTAACCACTCTATTTTATGTATGTGAGTTTTTAATGTCTTTGTCATTTTGTTTTTATATCAAAAAATAATAACTTTGATGTACTACAATACCTTTTTGGATTTAATCAAACTTTTATTTTAATGAAAAAAAGGTTGAAATTTAATTTTTGGATTTAATAAAATATTTTAATGTAAAAAATGGCAGGGTCCTTTAGGTTTCTTTCTTAACAAGTTTGCACACTTGTTGTGTGGATATTTTGTCTCATACTCTCATTGTAACCAAACCAGTACAGTGAATAACCAACCAGAACCAGTAGCTGGGTCGTTTCTTTTCGTTACGGTCTTTACCTATACACTTTTTGTAGTATTCTATGTTAGGATAGGAGTACACAAATTTGAATTCATTTTCACTTTATTAACATATTTAAAATAGACACCATTGTTTATTACTCCCTCCGTCTTATAATATAAAAGAAGAAACAAAAATTACACTTATTAAAAAAAAAATAATGATTGGAATATATTTTTTTGAAAAAAGTTGTATGGAAAGAATGAAAAATAATTTTTATTAGTTGTTTGTTATAAAAAAATAAGAGAAAAAGTAAACTTTTTTTGAAAAGATAAATATTTGAACTTTTTCTCTTATATTTCAGGACAAAAAAATTGAGTTTTTCCTCTGGAGGGAGTATTTTTTTTCTTCAAGTAAACCAATTACTAAACTCACATTTAGATGTGGAGAAATGTGAAATCTAAGTTCGAATATCGGTCATTCAAATAATGACTTTTATAGCTATCATTTGTGCTACACTTATGAGATTATTCATGCACATTATATGTAATGTCTTTACCAACTAAATTAAAAATTACATTAAGAGTTTTTTTTTTTATTATAAGTGATTAAAATTTTAAAGTAAAAAATTATTTATAAAAAATGAATTGGTTTAAATAATAAAGAATTTAGTTTATGATTTGTTCAACGATAAGAAAAATTATATTTAAAGAATTAATTTTGACTAAAATTAAATTGAAAGTAAAATGTAGTTTTTATGTTTGAATATATTCATGTAAAAGTATTTTTCAAAAAAAAAAAGTTCATGTAAAAGTAAATTAGATAATAAATTTAAGTATAAAAATTAATTCTAAGATTATAAACTATAATACAATTTAATGATTTATAACTTACAAAATCAAATATAGTACTCCTTCCTAATAGTTAGTTTTCCATTTTTAGAATCAAAATTAAACCCTCTAAAATTAATTTAGATTCTTAGAATCAATTTCAAACCCTCCAAAATTAAAATCAAATATACAACTAAGAGCATCTTCAATAGGAGTATCTAAGAGAGTTTCATAGACTATTAATGAGCATCTTATTTTTTTTAACCATTGGAGCAATGATGATGTGACATTGATGGTATCAAAATAATGATTCAAGTACCTTATTTAAGATACCATCAATTTAATGTTAGTTTTTTGTTTGGTAATTGGTATATGTAATTAAACTCTCTCCATATATATAAAAAAATATGAGTATCTTAGGAGTTGCATAATTTTGTACCATTGAAATAAAACATATATAAGTTGCATAAATATTACATGATATTGTAAGAACCACTTATTAATAATATATGATACCCATAGTGGTATCACCATTGGAGATGCTCTAATAGCTTATGTTTAATTGCGATAATTTTGTATAAAGTTCAACTGAAAAGAGAAACTTCATCTTATTTTCAGGTGGAAATAAGTGGCAACTAAAAATTCTTCATTCTTATTACTAGAAGAGTAGTAATTGATTGTGCCTGTTTGGCCCGGCTTAATTTCTACTTTTTTTCTTCTCCTTAAAAATAGTAAAGTAGGAAAAAATTGTGTTTGACTCTACTTCTTTTTATCTTTTACTTCTTTACTTTATTTCTCTAATACTTTTAAAGAGAAATATGACTAAATTCAATTTTATACTTCTCTATTTTGTTTAAGCTAAATAGAAAAGTAGAAAATAAGCCGGGTCAAACGGGCACTATGTTGGTCCTTAATTTTTGTTTTTGTGCAAGGTGTGTAGTCTGTTGCGCAGAAAATTAGTATGTTTCTTTGGAGGAGTATATCAAAAGCTAGTCTCCCACGAGTGAGTGTGGAAAACGTTCAAGAATTACATGACTCGACTATCATTTGTTCTTTAGACAATATTTAATGTACACAAGTCTTTTATGGTGCACAATCTATTCATAAGATTATAATTTATTCATAAAAATCTTTTATTTCAATTTTCTTTTATCCACTAATACCATGTTTATAATCTAACAGGACATGATTCCTATTTGACTACACCAGTTTTAAGTACCAAACTAGTTTGATTTAACAAAAGAAACTACATTTACTGTGCTTTAACAGTTTCACATGATTTTTCCAATCTCAACAAGGAAAGACCAAGGAACAGAAGAAACACATCAAAAAAATTAAAGATCAAACCGTGCTCTTAACTACTACATCCATGAAACTAGTTTTTAACTTAAAAATTTACCTGGATGATAAATAATGCACAGAAATTGATAAATTATCCAGATAATAAGCAATGCAGCCAAGTACATTGACTTGACAATAAACTATGTATTTATTTTATAAAGCAACTCCACCCAATCCCATTTGTTCAATATGAACACAAATCAAAGCATCTTGCACTGTGCAATTACAAGCGCAGATTCGACCATTTTTATTCTGTCAATCAAGTACATGATTTGGAGACATATTATATGAATTTACATAGCTAATAGCAACCAAGTCAATAGTTGGTCTTTACTTTTACTGGAATTAGAGGATAATCAATTTCAAGATCATCTTCCAAACAACAGTTGTCTAAAACAGATGTCAACTTATTTTATGATGCACAAAACCAAGGAAGCTAAGTTGGAATATTAACACAAAAGAACCTGGAACATGAAAACATAATTACATTGATTTCTCCTAACACTAGCAAATATATATCAGCTACAATTAAAAGAGTACATAATAATTACATTTCTACTAACACTAACTTGATTGCCTCGTACTGTTAGGTTCAAAATTACATGGGTAAATAGAATACTAATTTCAAGTAATGGGTAAAATGATAGGCAATAGTATAAATAATAAGAGAAATGAACAGAATGCTAAGTTACAAAATTCATCCACCTCTGCTTCTTCAACGACAACAAATAGAAGATTTTCTGTCAATGCCTACATTGGATGAAGTCATATACTTTATAAACCATAAACCATATACTTTCTTCAAGACATGCAATAATCTGATGAAGCTGGTATTATAGATTTGTTGCTCACAGAACGTGCTAATAAGCACTTGCCTATGAGCTAGAATTTGTTCCTCGACATTAATTTGACTTAAGAAGATGGCATTTCACAAAATCATATGTCAAATCTGCAAACGAAAGAATAACAAAGACTTTGTTGCTTGAATGTTTTTCTTGGATCAACTTAGTTGGCTTCAAAGGTTTTTGCCCTTCACTTTATAGTAGGGTTGTAGATTCATGATTGCACAATTGACATCAACTGTTTTTTAAGTAACAAACTGTGGAATCGTTATCTTCCATTGAAATTCACTAACAAGATAACTTACAAAATTGTCAACAATTTTGGTTAGCCTACTGTGCACACACTAAAACAATAGAAACCATATGATGATGATCATGCAAAATAATTACGAGGATTAGTGAAAATGTTAAATCCAATGTAAAAGTTAAAAATTTCATTTGGTAACAAATAGTACATTGAGGATCTAAAAATTAATTAAAGAATGTAAGTAAAAAAAAAAGTAGATGAAAATTTCATGATGTTTATATAATCATTACCATATGATGTGTAATTTAGTGTCTACACACTAGTCAAACTAAGTTACCCTGAAAAATAAATCTCAATAGAAGATAACGACTCCATAGCCTGTTGCATAAAAACACTTTAAATCAATTATGCAAAGATGAACATACAACCTTACCATAAAGGCAATCCAACATGGGGGCAACAACATTAAAGATAATCAAGCTTATCTGATAGATACCCAATTAGAGATCATAATACTTGACACCAATGTTGTTGCATAGCTACCAGACTCACTCACCTCACTACTTATACTAAAACATAACAACATCCCAACAAAACCCACTCCTTATTTACCATATATTCGTATGATACTCCTTTACACAATAGCTTTTTTTACTTATGATGGATCTCTATAATTATCCAAGCAAAACATTGAAACAACAACAGTCTATTATGTTTTCATTTGTAAATCTATCAGACAATTTTGTGAAACGGATCATCTTAGTGTCAACTGTCAAGTTATGCAGATAAACAAATTATGCATAATCAATGACCTCAAGAAAATAGTCAGATTTATCTAACAAAAGAAGACATGACTATGCTCCTTTGAGGTTTATATGGCCAATTACCTAAACCAGAGTCTCAAAAGAATAAAGGGTAATTAGAAAAACATGATAGTAATAGTGAACAATATATCAAAAGAAAACAATGAGATCATAAATAGTAAAAGATATTATGTAATAAAGAGTATGATAAGAAGATATGGTAAATAATGAGTACGATAAGATGCTTTGATGATGTTATGGTTTAGTAGTATACAGTAAGGTGAGTGGTTTGTTGTATGCAATGAAATTGGAGTCAAACATTATGGTTAGCCATATATGGTTAGGCATAGAGAGAATTTTCTCATTCTCCAAGAAGCTTGGCTCTAGGGGGATTGGAGATTATTTTCCATAGAAAGCTAAGCAATCCATAAAAAGTGGAGAACATTCTTCAACAGTCTTCGATAACAACTAAACATGATATTTCACCCCAATCTCATTGCATAGCTACAAGACAACACTCACCTCACTAGTTATACTAAAAGATAACAACATCTAAACATATCACACTCATTATTTATCATATATTCATATCATACTCTTCTTTGTTACTGTTACATAATAGCTTTATGTACTTATGATGATCGCTATAATTACAAGAGAAAAACATTGAAACAAGAAAAATCTATATTATGTTTTCGTTTGTAAACTTAACACATACAGTATTTTTGTGAAATGGATCAAGTTTTTGTCAAGTTAAGCAGATAAACAAATTATTGATAATGAATAACCTCAAGAAAATATTAATAATCAGATCTATCAAACAAAAGTAGACATGACTATGCTACTTTGAGATTTATGTGGTCAATTTCTTGAATATTCGGCGAAAATTGGAGATACTAGATCTCAATCGGAGATGTTAAACTCTTGCAAACAATAACCGCCACTTTCAAGAGCACAAATTAGAATCTCGTGAAGCAATGGAATCACTGAAAAAATAAAAGTCTAATTAGAAAAACAAGAGTGATATTTATGCAGTAAAAGAAGAAAGGTTTGAAACGAGTGACCTTAGCGGCGGAGAGAGTGTGAGGGTGTTGTTTGGATTAGGGTTTCAGTGTATCATTCAATCGTGTGTATTTAAAGAAGAAGGATTCGCCACAATAGGAAAAAAATTAAATAAAACGCGGTATTAAGTATTATTGGAAATTGTGAATCAGATTTCCCGCCCTAATAATTGGACCCCATTCCCCCCAAATGAGAAGGAAATTTCTCTTTTGCCCCCCATATTTCTCTTTTTCCCTCCTAACTACCTCTTTATCTTTAGGGGGTGTTTAAGCAAAATTCGGGACGTAGATCCCGAAATGCATTTCGGGATATAGAACCCGAAATCATTTCAGTATTGATGCTAAAAGTTCAGCATTGATGCTGAACATAAAAATTTGCACCATTTCACCCCAGAAGTTCAGCATCGATGCTAAAATTAAAAACTTGCACAATTTCGGGATCTACATCCCGAACCTCATTTCGGGATCTACGTCATGAATTGAAGGACAATTTGGAGTTTTAGAGGATTAAAAAGAGTATAGAGGGGGCTAAAGAGAATTTTTCAATGCGAAGAGGGGGGTGGTTAACATTTTAACTGTAGAATTGGATTTTATTTTTTGGGTTGTAATATTGTTGATAGTTAGATAGGATGAAGAAGATTCTGGGTTTGTTCCACAATTGCCTATGTACTTTTTTTTATTTACTTTACATACGGTTTTATTTTTGGTTGTAAACCAAAACTATCTTCTATTTGTAATTGTAGAGATGTGGTCTATATGTTATCGTTATAAGATTTAAAGAAATTATATATTATAAAAAAAAATTTTAAAGGATTTATGTAATATAAAATGAAAATTTAACTTAAAGGTGTGGTTGAGCGGTTGGGGTTCATCTTCCTTAACCAAAAGTCGAGGGTTTCATCCTCACCTTGGATATGAAGCCGCTTTAAATGTCAGCTATCCCACCAATCGAGGTGCCTATAATCTAGCGAGGGTTTAGTCACTGCGTTCAGCGGTGGATACCCCAGTCAAGACCAAAAAAAATTGAAAATTTAAAAACCTATATGTTATAAAAATAACTTAAAAATTTATGTGGTATAAACTTAAAAAACCTATAGATAGATGTATTTGGCCCAAAGAATTTAATTTTATATATTGTGTGTAGTATCCTTAAGGAAAATACGAGAAACTTAGGTTACCACATAAACAATTTGGAGTTTTCCTTTATATATATAAGATAAGATAAGATTATACTTTTAATTCATACTTGTATAATCATGCATTAAATTAATTTATTAATTAGAGAAGACATAAAGTTTCTACATAGGCAAAATAGAAGCATATGAGCTTTGGTAGCTTCCCTTTATATATATAAGATAACCAATTAAATTGTGCCATGCATTTGTACCCAAAAAAAAAAAAAATTGTGCCATGCATATATTTGTCAAAAATATTTCAAAATCTTACTTTTTTTTTTTTGACTAATTCAAAATCTTACTTATAAAAGTGTTATGATGTGTTTTAATTGAATTCATGTGTAAACAAAAATTTACATCCTAATTTGTCAAAAAAAATAAAATTTACACTAGTATGTTAACCCGTGCCGTGCACGGGATTATTTTCTTTTTAATATTATTTATTAATTTATTTTAAATTATTATTTTAAATTTATTTTAATATTAAATAGTGAATTTCAGATATTTTTTTGATAAACCAAAGGTATTTTTCGCACGCAACTGTAGAGATAAATCCACTCGAGATAACTGGAATCCATTTAAGGGTTTTTTTTTTTAACGGCAAATATTATATTAATAAGATCACATCTATGCACAAGACGAACATAGAACGGCAAAATAAAAGTTACAAAATAATGGCGCCCCGTATATAAGCAGAACGCCATAAAAAACCAAAACCTACACTACCTAAAAGAGATATACTTCTAATCTCATTCTTAGAAGCTACTCTTCTGCTTTCCTACCACCAGAGATCCCTCAACTCGACCCAAAGAGTTGCCAAAAGACACTACCTTCTGAACTCGAATCAAAAGTGCTCAGCCCACCAGATCCAAAGAACAACTTCTTGAATCGAAATAAGGGGACAACGGTAAAAAATAGTTGCTTATAAATAATATGTTTTTGCACACAATATATTATATATGTATCAATATATTATCTAATACATGTGTAAAATAGTTTTATACCAACAGTATTTATAAATTAATAAATTAAATTCATAATATAATGGATAGTTGGGTGCGGGACACACGGGAAATGAACGGTATGAGCACAATTTTTTGAGGATACCTCACATAAATGATAAATCAATGCTATTATGACATAGTGTCCATGATATTTTGTGATAAATTGTGTTTCCAAAATTGACAATGTGGCTGTGCTTGACATCACTTCTTTTCCATTGTTTTTGCATATTAAATATTTATTTTTAAAAGTGCACATTAAATATTATTATAATCAAATATATACAATATTTATTTGTATAAGTAATGTGAATATATTGTGATTTGATTTATGGTATGAATATTTAGAAAATATAGTTAAATTGTTTAAATAATTATACATATATTTAATAATGTATCAAAAAATATATATCACAAAACTCCCACATTGTGATATATTTTTGGTCCCTATAATTATTCTCATAATTTATCTTTAATACATATAAATAGACAGTCTTGCATATAACAAAACTAATACATTTTTTCATAAAAAAAACTCACATTTAGTGATATTCCTAAGTTTATTGTAGATTCATTCAGTTTAATCTCATCAAACTACATTTTTTTAAACACAATGTATATTAAGATATATTTTCAAATTTTAAAATAAACAAAAAATAGACAACTTTGCATATCAAAAGCTCCGGATTTTTACGTCAAAAAAAAACCTTCACATATAGTGATGTTACTATGTTTATTGTATATTTATTCATCTAAATCTCATCAAACTACATATTTTTAAAATGCAGTGTAAATTAAGATATCTTTTTCCATCGTTGTCCCACTTTGTTTGAACTTGTTTCATAGTAATCCACGTGTAAAATTTTTTAAAAAAAATATAATCCTTAATATCACAAAACTTTGTCCCCGTTACATAACTCAGGTGGTAAGAGCTGAGGAACATATAAGTTGGAGAGATCCAGGGATCAATTCCTAGCGGGACAATTTATCTTTCCGATCTACCAAAAAAACATATATCATAAAACTCCCACATTGTGATATATTTTTAGTCCCTATAATTATTCTCACAATTTATCTTTTTAGGGTTAAATATGTTTTTGATCCCTATAAATATTCCAAATTTTATTTTTAGTCCCTCTAAAAATTTTCTTCGACTTTTTGTCCCCATAAAATTTTTCATCTTCACTTTTGGTCCCTCATTTTAAATAAACTCATAAGTAGAATTCATATTTTTGAATAAAAAGTTTGCAGAAAAGTTTATAAAATTATAATGATCTCTCCAAAAAAAAAAATTAGAATTTTTTACCAAAATAGGAATTAATTATGAATTTTTAAACTTTTTGTGGTTTAAAATTCATATATAATTTATATTTTGTTAAAAAATTCCAATTTTTTTAGGGAGAGATTATCATAATATTTTTCACATTTGTTAAAAAATATTAGAGAAACTCTAATTGAATGACACATAAGCAAATTTTCTTGAGAATGCACGAGAGAGCTCCGTGGAACTATCGTAATGTATATAATAGAGATAAGAACCTCTCCCACGTACAAAAATTTAGAATTTTTTAACCTAAGATGAATTATTTATAAATTTTTAAACGCAAAAAACTAAAAAATTCATATTAAATTAATGTATTGGTAAAAAAAATTCATCTTTTGTAATAGAGATCCCCATAATGTACTAAACATGTCAGCGGAATTTTTTTTAAAATTTTGAATGATATACTCGAGTTAAATGATAGATAAGGACCAAAAATTATGATAGGAAATATTTGAGGGACCATAACCTGTTGAAGATTTTTTTAGGGACTAAAAATAAAATTTTGTATATTTATAGGGACTGCAAACGTATTTATTCCCAAAAAAAATCTAAAAAAAGACTGCAAACGTATTTATTCACAAAAAAAAATCTAAAAAAAATATAAAAAAAAAATCTTAGAAAAGTTCTAATTGAATGACACATAAGCAAATTTTCTTGAGAATGCACGAGAGAGCTCCGTAGAACTATCGTAATGTATATAATAGAGATATAATAGAGATAAGAACCTCTCCCACGTACAAAAATTTAGAATTTTTTAACCTAAGATGAATTATTTATAAATTTTTAAACGCAAAAAACTAAAAAATTCATATTAAATTAATGTATTGGTAAAAAAAATTCATCTTTTGTAATAGAGATCCCCATAATGTACTAAACATGTCAGCGGAATTTTTTTTAAAATTTTGAATGATATACTCGAGTTAAATGATAGATAAGGACCAAAATTCATGATAGGAAATATTTGAGGGACCATAACCTGTTGAATTTTTTTTTAGGGACTTAGAATAAAATTTTGTATATTTATAGGGACTTCAAACGTATTTATTCCCAAAAAAAATCTAAAAAAAAGATTGCAAACGTATTTATTCCCAAAAAAAAATCTAAAAAAAATATGCTAAGTATGCAACTGAATTACCCTACAAAAAATATCTAAAAAAAATATCAAAAAAAATCTTAGAGAAACTCTAATTGAATGACACATAAGCAAATTTTCTTGAGAATGCACGAGAGAGCTCCGTGGAACTATCCTAATGTATATAATAGAGATAAGAACCTATAATGTACTAAATATGTCAGCGAAAAAAAATTTAAAATTTTGAATGATATACCTGAGTTAAATGAAAAATAAGGACAAAAAATCATGATAGGAAATATTTGAGGGACCATAACCTGCTGAAATTATTTTTAAGGACTAAAAATGAAATTTTGTATATTTATAAGGACTGCAAGCGTATTTATTCCAAAAAAAAATTCTTAGAGATGCTTTAACTGAATGACACATAAGCAAATTTTCTTGAGAATGCATGAGAGAGCTCCGTGGAACTATCGTAATGTATATAATAGAGATAGAGATAAGAACTTATAATGTACTAAATATGTCAGCGAAAAAAATTTTAAAATTTTGAATGATATACTCAAGTTAAATGAAAATAAGGAAAAAAAATCACGATAGGAAATATTTGAGTGACCATAACCTGCTGAAATTATTTTTAAGGAGTAAAAATGAAATTTTGTATATTTATAAGGACTGCAAGAGTATTTATTCCAAAAAAAAATTCTTAGAGATGCTCTAAATGAATGACACATAAGCAAATTTTCTTGAGAATGCATGAGAGAGCTCCGTGGAACTATCGTAATGTATATAAAATAGAGATAGAGATAAGAACCTATAATGTACTAAACATGTCAGCGGAAAAAAATTTAAAATTTTGAATGATATACTCGAGTTAAATGAAATATAAGGACAAAAAATCACGATAGGAAATATTTGAGGGACCATAACCTGCTGAAATTATTTTTAAGGACTAAAAATGAAATTTTGTACATTTATAGGGACTGCAAACATATTTATTCCCAAAAAAAAATCAAAAAAATATGTTAAGAATGCAACTGAATTACGCTAAAAAAAATATCTAAAAAAAATATAAAAAAAAAATCTTAGAGAAGTTCTAATTGAATGACACATAAGCAAATTTTCTTGAGAATGCATGAGAGAGCTCCGTGGAACTATCGTAATGTATATAATAGAGATAGAGATAAGAACTTATAATGTACTAAATATGTCAGCGAAAAAAATTTTAAAATTTTGAATGATATACTCAAGTTAAATGAAAATAAGGAAAAAAAATCACGATAGGAAATATTTGAGTGACCATAATCTGCTGAAATTATTTTTAAGGAGTAAAAATAAAATTTTGTATATTTATAGGGACTGCAAGCGTATTTATTCCAAAAAAAAATTCTTAGAGATGCTCTAACTGAATGACACATAAGCAAATTTTCTTGAGAATGCATGAGAGAGCTCCGTGGAACTATCGTAATGTATATAATAGAGATAAGAACCTATAATGTACTAAACATTTCAGCGAAAAAAATTTTAAAATTTTAAATGATATACTTGAGTTAAATGAAAAATAAGGACAAAAAATCATGATAGGAAATATTTGAGGGACCATAACCTGCTAAAATTATTTTTAAGGATTAAAAATGAAATTTTGTATATTTAAAGGGATTGCAAACATATTTATTCCGAAAAAAAAATCTAAAAAAAATATGCTAAGAATGCAACTGAATTACGCTAAAAAAAATATCTAAAAAAATATAAAAAAAAATCTTAGAGAAGCTCTAATTGAATGACACATAAGCAAATTTTCTTGAGAATGCATGAGAGAGCTCCGTGGAACTATCGTAATGTATATAAAATAGAGATAGAGATAAGAACCTATAATGTACTAAACATGTCAGCGGAAAAAAATTTAAAATTTTGAATGATATACTCGAGTTAAATGATAGATAAGGACCAAAAATTATGATAGGAAATATTTGAGGGACCATAACCTGTTGAAGATTTTTTTAGGGACTAAAAATAAAATTTTGTATATTTATAGGGACTGCAAACGTATTTATTCCCAAAAAAAATCTAAAAAAAGACTGCAAACGTATTTATTCACAAAAAAAAAATCTAAAAAAAATATAAAAAAAAAATCTTAGAAAAGTTCTAATTGAATGACACATAAGCAAATTTTCTTGAGAATGCACGAGAGAGCTCCGTAGAACTATCGTAATGTATATAATAGAGATACAATAGAGATAAGAACCTCTCCCACGTACAAAAATTTAGAATTTTTTAACCTAAGATGAATTATTTATAAATTTTTAAACGCAAAAAACTAAAAAATTCATATTAAATTAATGTATTGGTAAAAAAAATTCATCTTTTGTAATAGAGATCCCCATAATGTACTAAACATGTCAGCGGAATTTTTTTTAAAATTTTGAATGATATACTCGAGTTAAATGATAGATAAGGACCAAAATTCATGATAGGAAATATTTGAGGGACCATAACCTGTTGAAATTTTTTTTAGGGACTTAGAATAAAATTTTGTATATTTATAGGGACTTCAAACGTATTTATTCCCAAAAAAAATCTAAAAAAAAGATTGCAAACGTATTTATTCCCAAAAAAAAAATCTAAAAAAAATATGCTAAGTATGCAACTGAATTACCCTACAAAAAATATCTAAAAAAAATATTAAAAAAAATCTTAGAGAAACTCTAATTGAATGACACATAAGCAAATTTTCTTGAGAATGCACGAGAGAGCTCCGTGGAACTATCCTAATGTATATAATAGAGATAAGAACCTATAATGTACTAAATATGTCAGCGAAAAAAAATTTAAAATTTTGAATGATATACCTGAGTTAAATGAAAAATAAGGACAAAAAATCATGATAGGAAATATTTGAGGGACCATAACCTGCTGAAATTATTTTTAAGGACTAAAAATGAAATTTTGTATATTTATAAGGACTGCAAGCGTATTTATTCCAAAAAAAATTTTTTAGAGATGCTTTAACTGAATGACACATAAGCAAATTTTCTTGAGAATGCATGAGAGAGCTCCGTGGAACTATCGTAATGTATATAATAGAGATAGAGATAAGAACTTATAATGTACTAAATATGTCAGCGAAAAAAATTTTAAAATTTTGAATGATATACTCAAGTTAAATGAAAATAAGGAAAAAAAATCACGATAGGAAATATTTGAGTGACCATAACCTGCTGAAATTATTTTTAAGGAGTAAAAATGAAATTTTGTATATTTATAAGGACTGCAAGAGTATTTATTCCAAAAAAAAATTCTTAGAGATGCTCTAACTGAATGACACATAAGCAAATTTTCTTGAGAATGCATGAGAGAGCTCCATGGAACTATCGTAATGTATATAAAATAGAGATAGAGATAAGAACCTATAATGTACTAAACATGTCAGAGGAAAAAAATTTAAAATTTTGAATGATATACTCGAGTTAAATGAAATATAAGGACAAAAAATCACGATAGGAAATATTTGAGGGACCATAACCTGCTGAAATTATTTTTAAGGACTAAAAATGAAATTTTGTACATTTATATGGACTGCAAACATATTTATTCCCAAAAAAAAATCAAAAAAATATGTTAAGAATGCAACTGAATTACGCTAAAAAGAATATCTAAAAAAAATATAAAAAAAAAATCTTAGAGAAGTTCTAATTGAATGACACATAAGCAAATTTTCTTGAGAATGCATGAGAGAGCTCCGTGGAACTATCGTAATGTATATAATAGAGATTCCAAGTGCATAGCAATTAAATTCTAAAATAAGTGACTAGAATTCTTTTATTGTAAAAAAAGTTGAATTGAATTATGATTTTTTTGATTTCAAATTAACGAATAAAATATATTATTAAACGTATAATTTCTATATTAGTAAATCCGAATAAAATTGCTCCAAAAAAAAATTCCGAATAAAATGTTCAAAAAAAAAAATCGAATACAAAATATTAGGATTGGATGATGGTGAATCTGAATTTAGAAAAGATTGTAATGGAATGATACTTATGTATCTAATACTTAAATATATTTTTTTGAAAGGATCTAACACGTAAATCTTAATAAATGGATTTTGAATCTTAATTCATACATATAACATGTGATCTTTCTATCAATTGAATCATATTTATGGAGATAAATTAGATTTTTATATTTATGGGTTAGTTAGGAATAAAATTTAGAACATTACTTTGAATTGATATTTGATTGATGCTTTTTTTTTTTACCAAAAGAAACTCGATCCATTTCATTATTCAAAATATTGTAAATACAAGAAGGTATCAGATTATAAATATAACGATTAGTCGAATAGGCCGCTCTTGCTATGACACTATTCGTTTGTGTTTGACAAACTTTACTTCAAAGTTAGAAAAATTAGTATAACAAGGATTGAATACTAGATATAATTGCATCAACAACTACTTTAGAATCACATTCAAAAATGACTTGGGTGAAAGCCTCGTTGGATTATTTGACACATTGTTTCTTTAATTGCCAATGCCTTTTCTTCAATGATGTCGAGCTTTTATTAATAATGTTCGAGCCTTCAACTGTGGGACTGCTAGTATATCTCTCGCAATATGCTCTAGAAACAGAGATGTGATTTTACTTGCATCCCACTGTTTTTGATTTGGCAGCATTAGTTGTTGCAATTTCATATTATATGAATATTGCAATTTTGGGGTGCACTAACCCAACTATTATTACTATTCATCATCCATTTTACATCACATTTAGGGTGCGTTTGTTTGAGATTAAAATAAAATAGATTTTTTTAAAAAAAATTTATTTTGAAAAAATAGATTTATTTTGTAGAGATTTTGAAAAAAATCTAAAGTTGTTTTGTGTTTGTTTATAATTAAAAAAATCATTTTTGATAACAAACACATGGTTCATATTCTTAAAAAAATAGATTTTGAAAAAAGCTATTCAAAATAGCTTTTCATTTTGAAGAGAAAAATGATTTTTTTAACAAAATGATTTTTATGAAAATCTAAAACAAACACATCAAAAATAAAAAAAGTGATTTATTTAACAAAAAAATAGATTTTTTTGAGAAAAAATCTCAAACAAACGGGCCCTTATTTTGCTTCCATCACCAATCATCCATCTACAATCTTGCATCAAAACTCGTATAGATTTCTATATGCTCCTCCAAACATAACTTAGGTTATTACCGAGAGTAGCATCAAAGAGTGACAACTGAGGGAAATACCTTACTTTAAAGAGTCTAGTAACCAACATGTATGGCTTTGCTACGAAGTTCCACCCTTGTTTCACCACCATTGCCGAGTTGAATACTAGAAGGTCTCGAAATCCTAATCCTCTATCTTTCATTCCTTTGTTGTTATTAATCACTAGATAATAACCCGCGCGTTGCGCGGGTGAACGTGCGGATGAAATATAATATAAGTATGTACGATGATGCAATTTAGCATGATTTCAAATAAGTTAGAGAAAGTTAATATATTTGATGATATATAAAAGACAGAATATATAAACACACGGAAGCAATAGAGAGTGAAAATATATTTGATTATTATAAGCTGATATTGCATAAGTATTATGAGAATAAAATACTTCACATTTAGATTACATACATTCAAGGTAAAGCAAAACAAGAATTGATTTTATGGAGAAGGATTTTTTGCTTTTATACTCATCTACAATCACAATTTGCTACTTAAAACAATATAGTTTAATTTGGGTTACCAATATACGTCGACGTCGTAAGATATACTATGCTACAATTTCCTTCTAGAATGTCAAGGCTCATAAGGATTATGATTAAATACAAATTAGTAATTATATATGTTATGTCATTTGACAATATTGAGAAGATAATCTTATTGTGAACAATGTAAATCATTATACCCTCGAATGTCTTTTAGCAGCTGTCTGTCTCAACTGCAAAATTTAGGCATATGATCAAACAATAAAGTCAACAAAAAATAGGAATCAAACTAAGCTCGGTTTGAGATAAAGATGAACAATAAATTAGTTCATTACAATGTAAATGAACGAAAGACATGATGAGAGAAAAAAACTGTCAACATAGAAATATTGAACAAAAGTATTAGTCATACTTATAAATTTATAATCACAATGCAATTTGTAGTAGAAAGGAGTTTTTCCAATATATCATGGAGACGTAAGGTATATAAACTACATTTCAAAATTACAATACCTGATCAATGGATTTTGGTTGGACAAAATAGTTTGTAGCAATTTCTAGCTGCTTGTTCCTTTTTGTTTTAGCATTCTCAATTTCTCATGTCTCGTAAAGATGCTTTAACTCCTCTATTAAATTGATTGTGCTATCAATTATTGACACTTGATTCCCTTGTTTTAGAACCACAAATAAATTTTAGTATTAACATTTTCATAGTAACCAAGACAAAGATGATGAGCAAAATTTGGAAAACAAATTTATGTCAGGTGTTATTTAGCTTTATGATAAGTAAAAATACAAAACCAACCTTTTGAACATACCTTGATTGTTAAACTGTAACTGTGACGTAGCTACATACAAACTGGTACCAGCCACTCTTGGTGAATCGATCACCAGCCGCAATATTTGTATTGAAAGGAGTAGTAAAACTTAAAAGCTTCGATGGGAAATGCATAAAAGCCCATTTCCCAATTCTTAAGACGATATCGAGCAAGTGTTGAAGAATATCAATCCGCAAACTATGTGAATGAAATGTTGGAGTGGAGTATGTTTCTAGACGTGGCTAGGGTGGCTTCACTTTAGGGAAGATTGGTGGTGTGTTTTAGCTAGTGCTTAGTGGTAGGTTATTGCTTTGTGGGTGCGGGGTTGGTTTTCCTCCTGCTTGTTGATCCGAGAGATTTAGGCAATTTGCCCATGGTTGAACTTGAATGGCTTGTAAAGAAAATGAAAGAGTTATTATGCCAAAAAAAGTAACGGTAGTAGGAGTAATGTAGAAGAAAATGAATAACAAACAAAAACATAACTGACAAAGAAGGATTGTAAAAGGTGTGGATGTTAAAATAATCCGACAATAAGAATTAAGATGCAATTAATTCAAGAATTTTAATATGCCATGGTGTGGAAAATTGGAAATACAATGTGGGAGGTCTAAGAATAAGGTGTACACATCATATTTTGGCTGATGAGGCAAATTTTAGTATACTTGGATAAAACAAAGTGAAGTGGCAACACCACAATTTAAGTCTCTGATTTAATAAATTAATAAAGTAGATCCTTTCATCTCCTTGATCAAAGTATCCGGCAAAAGGTTTGTTTCTATCTCTCTCATATACTAAAGGTGTTTTTTTAAAAGTGACAAACGAATAAGGTGGCTCTTATACTAACTAGAGCGGCTATTTCTTGGGCTAGTCGATATTTCTTTGAGTTGATACCTCCATGTATTGAAACAATGTTACGTAATGAAATGAATTGATTTTGTAATTGTCAATAAAAAAAATCGACGATGTGACTCTTTTTTATGTACCTTTTTCCCACAAATTTTATTTTACTTTTTTACAATCGTTTTTCCTTGCTAAAACATTCATTCTTCTATTAAATATTAGTTGATTAATTCAGTAGTAATTGACACGAAAGTTTGTGTAAGATTAGAGGAAGATGGTATGATTATTTTTGTAAGAGTGGAAAAAAGGAACGAAAGAAACAAATTATTCTGTACTCTGAATACAACTTTTAAAATACAATGATTTAGTTATAAGATAGGAGGTTTCGAGAGAGACTTGAATAAGAAAGATAAGAGGACATGTAGAGATAAATGTTTGAAGGTTTGACATGTGAGAAGGAGGGAAATGGTTTAGTTATTGAGGGATGAAATACGTGAAATGTGTGGAGTGATGGTAGGTAATGAGCTAGTGAAAATTGTCAGGTGTTATGAATCAGGGGTTGTAAAGACTTGAACACAACAAAGACCCAGTGTAACAAAAGGATACATTCTCATATCAATATAAATCTTCAAAATACTTTTCAAAAGTTTACTGCAAAGATTCCACAAAATTTACAATAACCAAACAGTTTAACTTTGAAGTGTTAGCTCAAAAATTACTACATCATTTGCATGAACGAAAGACCTGACAATTTTCACTTACCCTTTTTCCCTTTCTTGTTTTTCTTTTTGTTTTTCTTCCCTCCCTTGGTATTTTCCTTGGCCTTTCCATGTCCTGAATTAACTGCACCTTGAGAAGTATTTGAGTTGGACATGTCATCATTTGATTCCTTCAAAATACTTTGCTCGTGTTGGTCATCATTGCCTACTTCAGCGCTGACTTGTGATGGATCCGACTCAACATTGGTATTCCTCTTTTGCAAAGCTAAACTCAGTTGATCCAAGAAGCATGCTACTGTTGATCGTCTTAAAAGAATTTTCTTTGAAAGTTCATTTAGAGCGTTCATCTCAACGATAGAATTGCTGGAATAGACACAACAAAAAAATTAATTAATGAGTAAGTAAAGCAAAAACAGAAAATCATATATCAATGTCTTAAAGTGCTTGTTTCAAAAAAAAATGTCTTAAAGTGCTGAATAGTGTTGGAGAGCTAACTAAAAAATTTATACAATTATTTATGACAAGTTACTTTTATAACTTACCTCATGTTCATAGAGCCTCGAAGTAGCTTCATTTCATCAAGCAAGCTCGCCAAATCCTCCTTAACATTTTTGTTTTCCAGCTTAATATTGATTGACAAATTCAAAAGTTGAATGCAACGATCCAAAAGATCCTAGAAAGAATGAAAAAAGTGAGAAAAAAAAATCTAGTGATAAAAGAATATAAATATTAACCTTGTAATATAAGCAAATTTTATTGGAACATAACAAAATAAATTGACTAACCTTTATCATTGAGGAATCAGGTGAAACACTATTAAGACATGATACATTACTTGCAGATGCTAAAAGTTCCAACAAATTCCAGAAGCCATCGACATTCAAAGGGCTGTTGTTTTCATCTTTTATCTGTCGATCTGATGCCTGATCCGAGACAGAAGCAGAGCTTTCATTAGGAAGGTTTGAAGTAGACTCAATAGATGTGGAATCAGAAGCTTCTGTTACAGTTTCCTCTCCCACAACTCTACTTGGAAATATTGTTTCTAATATGAGCTGTCTTTTTTGACATATCGTTAAATCAACAAAGATGGCATTGGAACATACAATTTCGGGAGCATTGTTCTGAAACTTGGCAATTACCAAAGGGTTGTCGATAACTTTAAATGCTTCAGCAAAGACATCCAAACCCAAGTGTTTCTTTCCTTTCCGAAGAACATTTAAAAATTCCAATGGCAGTTGACTGGTTATGTTGCTCTTCGCCAACAAATTGCGAAGTAACTTCAAATACTTCCCATCACCAGAGCTGAGAAGAAGCAAACACATCGAAACAACCAACCTAAGGAGAAGCGATGGAAAATATTTCCTCACATCCAAGTTTGATTTTTTAATCCAGGTTTTGGTACCATTTTCATCACAAACAACCTCCCAGAGGATATTCGCAATGAAATCATGGACATCTCTCATGTCTGGCCATCGTACAGCCATAAAGTTCAAATTTGTAAGGGAGTTTTCATTTTGGCAAAGAAGCCATTCAGCGAAAGATGACTTTGATGCATAGATGAACCCCTTCAAGCAAGAGGTCAACAGCAGTAGCCGTTCAACAAGATACATAAAGCAACTAGGAGATATATAGTCAACTTCATCTCTCCAATTCACACTGAAAGTACACTGCAATGCAACATGAAGCTTACAAATGCGATGCATCTCTAAAACAACTTTATTGCCCTGTAAAATTTCATGTCCGGAGTACAACCGTAAGCTCTGAATGAAATCTTTCCAGGGTTTGTTATCTTCAACCTTTGTCATAATTTGCACAAACAGTTCATCTTTTACATTAGGTGTGCCAAGAAGCATAACTACCACCCTTCCAATTAGACCATAGGTCCATCTACCTTTCTGTTTACTATTTTCATTGATGACTTCTTTCATTATATCCTGCCAAGATTCAGTTATTCTTTGATAAACCATTTCCTTTGCCAGTGATTTCTTCCAGTCAAGGGGAACTACATGGGGGAATAAACACTCAATTGGCTTTCTGTAATAACTCTCCAATGTTTTCAAGTTACCGTGGCCATGGCTAAAACATTTTGACTCCAGAAGAAATTTTGAGACCTCATAGATATGCAATAAACACTGCACTTGACAGAACTCAGAAAAAGCCTTATTAAATGAAAACTCATAGAGTGCATCGAGGTTGCGCAAGACAGTCATGCCAACAGAAAGTAATTCTGAACTCCAAAATCTTTTAGCAAAAGAAACTAAAGGCTGAACATCAACAGAGACTAGCCGACCATTCTTCTTTAAAAATTTGTCACCCAACTTGATCGCCCAGTTTGCATCAGGAATGAGCAACAGGTAAATGTCATTCAGATTAGAAATCTGCTTATAAACACCCATATAATTCAATGCAAACTTTACATAACTGCTATAGTGATGCAGCTCTTGAGTTTTAAAATTTGAAAGGGACTCCATCACATGAACAATATTATCCTTCCAACAAGTCCAACAATAAAACAATGACTCCCCAGATAATTTATTTTTCATGATCATGCCTTCGACAGAAACTTCAAACATATTGTCTTGCCAGACATATTTAGAGGAGTTCAGTCGAAAATGAGCATCCAACAGTCTCCACAAACATAATATTTCCCCTCTTATACTGCTATGGATGCGAGAAAATTTCAATTGATTCATTATTTCAAAGTTATTATCATGCTTATTTGACAATATTTCCGCTTCTGTAGATGCAAGCTCATAAAAGCTGCTTGACACTTCCTTTGCAAATATCAATCCTCTTTCCAAAAGGTTGGGCTTCTCTGTAAACTTCTTTAAGGGCCATGCTTGGCTTCCTCCAGACCAAAGAGATTTTGAAAGTACATAGAAAAACATAAGCTCATATGCTTCCGAGAATTCACCAACTTTTCCTAACAAATCAGCCTGACGAAGAATATCACCCATCAACTTTGCAATGTTTACAGCCTCCATAAAGTTTCCCGATTCCTCTTCTAATTCAAGAAGCTCATCAAGTAAGCTTAATGATTGTAAGAACTCACGCTTCAAATCCATCGAATGAAAAGCTCTAACAAATTTCATCATGGATTTTGTATCTTTGTTGCCAAAATATTTCCGAGCACAATTTTCCAGAAACTTCTGTTCAATTGCGTACAAATCATGTTTATTAGCCCAACCAGGATTAGAACTTTCATTTTGCTTCCAATGCTGAATGTAATGTAAGCCAGTGTCGAACAATCCACTTTTTGCACAGATGTTCAAACAATCTGTGTAGAAATTTCCTCTAGCGTACACATGAGCTGCCGTTTCGTGACTACCAGCTAAGTAAAAGCAATCTCCTGCTCTTTTTAAATCAGGCTCCTCACATTTTTCCAAGTAAAGCTTCCCTGTTGGCAAAAATACGATTAGTTTTGAAGTGTAGGAGCTCATTAGGGTACTAAAAAATATTATTATCCTATAATATTTGCTTGTACAACAAAATAAGTTAAATCTCTAACTAAAAAATATTATTATCCTATAATATTTGCTTGAAGTCAATTAAATAGTACTGGTAACTAAAGCTATATTTAGATGAAAGGTATTGTTTTTACACGAATCTGCATAAATATTTTGTACTATCTTACAGTACTTAACCATAAAAATGATGTTGATACAGATTATATATTAGTTTGATTGAATTTCATCTACAAACATCAGAGAAAAATAAATATTAAGCAAAGCATATGGCTTATTATATTAATCCCTCCCATAAATGATTTCTGAGATTATTATAATAAGTAATAACATCTAAAAAAATTCGAGTTGGCTTCGGTACTTTCTTGTTATTGTAAAAGAATGGTCAGTGCTTTATGGTAAATATATTAATTTTCTTAACTTCATGAAATAGTTCTTAAGAAGGGTATTATGTTCTAAAATGATATCCTAATAATTTTCAAGAGAAAATAACATAGATTCCAAAGTTGAAGTTCATACCTGCCCTTTCATAATCTCCCAAATCAGAAAAACATTGGGCAGCAGACTCCGCCATTCCTATACTTTCAAAAATCTCAGCAGCTTCCCTAAGGACTGCATTTGCATCCTCGGGATTCAAGTCATGCAAACGGTTTGCAGTTGCCCTAAGACCAGCAGCCTTAGACTTTTTTTCCCAATACGAGTCCCCTGCCCTTTCGAAACACATTGTTGCCATCTCAAAGTTATTTTGATAATATAACTGCAAAAGGAACAGTCAAAATAAATTATCATTTGGAGCAAAACGAATAGCAGACAAAAGCAGTACATCTAAAATCATGCTCAATGCATAGCACAATAAGAATATAAACTAAGTGATATAGCATAATATCAACTATGAGTTATTTAGGTATACGAATAATTTTAGTTGCAAACAAAATTATACTAACAATGAAAGCACAAAGTATATAATGGTTGACTACTAAAACAACCTTTTTCCCACGTGACTTCCATTCTTCTGGACTACTTGCAACTTTCATTGCCTGAGCAAGTGAATCATCCAGTTCTTTGAATTGTACAAGACATTTTTTTTTCCAATAATCAAACAAAGGTCTACAATATTCTTCTGTATTCTCGCATATCCACAATCTTTGTCTTGTACGAGTTATAGCCACATATAGCTGTTTCAGCTCAGAGCACAAAATATTGTGTTTGGAATCACTGAATGTTGGAAAAGACTTGGATTCTGTAGGTTCCAACATATCTTGTTCATTCATATACTCATAAATCACCCTCCATCGATTTTGCAAGGGTGAAGTGCCAAAGAAATTGTACAACAATACATCCTGCAAAAGAACACGAATGATCATTATATTAAATAAACATATTATTCAAAACAAAAATGAATCAGATATGATGATTTTTAAACTACCTGAAACTCAAGCCCTTTGCACTCCAAAATAGTTAGAACAAGAGCTTGTTTACCAACATATTCCAAAATTTCTTTTCGAGCACCATCATCACGTACCAAAATTACTTGTTCTGCTCCAAAGCCAACAATTTTTCCACTCTCATGTCCAATGTTGCCAAAAATAGTTACAATTGCATTTTTCCTGCCCCCACACTCAAGAACAACCGGAGCTTCCCCATATATCAAACTGGTCTCTGGCTTCAAAACATCAATAGAATGAGGGAAAAAACGGAAAAGAAGCTCAATGGTACTCTGGGATAATTTCAACACTCCAGCATGAGTCCGGAAGTTTTGATTCAGCAAAAATGTTTCTGAAACTTTCATTTTATCTTTTCCTTTGTTATATGCACTTTTCTTTGATTCTTGCACAAACTTCTTGTAAAAGAGAGATTTTATATCCTGGAACCTAAAATCAATTCCTCTTGCTATGGTTTGAGCAGTATCGCCACAAAAAACAAAACCCTCTTCTACATTTTGACACACATGTCTAAATAAAGCAATTTGACTCATGGTTAGATCCTGCACTTCGTCTATATATACAAAGTCCATTGCATCACCCTCATATTTGTAAATGGTAAGTCGGCGATGAATGTCAGCAACAATATCAGCCAAATCAAAATCCCCTTTATCCATCTTCATTTTCTCATAACTTTGATAAATATCATATATGATCTCTCTTTTCTGCTTGCTTAAACTTGATGATCGGTTTTCAGAAAAGGAAAGATAATCCAAACGGTTTAACTTTCCTTCACCAGGCTCCAAAGATTGTATGCCCCCTTTAATGTGAGACACTATTTCAGTGAACACTCTGGATGAATCTAGTGTCTTGGTATATTGGGAATTGAAATGTGGCCAATATAACGAATCAAACCTATCGTAAGTCACCTGCTTCTTCCTTATAAAAGTCTCCAGCGCAACGGATCTTACACCAAGATTCTCACTTACAGAAGATAGATCACTAAACCTTTCAAAATAAGAATTCCCCACAGTCCCATCAAGCATCATTAGAAACTTCTGAAAAGTTATCACAAGTGGATACGAGTTGGCGGGAATATCAACAAAAGAATCTGGTATATCCTTAAACTGTATTGATGTATCAACATCAACTATATCTTCCTCAGCTGAACAACTTTCTGCGGAAATATCAGCACCACATATGAATCTGTATGCACAACATAAATAATATTTAGATACCAATAAAATCTTGCATAGAAAACTCAGATGTAAATGAAATTTAAGTGAACTCAGCGAAGAAACATGAGAACCAAATAATTTCAAAAGAACTACAATGGTTACTAAAATTAAGGAGTTACAACAATGTATCTTCAAAACCATTACCTAAATTCTCAAGTAGAAGTAAAGTTACTATATACCCGATGGCAACATAAAATGCAACACAATAGATCACATGATAATTATGAGAAGAAAACAATAAAATGATATACAGCCAGCAAAAAATATATGAAACCAATCCAACGTGAATTTATTAAAATCACAACAACAAAGATAAAGGAAACAGAGAAGTTAAAGTTACACGAATGCCAATAAGGTCCACACTTTTATCTTTTGAAAGTAACATGTAGGCTAATATATCCTTTGACAGACAAATAAAGTTCAACAAGCCATTTTAACAATAATTTATCTCACAAGAAAGAAAATTTGACAGCTTGAGGTAAAAGCTAGATACCTTTTCATTCTGACAACCTGATGTTTCACTGCTTGACAAAGTTTAGGACTCACTGTTACAAATAATTGGTGTAAGACAGGCCTGTCATTCATAGTAGAACTGTCTTTATACTCTTCATTATAACTCAAACGAGGAACTTCAACACTCTGAGTTCCATATGCTTGTTCAAGAATCGCATGGTGCAATTCCTCCTTTTTAAATAATTTCATCGTCAAAACAGTGGTTTTCCCAGTTCCAGAACGACCCAATACAAATGTACTTCTAGGAAAGAGTATTATGTTGTGTTCTTCATCTGATACTTCAAATGGAAGTTCCAGTTCATTACTATTACGATCAGATAGAAGGTGGCTAACCACAACAGATGATAATGAATAGAATTTCATCAACAAAAAACTCTCCTCGACCTTTGAATTCTCAACATACATTCTTTGATCGCAGCCTGACTCAACTTCATTTCCATTATTATCAAGACTCTTAATTTTAATGATTTCTGTTGATTTATCCCAAGTCATTGGAACCTCCATCTTCCTAAAAAAAAGTACAATACAAGCTATCAGTTAGCTAAAGCATCGTAGGTATAATAAAATGCAAATTCAAGAACTTACCCCTCAAAACATTGCTCACGGCAGCGACTTATAAAGTCATCAGTATAACTTCCGAAAATACTATCAAGACGCTTGACGACTTTAGGAATATCCTCTAGAGGCAGAATATCCCATATCCTTAAAATTTGAGTGAAATTCAATTCTTTTACTATGTCCTTTGAACAAACAACAAAGAGACCTTCAACTTTATATTGTTTTAACATCTGAGATGAATTTCCAACAAGCAAGTCCACTTTTATCCTTTTTGGTCTCCACCCACTAGAGAGTTTGAGTAAGAGGTTTATGACCGACTTCTTTGTGCGCTTTGATGAAAGATTTTTAAATGACTTTAGAAAGTTATCACTAAACAGAACCTGCACAAACGTTGAAAGAGGAATATGAACTAAAGGTCAAGCAAATGAGGACAATAGGTAAAGTTATAAGATCGTCAGTCCAAATACCTTCCACTTAGAGTTTCTAAAAACGACACTGTCGGCATTAAGTAAATCTTCAAGTTGATCCAGCTCTTTCTTGGCATCCCATATACATTTCGCTAAATCCTTGTCTTCATCCGCATTGAAGAAACAATGACGTTTTTTAGCATCGAGCACCAAAGATTTCCATACATTTTCCTGACTTACTAGGGTCCTTTCATTTCCCAATATCCATAGACAATGTCTGTTGAATATAAAAGCATTAACATATTAGCATTTATGCGAACATTTTTTTTAACAAAAACAAATGTAATTTTAACAGTGCATAGAAGGTTCTACCTAGCCCTTGTAAGAGCAACATTAGTCCTCTGGTTATTGGAGATGAACCCGAGTGAAGTACTTGCATCAGTTCTAACGGTTGATAAAATGATAACGTCTTGTTCTCCACCCTGAAAACCATCGATTGTTTTTACCTTCACTTCAAAACCTTCATGCTTATCATACTTTTGTCCCAGCATTTCCTGCATTGCAACAACTTGGGCTGCATATGGAGACACTACACCTATACTGAGGTTCTCGTTTGAGCCCAACCAGGCTGCATCATTCCATGTAAAAGCATTGAGCAGGATGTATTTTTCTATAAGAAAATATGTTGACACTAATAAAGCATTAAAAATAATGGATACTATCACATTATTTTTTAATCACATTTTTTATCACATTTTCTATCACATTATAAATACTATTATACTTTAATCAAATCGCAACCTTCCAATTTAAAAAACAAATAAAAAAATTTCTCTTCTTATTAGCTTACTCTGCAAGTAAAACAAAAACACACACAACCACATGATACATCACGACAGAAGATTCATATACATATACAGAGAAGGGCACATACAAACCTCTAAAACAATTTCTGATTATTTTCATCACAACTGCCACTTCAACCATATTTTTCCGGCTTCGTCCAGCATCATCAAACTCTTCGGTGCCACCAATTATATTTATAAAGGAATATGGACCAAACATTTGGCCTGGGAGATATTGTTTCTTGTAGTTCTTTGCAATAACATTTGGAGCATCAAGAATTTGGTTCAAATAAAAACATGAATTTGGAAAGGAACTTATTGCTGGATGCATCCTGTACTGTATATCGAGGAAGTGATTTGGATGACCCAATGTGCTCAGTCTCGCAAATAAACTTCTTCCAAAACCAACTTCCAAAGAAACCTATATAAAGGATGAACATTAGTATTAATTGTCAATGAAAAACTTTGCAACATTTGTGAAAATGTAGGTATCGGGGAACTAAATTAACTAAACAAGACATTTTTAGAATACATACACTACTCTCAACCATTGCCGGTAGCTGCCGTTCATCTCCAACAAGAATAGCATGGTTTATTTCCGGCAAAAGTAAAGGAATGATGGATTCACATTCCTTCAATTGTGCAGCTTCATCAATCACTAAAACATCTAGAGGTTCCATGGGAACAGAATGCAGCTTAAAGGAGCTGGAAGCAGTGCAAAATATTAATGAAGCCGCTTGTAAACAGAACTCTCTAATTGACTCTTCAGTCGCAACATCTGGCAGGTCAAGGCCACCAAGTGAAACTTTAAGGGTTCTTAACAGAGAAAGGCATTCAGTTCTGCTCTGGCGCAATGAGTATTCAGCAACACTTTCAACAACCGAATCAAAAAAACTGTCTTGAATTTCTATAGGAGAGAAAAGCTCTTCCAGTTTTTCACAAGAAATAATATTATCAAACAACAGAGCTTGAAATGAATCCAGTGAGTAAATTAGACGGGCTAAATTTTTCAAGTTATGTTCCATAATACAACTTCTGGCTACATGAGTACATAAGATGGAAATAGACTCTTTGAGAGGCGATGCTATAGACAGAAACCTTTCTTTGACAAACTCAATAAAAGTTTTGTGCACACTCACACCAGAATCTGAAGGTTTGTTATCTTTTGCCCCAGTAGAATTTTGATCAACAATTTGATCTTGTTCCGCTCTCATCTCGTTCTCAATGAATATATGATAATCGGAAACACAATCTTCAAGAAGATCAATCATTGAACCAAAAACATATTTCCAACCATTAGGTGGGGTGAAACACAGTATGAGCTGCTTGACACGATAGTCCAAATATATCTCTTCAATTTCTCCACCAACTTTGAGCCGCTCATGATTCCCAAATAATAGCATGTCTCCTAAATTACAGAACAAAGCATCGGAATTGCTATCAAATGATTCTATCACCATGCTCAAGACACGCGATGCCACTTCCTTAATGGCAACATTTGTTGGAGCACAAACAAAAGTCCTACAGTTCATTTTGTATAAAGCGAAAAGTAGTGTGCCCAAAGTTTTTGTTTTTCCAGTTCCTGGTGGTCCCCAAATAAGATCGACGGTTGGGTTATGATTGCAATGAAAGGAAGAAAGGCAAGCACAAATTGCCTTGTTTTGCGACTCATTCAACTCAGACAACAACCTTTGATATGTTTCATCATCCCTAAGAGCATCAGTCTTTGGAGAACAGTAAACACAGCTTTCGTCAACCTGCACCTCAACATACATCGGCAAAAACTAAATGTCAAAATATGTCATAATTGGAAATAGCCACATACTCAATAACAATAAACTAGAAAATGTCATTCACAAATTCATAAACAATACAACTTCTAACCATATACTTACTTTCAAAAAAAGTGTTACAGATAACTATAACAAACAATCAACAATAAATATCAAAACAACCAGAACTTCACTACACTGATTATGCTTTGTTATATTATGAGTTAACACTACAAATGTTTGATGGGAACAACTAACTCAAATCCTTGACATAAATATAATTTTCTTACCACATCACTAGCACATAAAATCATCTCGATCAGCTTTGAATCTCCATCCATATGCAGCGCGTTCCATATCCTTCTATTAGGCGTTATATTCGTCAAGAATATAATAAACAAAGATTTTTGCCCCATTTCATCAATGTCAATGTCTTTAGAAGCAATCACTTTAAAAGTAGACATAAGTTTAGTATCATCGTCATTAGCCTCAACCTCATCATCAAGTATCCCGGCCGACAACACAAAACTCCACATTTTTTCTGACCTTGTTAAATCATTAACACTTTCAGGTTTAAAATCAGCCAAAATAAAAACATCTCCAAACAGTGTTTTGTATAGTTCTTTTCCATGACCAGAAGACCTATTTCTCCAACTATCAGTTTTAACAACATAGTGATTCCTATCATATGAACGTGATGTAGACATTTCAAGAGAAACCACTTCAGCATAAGGTGAACTAGACAAAATCTCCATACAAGAACATAGTTGTGCTCTTGTTTCATCCAACAATGGATACACAAATGACTGAAAATATTTTTCAGTAGATTTGAATGATAAATCTATATAACCCACCTACAAAAAAACATTTTTTATATTAAAATGTAATGAAAAAAAACAAAAGGGAAAGATTATGTGACACAGTAACAGAAGAAAGTTGAAACCTTGTTTTGATAAAGTTGTTCATTAAAAATGTCTTCAAGAGACCAAGAAAACATAGTGTTAATGAAGTTGTGATCATCATAGTAACTAGTCTTCCTCCTCTTCTTTCTTGAACTTGAATGATTCATTGTGTCTTTTTTCAAACCAAGAATTTCAAGAGGTTTTCAGGGAACTAAGTAGAAACTTGAAAATGCAAAGCACACACAGTGTAAATGGAAAACTAGAAGTCTAGAACAAGTGGATTTCTTAATAACAAAGAACACAAATAAAAAGGGCTCTTTTTTCTTTATCAAATGATTTTGTACGGTAATAAAGATTGGTTTTTGAAAGTAGTGACTTTTTTAAATTAAAAATAAAAAAATTTAATATTTACTTTTTTTTGTATGCAGATGAAATGACAAAACTCTCGCACATAAAATGAAATTAAGCGACTAAGATTCAAAATCCCAACAACGGACGTTCGATCTAACAATTTCAGCAATTTCTATCAGTTGAGTTAGAACTTCTGACTCTTTAATTTACTTTTAACTACTTGAATTAATTTTGCTGAGCTACCATTTTGGATTTAATCAAATAATTTGAATTTAAAAAATTACTCCCTCCATTCTTAAATAACTGTTACATTTGGCCAGTTTACATATACTAATGCATATTGTTGATCGCTAATATCTTTAGTTATGCATTATGAAAAATTACAAAAAAATTATATTTTGAAATTATTCATTGAGACAAATGAACAATATCTTATATACTAATATTTGCTTTTATATATCAATAAAAATATATAATCAAAATAAATTATATGAATAGTGCGAACATATCTCAAACCATATTTAAAAATAGGGGGAGTAATTGAAATTTAATTTCTGGATTTAATAAATAAAAAATTAATGTAAGAAAAGCAGGATCGTTTGGGTTCCTTCATTAACAAGTTTGCACATTGGTTTTGTGGATATTTTGTAACGAGTGCAGTGCAGTGAATAACATACCAACCAACCACAAATCATCGCCACGTTCGAGGTGGGTCGTTTCTTTTCCTTACCTTTTCATCTTCTCCACCAAAAAATAACACTACACACTAGTACTCAAAATACAAACATTTACATTATTAAAAAACATAATTTTTTTATCTCAAAATATTAGAAAAAAAAGTACAAAAATTTACATTATTAAAAAAAAATAATTATGTTTTTCATAAAAAATAACCAATAAAACTTGTATCTACTTCTTTCTAAGCAATTTTTTTACAAAAAACACTTACTTTTAATCATTATATTTTACTTTTTTTTAATAAATGTGATTTTTAATTTTTTGTCTCATAATACAGGACGGAGTAGTACAATATACTTTTTTTTAGGCAAAAATCAAGTATTTAACTTTAATCATTTTTTAGGAGTACACGATTTTCAAGATTGTATTATCAATTTTGAGTTTATTAACATATTTAAAATACAAGACACAATTATTCATTTCAATCATCTAAATTGGAATCCACGATGAGATTGATATGGTGTAGTTTATTATACTAATTTTATGAATATTGGACTGATATGAAGAACCATATTATACTTTGACTGTTGTATGTCCAACTCAGCTTGACCGTCCAAGTGAATTGACTCTTATTGGTCTTTTTAGCTTGACCATTCAGGTCAATAAATTATACTGGCAACCTACTCTGCTCAACCATCAGCTAAACTGCTCAACCAAGTTAACATGTTATGCTCATCCAATCAGCTTCGCATGCTTCAAACTTCACGTGACCTGCACGGATAGGTGACGTAGCTACACGTGCCCCCAACTTCACATGACTTCCACATATAAACGATGTTCGCTTCGCCTGATCCAGCTCCACGTGTCTTGTAAGGACGAGCTACAGATGGATCTTGAGTATTAGCTTATGGGCTGGACATTTAAGGATAGACCCATGAGGTCAAGAAAATTGAGACTATAAAAGAGACACTTAAGAGATGAGAAAGAGGATCTAGGTTTTCAACGGTATATTATTACTTAGCATATTGATCATTTTTAGAGTGTTCTCACCCTAGAGAGTAGCTCACCTTCTTTGTAATCATCTTTTGTTTACATACGTGAACAAATATTGATTACCGTAATTTTTTGAATATGTAACCTAAATTGTCAGATTTTTATTCAGTATATTTTTGTTCTGTCAAGTAGTTTAATAGTTATAACTTTCAGTCCTTGCATATTACTCCCTCAAGTCAGTATTATAAGCAAAAAAACACTTCAAATTTTGTTCACTATTATAAGCAAAAGTTAAATACTCTTAAGATAATTAATACTATTATTTCAAATATACCATTATTTAATTCTACTACTTTTTGGATAATTATTTCACCTTTATGAGCAATACAATAAACTTAACTAATGTCTTACATCAAATCAAGAAAATTAACTACACGTAACTAATTTTCTTAAACACTACGTAAGTATTTTTTTGCTTATAATAGTAACCGGAAGAAGTATATGTAATGTCACATAATGTCTTTAATTACCAACTAAATTAAACTTACAGTTCCGTAAAAAAAAAACTAAATTAAACTTACGGATACATTAAAAGTTTTTAATATAAATGATTAAAATTTAAAAGTAAAAAATTATTTATAAAAAATGAATTGATTTAAGTAACAGAGAATTTAGTTTACAATTGGTTCAACGATAAGAAATTTTTTTATTCAAAGAATTAATTTTGTAAAATTAATTTAATAAATTTAATTCTGACTAAAATTAAATTGAAAGTAAAATGTAGTATTTATATTTGAATGTATTCATTTAAAATTAAATTAGATAATCTGTCAAAAAAAAAAGTGAATTAGATAATAAACTTAAGTGTAAAAATCAGTTCTAAGATTATAAACTACAATGCAATTTATATAGAATTAACTTTACACGCAAAATCAAATATAGTATTAGTACTCCTTCCTAATAATTAATTTTACATTTTTAGATTCAAAATTAAATCCTCTAAAATTAATTTAGATTTTTAAAATCAATTATAAACCCTCCAAAATTAAAACCAAATATACAACTAACAACTTATGTTTAATTGCGATATCCAAAATTGATTTCGATAAACAACTCAAGTGGTATGAGTTAAAAGGACATATGAATTGGGTAGAAGAATGTTCAGGAATCAATTTTTGACATAAACAATTTATATTTTTGATGTACAAAAAAAATTGATTTCGATATAGTTGAATTGAAAAGAGATACTACTTCATCATGTACCAAAAAAAAGAGAGAGAGACACTTCATCATGTACCAAAAAAAAAAGAGATACTTCATCTTATTTTTAGGTGGAAATAAATGACAACTAAAATATTCTTCATTCTTGTTAGAAGAATAATTGATTAAATGTTCGACCTTAATACTAGTAGCGCAGAAAATTATGTTTCTTTGGAGGTATCAAAAGCTTGTTTCCCAAAAGTGAGTGTGGAAAATGTTCAAGACTCAAGAGCATGACTCGAGTAGTATCATTTATTCTTAAGGAAATATTTAATGTACACAACAAGCCTTTTATAGTGCACAATTTATTCATAAGATTATAATTTATTTCATAACAATCTTCTATTTCAATTTTCTTTTATCCATTAATAATAAAAACCTTTTCATCTTGGAAACTGTAAGCAATTTCGAAGGACTTTAGCGGTAGCCTCGCACGAATCTGTGAATTCCATTCAGTGTGGATCCTATCCTAATGCGTCTTTTACAAGTTAAAAGCTTTGAGCAATGACTGATATTGGTGACATGATTATAGATTGATTATAAAGGTGATAATTTAACAAAATTATAGAATGATTGTATTATATACCAATACCATGTATATAATCTAACAGGACATGATTCCTATTTGATTTCACTAGTTTTAAGAATCACTGGCATGATACACCCTATAGTATCAAACTAGTTTGATTTAACAAAAGAAACTATACATCTTTACAGAGGTTTCACATGATTGTTCTAATCTCAACAAGGAAAGACCAAGGGAGATAGTCTTTAACTTGAAAAATAGTCTTGTCTCAAGTAGATCTTGCTTGATGTTCAAAATTAAATTGAATGTCATGCTCGGAATTTGGAATAACAATGCACCAAAGCAGTTAAACAACTATCTGGATGATAAATAATGCACCGAAGTTGATAAAATATTCCGATAATAAGCAATTCACCCAAAGTAGAATTTACTTTTGCATAGCAACTCCATCATCCCCCTTAGTTCTAGAAGGGCGTTTCCATCCAATCCCATTTATTTATTCATAAGACAAATCAAATCATTTTGCACTCTGCAACTGCAGATTCGACCATTTTTATTCTGTCAATCAAGTACGTGATTTGGAGATACCATATTATATGAATTTACATAGCTAATAGCAACCAACTCAATAGTCGGTCTTTACTTTTAAAGAATAGATAAAATTAGAGGGATAATAAATTTCAAGATAATCTTCCAAACAACATTTGTCGAAAACAGATGTCAACTTCTTTATTTTATGATACATAAAACCAAGGAAGCTAAGTTTGAATTTTAACACTAAAGAACCTAGAACATGAAAACAATAGTTACATTCACTTCCATTAACACTAGCAAATACAGTATGTCAACTACAATTAAAGGAGTAAATAGATTTTAAGGGTTCCTTTATATATCAAGTTTACTAACAAGCTACCTCTACCAAAACACATATCAAGAATAAAAAGGTTACATAACTTGATTGCCCGGTACTGTTAGATTCATCCACTGTAAGAATTGGTAAGAAAAAATTACATGGGTAAATGGAATACAATTTTCAAGTGATAGCTAAGATGATAGGCAAAAAATTACATGGGTAAATGGAATACAATTTTCAAGTGATATGAGAAATTAACAGAATGCATGAAGTTACAAAATTCCTCTACCTCTGCTTCTTCGACGACAACCAATAAAAGATTTTCTGTCAATGTCTAAATTGGATGAAGTTGTATGCTTTCTTCAAGGCATGTAATAGTCTGGTGAAGCTGATATTATAAATTTGTTGCTCACAATATGCTAATTAGCACTTGCCTAAGAGATAGAAGTTGTCCCTCGACATTAACTTGACTTTTGAAGATGACATTTCACAAAATCATATGTAAATGTTTTTCTTGGATCAACTTGGTTGGCTTTAAAGGTTCTTGCCCTTCACTTTATAGTACGGTTGTAGATTCATGATTGCACAATTGACATCAATTGTTTTTTAAGTAACAAACTATGGAATCGTTATCTTCCATTGAAATTTACTTACAAGATAACTTATCAAAATTGTCAACAATTTTGGTTAGCCTACTGTGCAGACACTAAAACAATAGATACCATATGATAATGATTATACACAAGAATTATGAGGATTTGTGAAATTTTTGTATTGGTTAAAATGTTAAATCGAATGAGAATGTTAAAAATTTCATTAGGTAAGAAATAGTACATTGAGGATCAGTAAGAGGAATTTTCTAAAAGTTAATTAAAGAATGCAAGTAAAAAAAACCAAGTAGATGAAAATTTCTTGATGTTTATATAATCATTACCATATGATATGTAATTTTGTGTCTACACACTAGTCAAACTAAGTTACCTTGAAAAAGAAATCTCAATGGAAGATAACGACTCCATAATTTATCGCATAAAAACACTCTAAATCAATTATGCAAAGATGAACATACAACCTTGCCATAAATTCAATCCAACATGGGGGCAACAACATTAAAGCTAATCAAGCTTATCTAATAGAGAGCCAATCAGAGATCATAAATAATAAAAGATATTATGTACTCCCTGCGGTCCTTATTATAAGAAAAAATTTACTTTTTAAATTCATAGAATGTTTTATGTATCTGAACTAGATACTTCAAACATTTCATGAATCTAAAAAATAAATTTTTTCTTATAATAAGGACCGAAGAGAGTAATAAAGAGTATGATAAGACGATATGATAAATAATGAGTATGGTAAGATGCTTTGATGATGTTATGCTTCAGTAATATATAGTAAGGTGGGTGGTTTTTGGTATGCAACAACATTGGCGTTAATCATTATGGTTAGTCATAGATGTTTAGGCATAGAGAGGATTTTCTAATTCTCTAATCAGCTTGGCTCTAGGGTAGATGGGAGATTATTTTCCATACAAAGTTAATCAATCCATAAAAAGTGGTGATCATTCTTCAATAGTCTTTGTTAACAACTAAACATAATACTTAACACCAATGTTGTTGCATAGCTACCAGACTCACTCACCTCACTATTTATACTAAAACATAACAACATCCCAACAAAACCCACTCGTTATTTACCATATATTCGTATGATACTCCTTTACATAATAGCTTTTTATACTTATAATAGATGGATCTCTATAATTATTCAAGCCAAAAATTGAAACAACAAAAGTCTATATTATGTTTTCGTTTGTAAACTTAACACATAATTTTGTGAAATGGATCAACTTAGTGTCAAGTTATAAGCAGATAAACAAATTATTGATAATGAAAAACCTAAAGAAAATAATCAGATCTAACAAAAGCAGACATGACTATCCTCCTTGGAGATTTATGTGGCCAATTACCTAAATCAAAGTCTCAAATATTCGACGAAACTTGAAGATACTAGATCTCAATCGGAGATGATAGACTTGTGCAAACAATAACCACCGCATTCACGATCACAAATTAGAATCTCGTGAAGCAATCGAATCGCTGAAAAAATAAAGGCTAATTAGAAAAACAAGCTAATAATAATGAACAATATATGAAAAGAAAACATTGGAGAAAGAGTAATATGCAGTAAGCAAAGGAAAAGTTTCAGACGACTGACCTTAGCGGCGGAGAGAGTAACATTGGATTAGGGTTTCAGGGTATCGCGTCTATTTAAAGAAGAAGGATTTGACAAAATTGGGAAAAAATTAAATAATACGCGTTAGGTATTATTGGAAATTGTGAATCAAATTTCCCGCCCTAATAGTTGGATTCCGGTAATTTTCAACTCCAATGAACCAACCATCCGATCTTGACATGGTGCCACGTGTCATTATCGTCATCGCATCATCACTAACCTCTTGTGCTAAGCAAAAGAGTCAGATAAAGGGTGCGTTTGATCTGCTAAAAAATAAAGTACTGAACAGGACAACTTCTGTTGTACTGTGTTTGATTTTAAAACTGCTGCTGAGACTGGACAAACTGGGGATCAAAGGACTGGACAAAATCAGATATTTTTGTCCCCCACAGAACCATGGGACAACTTTTTGTCCTCAGCACAACTTGTCTAAATCAGCAAAATAACATTTTCTCCATCAAGTATCATACAAAACAAAATTTGTTCAATACTATAAATTTTTGTCCTGTGATGTTCTTCCTTGTGTTGTCTTGTACTGTTCTGTCCAGTATTTTTCATTTTACAGATCAAACGGACCCAAAAGGTGATAACAACAGTTACTCCAGCATAACCATATTCAATTTCGTGCAAAACAGCAACGGAGACACGGCAATGGTAAGGCGGAGATGAAGCATGCGAGTCAATAAGAGGTACGACGACGAGTTAAAGAGGCATGAGAAAATCGATTGGGTTCTGAGTTGTGGTAAAGAAGACTGTTGTGTCGGGTTTTTATCTGGCTTTGAATCTCAACCTTTTGTTTTCTTAATTTTTTAATTGTTACTTTTTTTTAAGAAGGAGCTAGATTAACTCGCCTAAGATATTAGAGAAAAATTAAATTGAAATTAGAGAAAATCGAACATTATCATTAGAAAGAACACACCCCATTGTATCAATTCAAATGGGTTGATGATGTGCCTTAATTACAAGCATTATATTTAATCAAATAAATAAGACTCTGTTTGGCAAAGGTAAGCGGGTTCTCACGTTTATAGTTAAACAATCTAGATTATTCTGTCTTCATTCAAATAAAGAACTTAATTTCCTAATTTTTATATGTGTATTGTTTTTTTACACATGCAAGTTGCAACCAATTAAATTATTTCATGTAAATATTTGTGAAAATATTTTAGAATTTATTTATAAAAACTAATATTATTGTGTAAAAAGGTTTACGTGCATAACAATTAAGCTCTAAAATAAATGATTAAAATTATTTATTATTTTATTGTATAAAATTGAATTGAATTATAATTTTTTATATATTTTTTTGAGGTAAAAAAAGTCAATTCATTTCGTCACATAGTAGTATCAATATAATGAGGAAGATAATAAAAGATACTGAGTCGAGACTGAAATATAGACGCTCTAGCTAAATTATGAGCGACTCTATTAATTTACCTTTTGTTAAAAGCTAGATTGTAACTAGCATTTGATGAAATCAAAGGATCTACAACTAGTCAAAACAATCATAGTTCATTAACATAAGCATCACCGTTTGTTATAGCAATAACCACATATTGACAATCACTCTTAAAATTGACTTGAGCATAACCACTTTCCAATGCAATCTTAAGAGCAACAAGAAAGGCTGATGTCTCACATTCAACATCAGGAACAATGTAATGAATATAGGTTCAAATTATATATTAGACCCAATAGAATATTCTAGATAAATTGTAGGGTTTCTAGCTTATAAAAGGAACAATTATGAATGTAATAATTATCCAATGAAAATGAATGAAGTTTAGTTTTATAGTTTGTTAGGAGTAGTTTTAGTCTCTTAGTTAATTAATTCATAACAATTTGGTGCTTTCATTGAGAGCTTCAAAACTCTCACATGGCTTATTACCACTATACTCCATCTTATCATTATTCCACAAACACCATTAACCCATCTCCATCGTATCATTCTCCATTTTATTTCATCAACACCCCTCATACAACTCCATCATCCCCAAGTTTGTGTTTTAATCTTGGTTACACACCACCATCAATCACACCAACTCCATCACCAAACCCATACCAATCACATACAATTTCTTTCAATCCATCGTACCACACCCCTCCCAAGAGCATATTTCATGCATACCTTCAAAAACATCATCTCTGTTATTGCTAGTGAAGTATCACACCTCAACACTAACACTACACTCACGCCTCCCTTCAACCATCAATCATCACTTTATATTCCTCCCAACCTACATACCATGTATCAACAAACCATTATGTCACCTCCTATTCCCACAAACACCATCACTGAAGCCTCATCATCATCAAATTGGGGCTCCCTAAAATTAATCCACCAACATCAAACTCCTCCACTAGCATGTGTGTCACCGCAAACCACCCACACCAAAGTTCACCAGAAATTTCCAACTTCCAAAACCACAACACCACTATCTCAACCATGAATGATTTTCCCTCCGTTGAAATCAGTGAGAAACTCAAAGAATTCAGTGCTTCACAAGCGAGTTCAGTGACAACAAAACTAAACGATGAAGGAAAAACATTCTATTGGGCCTAATATATATTTTGAACCTATATTCATTACAAACAACATGTGTGAAACATAAGGTATGAGCTTGCACCAAAGTATTGAAGCTATCACGGAAACTAACACCTATGCCAAAACATCTGTCACTTGAGAAAATAGCACAATCAACATTACACTTGAGCCAACCATTACTTGACTTCACCTAAGAGATGTTATTAGCTGAAATAGGTGTTCTTCAAATGCCCCCTATTGCACCGGTTGTAATCACGGATGGTGTCATGTGCGAGTAAACAAGTTATGACAATGTTGAAAGACTTATGAACTTTTTGATTTCAAATTAATCAATAAAATATATCAAACGTATAATTTTTATAGTAGTAAATCCGAATACAAAATATTGGTAGAATTGGATGATAGTGAATTTGAATTTATAAAAGATTGTGATCCAATGATACTAATATAGCTAATACGTAAATTGTGATAGTTGGTTTCGAATCTTAATTCAGGTATATAATATGCAATCGTTCTATCAATTGAACCATATTTATATTTATGGAGATGAACTAGATTCTTATTTATGGGTTAGTTAGGAATAAAATTTAGAAATTACTTTGAATTCATATTTGATTAATACTTTCATCATTCATATCAAATTCTCATTTCATCATACTTACAAAACATTTTCCTAGCTTTAAATCACCATATATCATACAAAAATCCCATATATATTAGTTTGTTTTTTTCTTAATAGTATTTTTTTTTTGTCGAGATTGGGGTATCTACCGCCGAACGCAATGACTAATCCTTCGCTGAATTGGAGACACCTTAAAGGATCAAAGCTTCGACTCTTAGTTAAGGATTAACCCAACCGCTAAACCACACGTTTGAATTTTTTTCACAATTATGGAGAATTCTATGGTACTTTTGTTAAAATCAATTGTATTGGTACTATAAGAATTTTAACCAATAAAAATGTAAACTTTGTCCAAGTCAGCATTTATATTTTATATTTTAATAATTTTATTAATAATAATATGACACGTGTCAAATAATTATTGGTCAGCATGTTTAATGTACCGGTACATGACAATTTCTCCATTGTACCGTAGTATTCCCCTAGTATAAATATAGGTACAAAGTTTCATAGTAAAAAATTGAACTTCTAACTATTTAATAAAGAAATTCAAAATATTTATCACTTATATCAATTCATTATTCTTAAAACACTTACAATTTAATTTAGATCAATTCATTATAGATTGATCATTTCATTGACCAAAATGAAACCATATAAACATTCCTCCAATTTTAGCCTTTACCGTTATTTACAATTTCAACCAAAATATATACAAAGATAAAATGTGTGGACACAACACAACTCAAACCACTCTTCCTTATTGTTTCTCTCTCTCTCTCTCAATTCATAGTACCTGTTAATCTGTATTGTTATGCAAAAACTCTAACTATATGCAATAAAAACGAGAATTATGACTTAACTAAAATTTGTAAACGATTTATTAGCCTTAAATAACTCTTCTGTTTTTCTCTAAGATAAGAACAACAAATAACTAACCATCCATTCTATGCCACCTTTTTGTTATTCTGTTTTCATTGCGTTTTTTTCTGTACGTACGGTCTAAAAAGTTTAGAGAATAACAAAGTTTAATATCTAGGCAAGTAAATTTCAACTTCGTTGGAATGTTTTCATTCATTCTAGCCACCCTCTAGGGTTGTTCTTCTTTTTTCATTGCTATATTTTTTTAGTATATGTTTGTTGAATAAAGAAACAACATCATTAAATTAATAGAAAAAATTTAAAATGTCATCATCACAGGTTGAAATTGCTCCTTTTAATTTGTCACAAAATCAGAAAACATGTGTTTCAAGAGTTGCTAATAATAACAACAACCTTGGAAGCTTAAATTTCAACAAAAGATTTCCTAATGTGTTTGGTGACAAAGATGAATCTTCATTGTCTGCATTGGTGAGTCCGAGGCATTCAAAGATTGTTGATCGATGGGCGGCAAGACAGGCTCAAGAAGTGGTGTCAAATCTTGAAAAGAATAATAATGACAATGCTGTTAAGGCATTTGATAATTTTGCTTCAAGATCGTCGAGTTTCAATTTTAGAAGAGGTAGAGACGTTTCGGTTTCACCTCCTCCTTCTGACGGATCATCTGAAAGTGAAAATGCATCTAGCCTTGGCGCTTCTTCCCTTGTTCGGATTTGGGAAAAAAGGCTCAACCAATCCAATTGCACAAAACAAAATGCACCATCGGCTGGAAGGACTAATTCGGATTCGAGCTGCAATGACAGTAATGCGTGTTCTGTGGAAGATCATGGAAGGGTATCAGAAGAAGAGGAATCATGTGATGAATCATTTACAGGTTGGGAATGTGATAAAACAAATCAAAATTGTTTATCAAAAGTGAAGTGTAATTCAGATGCTGCTGAAAGTGAGAAGAGCACTGTTGCTAATATTATAAAGAAACTCTCAACTGACACTGATCAAGATTTAAGTAATATTGCGACAAGTTCTCCATATAGAGAACGCGATTATGTTTCCACACCGAAAAAATTAATAAAACATAAAGGTTTTGGTCAGGTCATAAGCCAACCGCGTATTAGAGGGCGCCAAGCATTCAATGATTTGATTACGCAGTTTGAGTGTGATCGACATGGAGAGCTCAACAATCTTGCAGAGAGAGGTGCGGTTTCTAAGTTCACACAAAGAGGTCGTATTCAGGTAAATTTTGCTTCTGTTTCCTTCAAAACTTATAATGGAAGTTGTGTCAGGTGTCTATAGCAGTGTCACTGTTTCATAGATATGAACTAAATGGTATGCGTGTGCAACAGTCAAACTACAATCAAAAGATCAAAGTCATCCAATCAAAATCAGACGACTCAGATTTTAATGTAATTTTGACTTTTTTAAATATAAAATTCTGACCATAGAATTTCAATCGTCCTATCTTAGTCAAATGGTTCCGATATTGCTGATTGCATGCAGTCATGGGTGGTGACTGCACACAATGTAGATCCAAACTAAGGATATCACATAAATAGAGTTTATAAAGTTTAGATAATCTTCGTGTAGCATGTTGATTTTGCGGGGTTGAATAATTTGAGTTGTATTTTATTTTTTCATTACGATTCATTTTCATGGTATTGAATTGTGTATGCAGTCATTGCTTCGACTTAGATTATTGCAGCGCGGAGTTGCAGTTTTTGATCCATCTCGCACGAAATCAACAGGACAAGAAGGGATCAAACAACAACAAGGATCAGTAATTATGCAACTAAGGTGTGATGATTTCTTATCGAATATAACACTAGCCTCTTGTTGCTTTTGTACAACACTGAAAGTAATAATGCACTTGTACTTGGATCAACAAAACAAGACAAAAAACCCTTTCTAGATTATAATTTAACACAAGTTACTAGTGTTTGAACTTTGAAATTATGTGGCCTAAATATTTCAATTGAATGCAGGGAAAGATTTAACACAAGTGATGAACAAAAAACGTCGTCCCTGAAAGTAGTCACTCACATCCACTGTAAGAAAGATACACAAAATTCAGTGACTCAAACTAGTGCAGATATAAAAGAAGTTCGTCCAAGTTGCGGTTTTGAAGCTCAAAATGATGATCCAAAAGAAACTGTTGAGGAATCTTTATCAAAGATTGATTCAAATGCAAATGAAATAGTTGATGAAGTAGAGGCAACAGACCAACAGTTATATGATACTATTGAAACCGACTATAACGAGATATTAGACGAGAAAGATTGTAGTGACTATAATTGTGATGAAACTACAGCAAATTATGATTGGATCGGTCCTATTTCTCGGCCCAGAAGCTATTGGGAGGAACTCAGGCAAGAATGGTATAGGGAAATGCTTGCCTTTGGGTCCGGCAATGATGAGAGACGCAGGCTCCTTGAAAGGTATCTAGATTATTGTGTTTTAGTGTATATCACATTTTCTTTGTGTAATCTAACAAATTGTTTAGTCCAAAACATTATGACATGGTTTCATGGTAATTGAGTACTAGTGCAATAAAATGTTCATTGTAACTTCATTGAGTTGATTGAACATGAACTAAAATATGTTTGCAGAAAAACAGTTTCAACCGTCCTTTCTAGCAATTTTCGACAAAAGATGGATAGATTGATGAAGTCTCACGTGGGAGCACAAACACACCTAGCCAATAATCAATGCGACGAGGAAGATCCAGAAGAGAGTATGGAACTATTGATGGCATTTTATCATGATCGCTTGCGCGATAGAAGCAATTCCGAAGAAGATGGAAAAGATAGAAACGAAAAAGAAGTGGTAGAGGAAGAGGAATGCCTCAATAGTGGTTCAGATCATGAACTTGGTGATTGTCATTCCTCATCATCAGTAAATACACCATCATCAACAACATGGAGTTATAGAGACACTGACGGCGGAGATGATTCTGCTAGAGCTGCATTTGTATCTTCACCGTTACATTCTCAATCTCAACCTTTCTATCAAGATAATACGCAATACTCTTCACCTGCAAATCAGTCTTCAATTGTGAGTCTTACTATACTCTACACTTAGATGTAACTTGACACATATTTATATCTCTTCATATATAATAGCAATATGACATTATACTTTTGTGGCTTACAGGAAATGGAAATCATATACGATTTGCGGGGGCAAATGGAACAACTTTTTCAAGAGATGTCGGAGCTAAGGAAAACACTAAAAAACTGCACAGACATGCAGATGCAATTTCAACAATCCCAGAACCAAGTTGTGGTTCACAAAGGTATATGATTATTTCTGCTTACCTAAAATGTTATGATGTATATGAAACTTTTTATCACACTTTATGTTCTTTGCTTTTCTCTTCCTTCTTTCAACAATAACATTATATGTGTGAAATTGATTTTGATTGCTCCCATATGTATCTCTCAAACATGATTGCAGTTAAAGGAAAGAAATCCAGTAAAAAGACATCAAAGAAAGGAAATTGTTGTATTTGCAATGAGAATAAAGTAAACTCAGTTTTATACAGGTAAAACACAACAGTACTCATAGTAATTTTTTTGTTAAAATATACTTATTTATACATGTAAAACACAATAGTACTCATAATGTCTCTACATTTTTTACAGATGTGGTCACATGTGTGCATGTCTCAATTGTGCCAAAGAGTTGCAATGGAAAAGTGGAAAATGTCCGATATGTCAAGTTGCAATAATAGATGTTATCAAAGTTAACACATAATAATAATAATCTTTACATAATGGACAGAGTGTCTAGCTATAGAGGGTTAAGTCCTCAAATTTGGTAAATTCAAAATAAGGCAATTTACCAAATTCAAGTCCTCTTTTAATATAAACATGACTTTTTTTTTCTTAACTGATACTTAATTAGTTCTCAATGGATTTGAAAAAAGCCATGTTGTGCAATATTACTGAAAGGGTTAATGGTTAAACCCTTATAAAATATGCGAATTTTGCAATACCTTCTATAATTTTTTTTTTAATAATTCTCCTGTAATGTTAGATTTTTTGCAATACCCCTAATTCAATTTTGCGGCGGTTTAAAACTCTCGCTAAAATTATATTTTGCGACAGTTTTTTTTGCGGCCGTTCTATTTTTCGGCGGTTATATTATGTATGACTGAGTCCAGGGGGTATTGCAAAAAATCTAATATTACATGGATTCTCAATTTTTTTTGTACAGGGGTATTGCAAAACTCGCGTATTTTACAGTAGAGTATTAACCTATTAACCCTTGCTAGAATGATGAAATTGTGATTTCTCCTATCCTAGAACATGTATCATATGTAATTGGTGTTTTTCCTAAGGAGAAAGATACGAGGATTTTGTCCATATGTACTTTATAAAATCCAATGTTTCTGTCTACAAGGCAAATGCTTCAAGCATGGTCTCATGTTCCTGCACCATGCAGGTCATACAAAAATTACTTTCTTAATCACTTAAATGATCTGAACATTGATTATGCAACTTGTTGATTAAATAAGACGTACAATTTTGATAACCTCGGTGACAATCGCTGAAATTATGCGTAATATCTCGTTGGAATGTTGGATGACGATTGGCGAATCAAGCGAAAATCGGAAGGAGGTGGATCCATCATGAACAAATGCGGGGAGAGTTTGCCACAATGTTTCAGTGGTAGCTCTGGTGGGAGACATTTTGATAGTGACTATATATATCACTTGAAGTCTTGAACTATGGTTCGTTGGTGTCTCATTGGTTGCAATAACCAATATGACATTCTCCATAGCACCGTAGATTTCCTTAACATACTTTCATAAATCTATTGAAACCAGAGAAGAGAAGTGGTGGTGAGAGAGAAACAAGAAAAGATATATGTACTTCTAGGGGAAAGGGAGAGCTCATATATAGAAGTGGTGGTGGTGCGAGACAAATACCGATATTGTTAGGCAAGACACTTTTATCCGACTTGAAATTCATAACCTTCTAATTGTTTAAGTGAGTTTTTGGTAGCAATCGTCACCTCACCTAAAAAAATTATAATTTTTTTAACAATATCGACAATTCATTTTCTTTACAAAAAACAACTTTAAAAATGTCATTAATATCAAAAGTTAAATAGTAGAAAAATATATGATGATTTTGTCATTTCATCTGTATACAAAAGAAAATTAGTAAAAAGATTAGTTGTAAAAGTTTTTTTTTTTACAAAAGTAAAAGTTGAAAATATATAATAATTTTAGTAAAATAGTTTACAAAATTAAATTGTTTTTCTTTTTGTGTTAACTTCATACTAATACTTTACTTGCTATAAGAAAAATGTCGAAATTGATAGATCGAATATTCGAGGTTTGAATTCCGATTCTTTTATTTTTTGTGTAATTTTTCAATAACTTATTATTTGGTTAAATGTGCTTAATGTTTTTATTTATTTTAAGAGCATTAGTATTATTTTTGGTCGGATAGTTAGTGGCTATAAATTCCACCTTTTACCTTTTAAATGTGAACTAGTAGACACATGTTTAACTCAGTTGATAAAAATATTGTGCAGACTAGAGTGGGAACTTTTTACGAATTATACACCCACTTCTTAACATTTAAATGGTGAAATTCTACCACGATACAAAAATTTAAGCTCAAGGACATTTATTAATATTATTCACCGACTTTGTCTAAAATGAAAGAGTTGGTCAATTTGTCAATAACTCGATAACGAAAATGAATTTTATAAAAATTCAAAACCGAGAACACTATTTAGTATTTTCTTTTATTTAATTACATTTTTGTCCAACTATGTCACGTGACTTCACTTTATTTATTCATTCATTATTTATTACAACAGTGATAGATAGGTTTTGTTGAGAGATTGAGAAGAGCATAGTCTAGACCGGAGAGAGGAACAAAAATGGTACTCAGTGCGACGGCGATCGGAGCCTTATTGGGCGTTGGAACCCAGATGTACTCCAACGCTCTCCGCAAACTCCCTTACATGCGCCGTAATTCATCATCATCTTCTCTAATTCCTTATTAATTTTGTTTTCAATTTCTCTTTCCTTTCTTTGATTGACGCGAATTTCGATTGTGTAGATCCATGGGAGCACGCAATTGGAATGGGATTGGGCATTCTGTTCACGAATCAGCTTGTGAAATGGGATGCTCAACTTGAAATCGAACGTGACAAGATGATCGCGAAAGCTAAAGCCGCTAATGAAAGACGTTACCTTGGTTCGTTTCTCTTTTTCTCCTATCTTGGAATTTCATTTTTTTTATTATGCTTTTAGATTCTCAATTTGTTCAATTAGTGATTTAGGAACTCGATTTGGGAATGTGATATTGATGAAAGTAGGAAACTGGAATCTGTTTTGTTTTGGTTGATTGTGCGTTAATCTGTTTGCGGAATTAAGCAATGTTATTACTTGATGGCATTAGAATGTATTGAAATTTGAAAGAAAATGATAACAAAATACAGTATGTTTGGATAAACAGCTTATCTGCAGCTTATAGCACAAGCGCTTATCATGATAAGTGTTTATGTATAAGCTCATGTAAAATAAATTTTATATGCTATAAGTTGTTTGAGTAAGCTATGTTAGAGAACTTATGAAATTAAGATGAAAAAAACTTCTGAAAATTGTTGTAAGTTGTTTTTATAAGTTCTTCTACCGAACAGTCTCACGAAACTTATGGCAGTAGATAAATTCATATAAGCCAATTGAAACAGTTAGTTCAAGGTAGATTTTAGCAGACACTGCTTGAAGAAGCAATTGGCCTTTACAATGGTGATTGTAAGATCATAACATGTAAGGGATGGGAGAGTCACTTGTGGAATGATCAGAGTTACCAGCTCTGCAATTCTCATCACTAAGTAGTACTATGGTATACCGTATACATGAATGATATATGCTCTAATATACTAACTGGTATACATGCTGTAAAATATGAAATTTCATGAGTAAAAATCAACTTCAACTTAAAATATTAAACGACACAACTTACTTAAGCATTTAAACATACTTAGTAAATAAAAGAGACAGTGACTAGAAGGCTAAATAAAAGGATCTTCTACACGGCTAAAAGATGCGAAATAGACAATGGCATCAGTGAAAGAGGGGATTTGGTTGGATGAGCAAAGAGAAGCTTTTATCAAGACTATCACCAAAAGAGGAAAATTAAATGTCTATGAGTTACGCTTTAATAGTGTCTTTTGTTTTTCATTTTATGTTTACCGTAAATATGTTAAAATGTTTATGGACATGTTGTCTTTTGATATTTGAAGTTAGTTTGTATTCATGAAATTTTATATTTTACGTCATGTAATTTATACTCTTGACTAATTGAAAAAAAAAATGATAACTTCCCAATTAGAACATTTAGAACGCTTTTTGAACCCAAAGCGCATTGACTATGTACTCCTCATGTACTCAATACTTAAAAGGTAGCATACTGAGCATCAGTACTACATATTGAAGAGAATTGTGTATCTGGTAACTTGCTATTTAGAAGAGTCTGATATTTTAAATTGGTGGCTTGGATAATGTAGTAATAAAGATCGTGTTTGTTTTTGATGTTGTAAGTAAAGGTAGTGCACTAACTTTAGAACTTGAGTTAGATATTAAACAAAATTGCATTTGCGGTTCTTTAAGTTATTTGTTTGTATCAGATAGATCCTTTAAGTTTTGTTCTGGGTTGTTTATTGAAAAAATTGGTTACTAGGTTCACAATGACACACGTCAGCAGCCATATAGGCTTTTTTTATAACGGAAACTCAAAACAATGTGCAAACATTTTGAAACTTAAAGGACCTATGTGGGACAAAAAAACTTAAATTGTCTATCTGGAACAAGCACACAACTTAAAAGAGTGCAAATGCAGTGTTGCCTAGACACTATGATTTTAATGCATTGATATGACTTTGGATTTTTTTAATTCTTAGTGACAATTAAGTGATTAGTTCTACTTATTAATGTCAATTATCTGAAGCTACATAGAACTGATTACTATTGCAAGATTTTCTATTATCTTGTTATTGAATTTTTTTAAGCTGTTAGGTCAAGAATTTTTTGCCCTGTCATTTGAATTGTATCTTTTAGTATTTTATGGTGCTTTATGAAGAGCATGTTCCCTGTCAGCAAGCTGAGTGTCTTTGCACTAAATGTTTTTGAACTTTCAGCTGCTCATATAGCTGGAATGCTTTGGACATGGTGTTTTTTGGATTGTCATTTTTTGGGTGTTTTTGAATTGTATATTTATTTTCATCATTGTCTTTTAATTATTTGCAATGTTTTATTGCAGAGGGAGATGACGATTAGTGCATTTCTTCAAGGATTGCAGCAATTGGTGAAAATAATAATGTAATGCGTTGTACGTGTTACCTTTGTTTTATGGTTTCATGTTGCGATGTTTGTAAAGCTGTTGTACTATTTCCTGCCGATCAACCTATTTTTGTCACAAGCTTCCGCAGGGTGAATCTTTTTAGACGAATTTATGGGCTTATGTCTTCATTAATATTATGAATCAATCTGATGACTTCTTTGATTTTATTAATTGTGACATCAATACTTCTTATCTAATGTATGCAATGCATGCCATGATTTTTAATTTTGGAAAATGAAACATCCCTTTGGACAAAACATTTGTTAAATATTAATTAGAGCCTAAATTGTTTTCATAAGGATGCAATGTGGTATGTTGGGTGTTGCTTGATACACATACTTTTAGCCAGAATTTTGTCTAAATGAGTTCCTAACTATTGAATAGAAAAGTAAATCTCATCACTATGATATATGTTATTGTTAAATTCACTGTCTTAGTAAATTGATATTGAACTTATCGAAAATATTCAAGCTTAATACTGTTTGTTTCCACTGCACTGAAATGAATGGTTTTCTTTCCCCTTAAAATGAGTTTTTTTTGTGCATTTTGAAATATAACTGCAATGCTGCATAGGGATGGTGGCTTAATACTATCTGTTTGTTAAGTTTCTTTTCCTCCATTTTTTTTCTCGTTTTCTCAAATTTCTTTTCTCATTATATTTGGAGGTTGAAGGTTTAACAAAAAAGACCCGGCATGTCCTGTGAAATTGTGAACTAGAGGCTAGTTCAACACAGCAGAATTGTTAAAAGGTTCACAGTAGGAAAATAATAGATGGGTAATAAGATGAAAAATATCAATTATTCTAAGAAAGATAAATATTAAATTTAAAATCACCATTCTCTCTAAAAATATTTTACACAGTTCTGGAACCAAACATCTTTTGATTTTGCCTCATGTTTGAAAGACATGGAGTGAGTATTCTAGAATCCAAAATGAAAATCAATGGGAAGTACCGTCTGGTCTATTAGTTGCAACATTTACACAGTAACATCTATGCAAGTGTTTCTTTACACACAATCTAAATGTGAAAAAAGAACATTAAAAGGTATCATTCACACAAGTCTGGTAATATTAGAATTTGTTTCATTCCTTCGTAAATTAATTTACTTGTGATGATCCAATTTCATCTTCTCAAAGTCCATTGTTCTGTTACTGAACACATGGAGGAGAAGATCACATACTTTCCTTGAAGATGGTCTCTCCTGTGGTGTAGCTTTCGTGCATTGCAAGGCTATCTCAAGCACTTGGAAAGCAGCAAACTCTTCACTAGGAAAAAGAGGTTTCAGTTCAGGATCTATCAATTTCTCACGAGTAGAACCATGCATATCAATATGCATCTCTATCCATCTCACCATGTCCATATCAGCTCCAAAAAAGTCACTTGTTGGCATTTTACCACTAACAAGTTCTATAAGAACTATTCCCAAGCTGAAGACATCACTTTTTTCTGTCGACCGCATGGAAAACGCATACTCTGCAAAACAAGACAGTGTCAAGCAAGTTTACTCATTAGTTATAGACTAAAAACAATTTCAAATCAAGGTCAATTAAATTCATCATTATGATCAATACCTGGAGCCATGTAGCCATAAGATCCAGCGAAACAAGAATTCGACTCAGTATTTGAATCATAACTTTCAATGAGTGCTTTTGCCAGTCCAAAATCTCCCAAGTGAGCCTCCATTTTGGAATCTAGCAGTATGTTGCTGGATTTGATGTCTCTGTGAATGATCGTTGGCACGCAATCATGATGTAGGTACTCCACTCCTTGAGCTAGTCCCACAGCAATTTTGAACCTTGACTCCCAATCAAGGCTCTTCTTTACTTTGCTTGCATTTCCTGGTTTCCCATGAAGCCAATCCCATAAACTTCCATTGTCCATGTACTCATATATCAAAAGGTTCCAACTTGCTCCTTTGTTTGTATTGCTACAAAATCCTATTAACTTCACCAGATGTCTATGCTTTATTCTTCCTAGTGTATTAACTTCTCTTAAGAAGCTTTTGTTCAACAGAAATTCGTCTTTTGATGAAATCTTCTTGACAGCAACCGTCTCTCCAGTGGCCAATTCAGCTTTGTAGATTTTCCCTGAACCTCCTGAACCAATCATGAAGTCGTCGTTCAGATTGTCCGTTGCATCCATGATATCTTCCCAATTGAAATCCCTCTTTCCAGCAGCTCTTAGTTGGAACAGTGGTCGTCGCTGCGCTTGAGATGAAGAGGAAGAGTAGACATAAGAAGTTACTTTGCTGTCTTGCCTTAAATAATCTTGCCTGTTTTTGCAGAAGATTCTTATGGAAAGTATCAATAGTGCAATTGCAGCTGAAGCTGTAAGGATAGATATTATCACCACTGATGACTCACTTAGGCCTGAATGCTCACTGCCAGAAGTATCATCACTGTCGCAGCTGTTAAGAGAACTTCCACACAGATGTAGGTTCCCTTCAAATACCTCACCTGGCCACCGGGAGAACTTCTTGTCCAATTTCCCTTGAAGATTGTTGTAAGAGAGATCAAGCTTTTCCAAGCTGCTCATTTCACCAACTTGTGGAGGGATTTTTCCAGTAAGTTGATTGTGGGAAAGATCAAGTGATTCTAATTTTGACATAGTCCCTAGAGTAGGTGGTATGCCACCTGAGAGATTATTGTAACTGAGGTCTAGAATAATTTGTAGATTTTGAAGTTTTCCAATCTCAATTGGCATCTCACCACTAAAGCTATTTCTAGAAAGCTGGAGCTCATAAAGTTTGCTCAACTTACCTACCTCCGGAGGGATCGATCCGGAGAAATTATTATGGTCAAGTCGGAGGACATTAAGGTATCCAAGATCACCTATATTATCCGGGAGAGTTCCATTGAGAAAGTTGTTATTTAGAGAGAGAACTAATAGTTTGGAACATTTGAACAGGCCTAATGGAAGAGGTCCCAAAAAATTATTGGAAGAGAGCTTAATCTCTCCCAATTGAGGCAAACTTCCAAACCATGATGGTATTTGTCCATAAAGAAGATTACTGTTTAAATCAATGTAAGCCAATTTATTGCACAGAGAAAGCTCAGCTGGTATTGGTCCGGTAAGCGAATTTCCTGACAGGTCTAACAATGTCAGATCATGGATTTTTCCCAATGTCCTTGGAATTTCACCAGAAAATTTATTGTTGCCTAATCTTAGCCTATACATGGAGGGCGAATTTCCCAGTTGAGCCGGAATTTCGCCATCAAACTCATTGTCGGTAACATCGAAAGAAAGAAACGATTGAGAGCTACACAATGCCACTAGACTACCATTCAATCTATTGTTTGAAAGGTTCACTCTAGTCAAGTTTGCTAAATTTATCAATTGGTGAGGAAGGTTACCTTCAAGAGAATTGTTGTAGAGCATGAGCTTCTCCAATGAGTCAAGGAATCCAAATGTTGCAGGAATTACACCAGAGAGCTTATTGTCAGCCAAATCAAGGATATTCAGCTTATGACAGTTCCCCAAGGTGGCAGGAATCTCACCAACAAGCTCATTCTGCCTAATGTGAAGAAAATTCAACTCTTTCAGCATTCCAATAGTGATGGGAATTTCACCCTTGAAACTGTTTCCAAAGAAATCAATCATTTGCAAGCTTGAACAGTTACCAATATCCATAGGTATAGACCCTGATAATCTATTATCATAAAGATATAAAATTTCCAACTTTCCAAGCATTCCTATCTCTCTGGGAAGATCACCTTGCAAATTGTTGTGATACAAAGCAAGTGTCTGCAAATTGCTGAAGTTCCCTATAAAAGGAGAGATTGAACCAACCAAACTATTGTTGTTTAGCAAAAGATCAGTTAACTCCACCAACCCATATAGCTCAAGAGGTATGGAACCATTGAGTGAATTGTTAGACAAGTCAAGTTGTTTCAGTGACTGACATTGACTCAATTCAGCTGGAATCTCACCATAAAGTCCACTTGCTGATAGCATCAAATGTTCCAAATTTGTTGCATTGGAACATAGTGTTCTTGGTATGACATTATTAAGGTTGTTACCTGACAGAACCATGACACCTAGTTGACCCATGTTGCCAAGCTCTTCTGGAATCCCTCCACCGAGCTTGTTCATAGACAAGTCAAGATTTTGAAGGTTACCCAGTTGAGCTAGAGACGGTGGAATTGCGCCCTCAAGCTGGTTCCCCATGAAATTGAGGTAAACGAGTTCACTCATTTCACCGAGTTGACTCGGAATCTCCCCTGTTAGACTGTTGTTGCCAAGGTTGAGAAGCTGTAGATTCTTGAGTTGACTCAGTTCACTTGGAATTGAGCCATTGAGTTTGTTGTTTGCAGCAGTGAAGATGGTGAGGCTCGAGCAGTTCCCTAACTCGGACGGAATCGGACCCATCAACTCATTGTCTTGGAGAATCAAATTCTCCAAGAGACTGAGTTGACCGAGTTCATGTGGAATCGACCCAGTGAGTTCACATGAAGCTAAACCAAGACTGACCAAATTAACCAATTTTCCAAGAGACGCAGGAATCATACCAGTTAAGTCATTGTCACCGAGTCGCATGACTCGGAGACTCGTGAGCAAGCCCAACTCAGTGGGAACAGAACCATTGAGTTGGTTAGAAAACAGAAGCAGAGATTCCAATAAAACAAGGTTAGAGAGGTTTGTTGGAATGGGACCCACAAGACTATTGGAAGAAAGATCAAGGTGGAGCAAGTTTTTCAAATTACCGAGTTCAGGTGAAATTGACCCAGTGAGTGACGAGTCAGAAAGGTTGAGTCCAATCACATTCACCGAGTCATCAACCAAAGAGTTCAAATCACATGAAATCCCTCTCCAACTACAGTAATCTGTATTATCTTCTGACCAATCACTCAAAACATTTTCTGGGTCTTGTACAAAAGATTTCTTCACTTCCAATAACACTCTCAAAGTTGTATCTTTATCTAAATTCTCTTGTCCAAGGACTAATAGAAATGGCATTGAAATGAAACACACAAGTAAAACTACTATAAGAAATATTGAAATCTTCATTATAGCTAAGACTCACAATTCAAAAACTTGAACAAATAATGGATTCTTTGGCTTCAAGTTAAATGATGAATAAGAATGAAGATGGATTTTTAGGTGATAGAGTTGGAAGATATATTATGTGTATGAAGGTATATTTGTTAGTATATGATGCATGCATTGAAATCAGTGACATATGTGAGATGAGGAACAAAATTTGAAAACATAAAAAGTCAACTCATGCATTAATGAAACAGTAGTCAAAGACTATATATGGAATGGAGTTGAAAATATGTTATGTTATGAATCACAAAGATATAGTAGTATGATACTATGATGAGGTTTGAGGAATAGTTGTAGCTGGTTTGGTTTAAGAAGTGTCGTAGCTGAAAATGAATGAGAAAGTGATTAGTTCAATATCCATTTTCAAAACAAGTTTCATTTGGCATTGTACTTTAGTACAAAGTCAATGTAGCATAATCACTACTCCTACGCAAGCCTGTTAAATTAAGTTCCAACTAATCCTCCCTCTGTTAATGTTTTTAAGAAACTATGTTTATGTGTTACTTGGACAAAAAAAAAAATCAATTGAATTATGTATTTTTTGTCGTTATTTTTGGTTTTAGTTACCAAATCTGGTGTCTTTTTGCTGTGTTTAATATTTGTTAATAGTTGCAAGTAACCCTTTTGCCTACTCCATAAGCCTTGCCTTTTTCTGTTTAAAGTCTTTTTTGACTACTCAATAATGGTACTGTTGTCTTAATAAATGTTTAAAAATTGCTAATTAATGTTATCTTATTATTGGGGGTTGTTTATGTCCAGGGTTACAATCCAATCCAAAGCTAAGATGTAATTATTTGAATGGATAAGCTCATAAGCCAATATTTTTTTTGAACATATATCTTTTTATTGACTCATACATGTATGAGGAAACATTTTCTTTTTTTTAATAATCTTTAGTACTCTTCTAATTGGTTGAAATTAATGTGGATCTCTCACTTTAAAAATAGATTCACATAAAGTAGTGAAATTCACATGAGTTTTATCCGATAAGAGAAAGAATGTTAGAGAGAGTGTTCAAAAGAGAGTATAGCTGACACTTCTCTACTTCTTATAGATATAACCGAAGGAAGTATTAAGAGAAAGAATGTTAGAGAGAGTGTTCAAAAGAGAATATTACTGACACTTCTCTGCTTCTTATAGATATAACCGAAGAAAGTATTAAGAAAAGTCAATTAATTAGTATGTTATAGTTCACGGATATATTGTCTATAGCTAATAGAGTAAATCAATTGAACTTAATTATACATAATTGATACTTCATTTGTATTTCTTTTTGTTTTGTAGCATGTATGGTTTTTATTTTTAGTTGATTTTTATCTTCTAACACTTAGGTAGTATATAATAAATCCTAGCTTCTCTTGATGAGCATCTGCACATTGCATGTGAACCTTTATTTAATTTGTAGTTAGTTCCTCCCTTCTAAAGTAAATATATTTAGTCATTGTAATTTGTAACATTTTTCAAACAAAGGATGTCGATGGATTTGGCATGTCTTGTAATTTAAGAAGCAAATAAGAATATTTTGGTTGATCATAAGAGTGTATCACACCCTCAAAGATCTTCTGCACTGACAGACAATACAATGATATGCAAAATTATACTATCTTTTTGTTCTAAACAAAGTACCTTCTGTGTTGGTCTGTTAGATGATACTAATAGAATAGTTAAATATAATTAGATGACAGTGTTAAACTTGTCTACACTCTCAGTGTAAATCAATTAAACTTATAGATGGTTTAATTTATGCACTAGTAAACATGTTATCCAATGTGGAAGTTTCACCATCCTGAATCCTCAGAACCAACTTTGAGTTTGGTGTTTTTAACTTGAATAACTTGTTGATGTAATCTTATTATTTCAATATTTTTCTTCTGTGGATGGATTACATTTACACTGCTGAAAATATGATCACTCTTCATTGGATTGTAATTTCAAACTCATCAAACATGTAAATCAAAAGGAAAAAAAAATTAATCTAAGCTCCAAAGTCGATTCTCCAAGAAAATTAAAGGTAATTTGACAGCCATGGACTTGTAAATCATGCTTTGCTAACAAACTCCACGTCGAATAAGAGTACTGAATCAGGAGGAATGACACATGAACCTGCATCAAAACCAGTACAAATTATGCTTTGCTAAGAAAAATGGTACAGAATAATTGATGTAGAAAAGATAACCAAAAACTACTTCAAAAGATAATGTAATGTGTTATTCTTAAGATTACTACTCCCTCCGTACCAAAATATATGTCGTTTTGAGAAAAAAATTTGTACCACAATATATGTCGTTTTACATTACCAATGAAGCATTTAATGCTATTTTTCCTCTTATACCCTTAATTAATTATTTCTCTTTCTTCTTTCAATTCTATAATTTATCTCTCACATACCATTAATGAGGGATAATCTTGTAAACTAACTCATAATTTACCTTTTCCATACAACAATGATTACATTTCTTAATTTGTGTGATTTGGTCAAAACGACATATATTTTGGTACGGAGGTAGTAGTATTCTAATAAACTGCTAAGCTTGTGTGTAAACAGTTACTATTATAGAATTTGTACACATGTTTCACTATTGTTTTATAAAATTGTTTCTACTTTCTAAGGTTTCACATGTTCTTTATGATCATAGGATGCACAGTGTTTTTCATGGCATGATTTTTCCAACATATTTCATTTCCTTAAGAACTTAATTAAGAATTCTAATTTAACCCGCTTTGGTTGGTCCAGTGGTTTTGACTTGAGACCTTGGAGTATGCTCCTCACAAGGTCTCAGGTTCGGTTCCCCCTGGTATATTTCGGTGGGCTAGTCCATACAAAACAAAAAAGTTATGGCTTTAAATGGGGCACAAATGAACGGTAGGATTGGACCTCTCGGATTAGTCGGCCTTGATACCAAACATGCACAACATACAAGTTTAAAGAGATATGCCATGTCAGTAGCTACTAGCTACAAAGTTAGTTATTTTCCACACAAGTATATGGACAAATTTTTCATATTGATGGCAATTGGCAAAGTAAATAATAGTATTGTTTAGAAGAAAAAAAGAGTACTTGCCTCCTCTACAACCAGCACCTCTTGAACCATATCCAAGTTCTGGAGGAAGCTTCAATGTACGTTTACCTCCTAATGTAAGAAAAGTTTAAATCATTTCACTCTTACATATCATGATTCATAATACAAAATGAATTTTTAAATCATTTCACTCTTACATATCATGATTCATAATACAAAATGAATTTATAGTGACTGAAAAAATAAATACCTGTAAGCATAGGAGGAATTCCATCACCTCCTAAAATGCCTTCATCCCATCCTTTAATAACCTATATCATTCATGAATAACTTGTTAATATTGATTGAACATGGCACGTTACATCAGTGAACACTGTAACACCTTAGAGTGAAATTTGAAAAGACACTATTTTTTTTTGGTAAAGACACTATTAAATGAACATAGAATGATAGAAAATATACTCTATTAACGTTAACAATATTCTGATTTCATCAATCAATATTGCAAAAGAGCTTCATTTTTTTGCTTATCAACAAAATAGTTTGTTCATGAAGTATTAACTCAGTGATAAGAGTTTGACTCTGTAACCTCAAAGAATGGAATTCAAATTTCATCCCATCTGGACTGTTGTAAAATGGAATGGTAGTCAATTTAACGAATAACCATTTGTTATTTGCATAGCTTATAAATTTAAACTGCGGTCCAAAAATGCGACCACAATATAAAGAATTTTGAGGTCTCTACAAGATCACAACAGCATTACAGCTGCAATTTCAACTACATTGGCCACCTTTTCTCGCATATTGCATAACTGCAAGATCAATTTTAAAACCATGGATAGAATCATGTTACCTCTCCAACACCAACACGAAACGTAAGTGGCTTGCCACGATCATAGCTGCTGTCGAAAACTTTCCCATTCTCCAATCTCCCCACATAATGTGCCTAACATTAACAATATCAGCCAAGTCAAACTATGAAGCAGCGGGGACAGACACGGACACCAGACAAAACAGTGACACATCAACACCGATAAAAACTTGAGAAAATGATATAATTCAATGTAATCATAAGGGTCCTTGCGTCATAGAGTCACGGGACAAATGGACAACAAAAGACCAAAAAAAATGGTTACCTTAATAAGTTGTCCCTTAACAGCCTGAGAACCACTGCCAACAACTTTATCACAAAATGAAAGGCCGGAAGGGGCAACTGTTAATTCACATGGAATTGCTCCAGCTGCTGATGCAGTGGGAGGTTGTAAGAAAGAATGAAGAAGGCCAAAACTCAAGGAGAGGCTTATAGCTTCTCTTCTCTTCAACTGGCTCTCCTTTTGTACAAGAACAGGTGGTGGTTGTTGTTGGAGCTGAACAGAACATGTTAGTAGTGAATTTGATGCAGAATGGTTACGTTTATGGGGTTGCAATGAGGTGAGGCAAGTCCCAACTGAATATGGTGCCACTGAACTCATCATCTCACTGATTGAATTGAGGATATGAACATGGGTCCCTTTTTTGTGGGTAAAGTTGAACTAGTATCAAATATTGTGGCTCAAATTGTTCCAAATTAACCCTTTTTGTGTTGATCTTGGATAGTTCAATTTGGAGACTATAAAGAGTTTAATTCAATTGATTGAACATTTATATGTAATATGTAGGAATTGATGTTCAAATTCTGATACATTCATTTATTCATTTTTAAGAGTGAAAATTTACTTAACAAAAAAAAGTCTCATAAAACATTATTTCATACTCTATTTTTATATTTTGATTGAAATTATTAATCACTTTAAGATCAAGTTATTGATTTAACATTTTTTTTAATCTTTTAGTTTTATAAATTTCAATTTCTAGTTTAAGAAACAATATATAATAAGAACTCAAGTTCAAAAATTCAAACTCAACTGAAAAAATACTAAATTATTAGGCTGAACGTCCATGATCGAGTTTGAGCTTGTCCTTCCTCCTGTCCATAGTCTTAAGTATATAAAGACTTGTTCTAAAAATTCAATCTTTTACTTTATGTTGCATTTGTTTTAGTTTTAAAAAAAAATGATTTTATTTTATATTTATTTAAAAATATGATAACTTAACTAAAATAGTAAAAATTATTTCAAATTATTATTTTGATAATTTAGAAAAGTAATTTTGACATTCAATAACTTAAATATATAAATATTTGAGATTTTAACAAAAACGAATCACAATTTTTTTAAAAAAAACTCTCGCAAAAATAATTTTTCTGATTTCTTTTGTACATCAGAAAGATAAATTGTTCCCACGATCCCTGGACCTCCATCTACCCAATCCATATGTCCATCAACTTATACCACTTGAATTATCTTACGGGGACTTATTTTTTTTCCAGTATGGATCTTACGGGGACTTATGAAAACTATTTAAAATAACTTTTTAAAGCTTTGAAATTTTATGATCCAATTTTTTTTTTAACAAAATGATAAATTACTTAAAAGGATATTTTAAAATAAACTATTTAAACCAAATTTTCATTTTGAAACTTTTATATAAAAAATCTTTGTTAAAGGAGATGTGGGAAGAAAAAAGGGATATTTGTGAATATTATTACTTCATAAGAAAATAGCCCAACCCAATTTCAGATATCAAATTTAAGCCCAACCCAAAACCACTCATTCCAAAAGACAATTCTACCCTTTTAGGTTTCAACTAATACAAACCCCTTTCGCTATCTTCATCACTGCCTCTGCTTCAATTCATTTTGACGCAAAACCCTAAATCAGGTAATCGATCAATATTTCATCTTTCAATTTTCGTATTTGCGTTTTCAATTCCCTCATAGTATAATAATGCATGAAATTTCAATAAAGTGTTGAATTGAAGTTGAAAGAGGAAAAAATGGCGAAATCAATGAGATCAAAGAAGGAGAAGAGATTAAGGGCTATTAGGAGAGAAATTATGGAGCCTTATTATGAAAAGAAAGATGAAGCTAAACTTGCTGCTCAAGAAGCTGCTCTTGCTGCACCTAAGCTTCAAGTTTCTCTTCCAAAGTCTGCCATGGAAGTTTCCATTCCACCTATCAACAACAATACCATGGGTATAATAATATTATTATCAAATTTTACTTTATTGTTTCAATTTTTGATGTGATGTTTTTTAGTAGTAGTATAATGAGTTTAATTGCTATGAACGGTTGGTGTAAAGTTATTTTACACATGCATCTAATAATGTGTTGCAAATCAAATCAAATTAAGAATTTAATTTGTATGCACTGACGGTGTAAAATTATTTTACACATGTGCATCCAATCAAATCACGCCGTAAGTATTTGTAGAGATATTTCAGGAACAACCTTATAAAAGTGGCAATTTGATGTGTTTCGATTGGATGCAGTGCATAACAATTAAACTCGTGAATTTAATATGTATGCACTGACGGTGTAAAATTATTTTACACGTGTGCATCCAATCAAATCACGCCAAATGTAAGTATTTGTGGAATTATTTTAGGAACAAACTTATAAAAGTGGCAATTTGATGTGTTTTGATTGGATGCATAACAATTATACTCTATCATTAAATACTCTTATGATGTTTTTTAATTATGAATTGGAATTTGGTTGCTTGGTAAGAAAATATAATGTTGTATGTTTGTTTGTTTTTGAATTTTTAAGATGTGGATATGGATGATGAAAATAAGAGCAAAGCCTCGTTGAAGCCTGTTGGTAGGATAGGGAAGAAATTGAGGAAGAAGTTTAAGATGGCTAAAGGCAATCGCCGTAAAGGTAATGGAAAGCCGAGTAGGAAGCGTCACATATGACTTCAATAGAGAGTGTTAATGGTAAGTATCTGATTTATCTCATTCGCAAACCACATTCTTACATTTTGACTTGTCGTTGCATATTATACGCTTTAATTAATTTAGTGATTCAACTTGACTACTCGTTCGAATCGTAAATTTTTAGTTTAAACATATGCTGCTACTCCAGAAATTCATATAGCTTGAGATTGCATCATGCTTAGGTTTTCAATGTTGAACTAGTTAAGTGTCTATGACTTCATTTTGCTGCTATTTACACCTTGGAACTGCTTAGCAGAAGAATGTTAGACATTGTTCTTTACCACATTCAGTCTCTTCTTCACTTAGCATTACATTGACAGGTTGTATCATGTAATTCAGTAGCTCAATCAGATAATTTTTTTTTCTTTCTCCAAAACTGTCAGTCTTTCTAATTAGTACATTTGACCTGTCATACACCTCAGCAATGAAAGTTGCTTTTCTGAAGTTATTTTAAGTATGGTATTGCTAAGGGCGTTACAATTGTATTATCTGCCTAAAACAGGAAATATTAAAGGAAAAGCTGGGTGTTTAAATATGTTGGGCATCCAAAAATCATTTACTACTTATTTTTTAGTATGTATTTCGGAGGATTGTTTAGCTGATTCATTAGGTTATAATATTAATAATAATAATAATAATAATAATAATAATAATAATAATAACTGTGTATCAAATCTGGAATTTTCTTTGACTAAATGTTATTTGAATGGATTACTGTAGTCTTCATTGTTTAGGAATTGATGACGGGGTTCTTTCTATCATGAACCTCTTTTAACCCTGCACAGCATCTCTGTTTCGGCATCATGTAAGTTTATCAGCATGGGCTCTGTGGATTAACTGTTTGACTAATTGCTTTGATACCCTTTCCATTGCAGGTGTTACTGGGCTAGTTAAGAGTTCTTGTGCTCTTAATTCATAAACACTGGTCAATTTTTGATTAAAACATGAAGATCGTTCTACTATCTTGGTTATGTACTTAGTCTTTTTTATTAACTTGAGTTTTAGATATTGAGGTACAACACTGTATTAGTATGGAGAAGTGGTTAATGTTGATGACTCCTTTTGAAACTTGAGGATATATATTATAGTTTCTACACTACCCATGTTCTTCACTGTTGAATTTGATAATACTAGTAGTTTGTAGTAGTTCTCATGGGTCTAGTTTTCTCACTTTTTTGTGCCTTTTATCAGTGTAATTTTTAAGAATATTCTAGTGGTATGTTTTAATTTTATTGAAGATATTGGTAGCATAGAGATATCAAAATATAACTTTATTGAGACGTGCAATCACTTTTGTATGTTTCAAGTTCAACATCCTCGCATCCTGGATTGAGTTTGAATTTTCTAACTTGCAGAACTTAATGTGAATCTGATTGAATAAACCATAGCATGTTATTGTTAGACGTTTGATGCACCCAACAAGTTGATGATGTTCCACATGATGCATGTTAAGTACTCCTCCTCATATGAAAATTTGAGAATATTATTGGGTGCTCAGTTGCTTGTGGTAAATGAGATGCAGCTGCGGTTATTGAGTTGCTGATGTTAATTGAAATTGGCGTATGCAAATTGCTTCCGCTCTCATCTCACTTCTCTTGGCGTCTGTTTCGAAGTAAATAGAAAAATAGAAAATTTTACATTATTTTAGAGTGTTTTTGTAGATAATAAATAATAAATTAATGTCTATAATTAATTAATATGAATATATTTTTAATATTGAGAGTTGTGTTTGGGAGCAAATATTGAGAGTATTATAACATATAAATTGAATTTGAAAAATTTATCCAAATTTTCCAAAATTTTACTTAAATATAATTTTTGTCTGGTCAAATTAAGAGGATTTATATTGCGAAGAAAAACGTACTCTTCAAAATCCTCTATTTTTTAAACTTCATCCTTTTATTTAAAGTTCTTCCATTCCCTCCCCTTCTAAACTCCATTTTGGAAAAAGTACCATAATAAATGATCATATAACAATTCAATTACACATCTTTAATTTTAAAAAATATTTTACGACTTGTTTAAAAATAGAAAAGAAAATCAAGTCCTCTCATTGCCCCGCTTATATATATAAAAAAAAGTCCTCTCATTGCCCCAAAATTTCTCTCCCAAAGATCGGTTATCATTTTTTTCTTTCTCTTGCTCATTTTCTTTGTCTCTTTCCCTCTTCTTTTTGTGCGTGTGCGCGCGCTCGTGTGCAAGGGAGAATAATTTAAGAGTGAATAAATTTCAGTAGTACTCCAAAATAACATTATTTTTTGATACTTACCTCCAATACTCCAAAATAACGAATCTTACCTCCAATACTTGTTTTGTGAACACGTAAGTGCACAAAACCATTGTTGCCAAAATAACATTATTTTCCGAGAGTGAAATATTTACTAAAGACAAACATATATGTACAAAACATCCATATATAACTCTAGCTAGCATCTGCTTAAAAATGATACGATAGCGTGTTTATAATACTTTAAATAATATTATTGATTATTGATGAAAATACCTATCAACATTACCGATAAATAATGTTCATAGGAGAAACAAGAAAATCATACTCATCTATATTTTAATCTTTCATTTATGATGTTCGGAACCATAATCTTACTTAATATGAGCATTAATATATCATTGTGATGATGAAATGATCATAAAAGGCAAAAGCAAAAGTACAACAAATATTATCATGTACAATAGTATTGCCGGCAAATAAATAATCTTTTGTCTAACTTTTGAGTTCTTAAACTAAAAAATATATAAATATACTCTTGTATATGGCAATGACCCCAAAGTGCATTTGGTGGTATATGGCAATGACATTCACAATTTCAACCCCAAAACAAATTGTATGGCAAGCTACTATTCTATATAAGCATTTGAAGCACAAAACCAAATCACATCAAACCATGGACACCATTTCCTTGTTGTCTTACACTCTCTTTTATCTTGCTCTATTTTTCACTTTCAACCTTCTCTTCAAATCAAGAAAATTCAAAAACCTCCCACCAGGTCCACTTTCTCTTCCCATAATTGGTAACCTCCACCATCTAAAACGTCCCCTCCACCACACCTTCAAAGGGTTATCTAAAAAATATGGTGATGTCATTTCTCTTTGGTTTGGTTCACGTCTCGTGGTTGTCGTCTCTTCACCATCTATAGTCGAAGAATGTTTCACAAAAAACGACGTTGTCCTAGCAAATAGACCCCGCTTTCTCTCGGGAAAATACATGTTCTACAATTATACCACCTTAGGATCCACATCCTACGGTGAACATTGGCGCAATCTTCGTAGAATCACCGCAACTGATGTCCTTTCAAATCATCGTATTAATAATTTCTATGGAGTCCGGAGAGATGAGATTCATAGGCTTATAAAAAAGTTAGCTGATGAATCGGCTAAAGATTTTGTTGAAGTAGAACTTAGGTCTAGGTTCTATGATATGACTTTCAACAACATAATTAGAATGATTTCGGGTAAGAGATACTATGGAGATGATTGTGACATGGCAGACGTAGAAGAAGCAAAAGAATTTAGAGCAATGGTGACTGATTTGTTGAAGTTGGCAGGGGCTAACAATAAGAATGATTTCTTGCCAATACTTAGGGTTATTGATTTTGAAAATTTAGAGAAGAGATTAAAGAAGATTAGTAATAAAACTGATATGTTTTTAAGAGGACTAATTCAAGAACATCGAAACAAAAATCAACATACAAATACTATGATTGATCATCTTCTAAGTTTACAAGAATCACAACCTGAATACTATACTGATCAAATCATTAAAGGCCTTGCCTTGGTAATAATAATTTTCTATGAAACTAAATATGCACATTATGATTTTTTTCTTTTTTAACGTAATTTGATCAAGTTGTTTGCTCTCTATGCGTGCAGGGTATGCTTATTGCTGGAACAGATTCATCCGCGGTAACTTTAGAGTGGGCGCTATCTTGCGTATTGACATATCCAGAGGTGCTAGAGACGGCAAGACATGAATTGGAAACTCATGTAGGTCAAGACCGTTTGTTAGATGAGTCAGACCTTCCAAACCTTCCTTACCTTAAAAATATCATCTACGAGACACTTCGGTTGTACACTCCCGCTCCATTGTCATTGCCACACTCTTCTTCCGATGAATGTATCATCGGAGGATTCAAAGTTCCACGCGACACTATATTGTTAATCAATGCTTGGGCCATTCATAGAGACCCTGAAACATGGAGTGAAGCTACGAGTTTTAAGCCTGAGAGATTTGAGAAAGAAGGAGAGTTAGAGAAGTTAATTGCATTTGGGTTAGGAAGAAGGGCTTGTCCAGGTGGAGCATTGGCTATGCGTGCAATATGCTTAACTTTGGGCTTATTGATTCAATGCTTTGAATGGAAAAAAGTGGGTGACAAAGAGATTGATATGAGTGAAGAAAGTGGATTCACATTGTCAAGATCAATCCCATTAAAAGCTATGTGTAAAGCTCATCCAATCATAAAAAATCTTGTGGAATGTTAGAATAGTAGTTGCTTAAATAAAATGGAATATTAAATAAGTTTACATGTGTGTCATTTGTATGCATATATGCATCATCCATACCAATAGAAGAAACTAAAGATTTACCTTATCAAGAATAGCCCTCTAAAATTTGAGTTCTAAAACTTTAGCGTGTAAGTTATATGTTCAAGTTTTAAAATTTGAACAAGATATTTTTGAGTGTTTATGAAGTGCGTGAGACATATATAAAAGGTTGGAAAATAAATTCACAAAAACTAGTAGATCATGAGAAATTTATAGGTGCAGGAGCCAAAGGTCAAATGCAAGGTATTGAATTTGGCACACACATTAAACAAATAAAAGAACCAAAATGTAATAATGCATTGTTATTATTCTTTAAATCTTCTAAGAACATCTAAGTTCATAAGCAGACTTTTCATATAGTAGATAGGAAAGTAGAAAATGCCAAAACACAATAATATAATAAAAGCAAAAATAAAATAAAGTCATCCACATTATTAACATTCACCTTAAATAGTAGGATAAAAGAAATTCAAAGACTCTCTAGCTTCAAAAATAACTTTCATCTTTTCCATAATATTTGCAACCTCCAATTCAATATTTTTTATCTGCTGCTCCAAATCTTTCCTCTTATAAGCTACCTCAACCTGCTCACTAATAAAGTAATCTATCGGTCCTAATGACTCCAACTCATTACACACCCAACCATTCTTGTATTTCAACAATGATTGTTCACTCTTCAGTTTTATCAAGTTGAAACTGTTGTTGTGTTCATTATGGACTATGATACTCTCCAGGGAATCAAACCAAGATCCACCAAACTCGTAAACTCGGAGATTTTTTATTATGTTAATCACATAAGAGGAGTATGCATCAATAATTTCCAATACTGAATTTTTCTGGAGAAGATTTAAGAGAAAACATAGTTGATGGTAAGTCCAGGGATATTCTATATGCGGTTTATAAGTGAGTAGAGTTATTTCCTCGCGATGAGTAGCAATAAATTTTGACAACAAATGAATTTGTTGTTCGCTCAAATATTCGAGAGGCAAAGGAGTTTCTCCCTTTCGAAGATGGTACTGCAACACTGACGACGATTCCATATTTTCAGATTTATTTTTCTCCATAGTTTTTCAAGCCCTAGTTTTTTTAAACTTGTTTGCTAGCTATTCTTATATATAATAGCGTCTTTTGTTTGGATAAGATCAAAATTCAAAACAGATACATAACTGAAAATTCGAAAATCATGTATATAATGAAGATATGGCCGAAATAAAAGTGATGATTATGTGAATAATAAAAAGGTTGTTATCATGCGAAGAGGAAATAAAAAAGGGTAGAAACAAAAACAATGCTCAAAATTTTCAGCAACAATCAATCACATATAGGAGTGGAAATAGGTCAGGCCGAGTTAGGTTTTGTCAATTAAAGGCTTAGGTCTGACCTATAATCGGTTATAGACTTGATTTTTAAGTTTGTGGATTGACTTTTCAAAAGTTCAGTACGGTGTGTCAGACTGTTTAAAAGCTTATTTCATATTAATTTTTTAAAATAAGTAATTATATTTAAATTTAAATAAACTAATCAACTAATTCACTAATGAGATTAAACTCCCTTTTGATATTTCACATCATACTTTATAAAATATAATTATATATATACACGTCATATTTCAATTCTAATTTATAATAAATAATTCATATATGCAAAAAATTAATTCATTATAAAGTTCATAGAATTAAAATTTAATCCAAAGTTCAATATTTATATTAAATAATAAAAATAATAAAATTATTAATAATATTTATTTAAATAGGCCGTCCCAATAGGCCTTAAAGACTTTTTTTTTGTCAGGTAGCTTAGTGACTAGAAATTCGCTTTGGCATATCGGGTTCGGACTCCTGTCCCTGCACAAATGTGCAACGTCTTTTATCAATTGAGCTAACATTCGCCTTAAATAGTAGGATAAAAGAAATTCAAAGACTCTCTAGCTTCAAAAATAACTTTCATCTTTTCCATAATAATTGCAACCTCCGATTCAATATTTTTTATCTGCTGCTCCAAATCTTTCCTTTTATAAGCTACCTCAACCTGCTCACTAATAAAGTAATCTATCGGTCCTAATGACTCCAACTCATCACACACCCAATTGTTCTTGTATTTCAACAATGATTGTTTACTCTTCAGTTTTATCAAGTTGAAACTGTTGTTGTGTTCATTATGGACTATGATACTCTCCAGGGAATCGAACCAAGATCCACCAAACTCGTAAACTCGGAGATTTTTTATTATGTTAATCACGTAAGAGGAATATGCGTCAATAATTTCCAATACTGAATTTCTCTGGAGAAGATTTAAGAGAAAACATAGTTGATTGTAAGTCCAGGGATATTCTATATGCGGTTTATAAGTGAGTAGAGTTATTTCCTCGCGATGAGTAACAATAAATTTTGACAACAAATGAATTTGTTGTTCGCTCAAATATTCGAGAGGCAAAGGAGTTTCTCCCTTTCGAAGATGGTACTGCAACACTGACGATGATTCCATATTTTCAGATTTATTTTTCTCCATATATAGTTTTTCAAGCCCTAGTTTTTTTAAACTTGTTTGCTAGGTATTCTTATATATTATAGCGTCTTTTGTTTGGATAAGATCAAAATTCAAAACAGATACATAACTGAAAATGAAAATTCAAAAATCATGTATATAATGAAACATACATACAGTAAAATCTCTGGCCAATGTAAAAAATTAAAAAATTCGATAAAATAATAAAATAATAATTTTTTAGGAGATCCCTTTGTAATTTTCGGTCCCAAGAAAATCATAAATTAATAATTCATAGAAACTAAATAAAATATATTACACTTTATTAAAATATGATTCAATAGTTATATGTTTTTCCTTAAAGTTCAAGTCCATTTGAAGTTCATCTCTAACTTTTCTTATTGCATCCAATAGCTCAGGTGTTGTATTTCATCTGACATAGTTGATTTTGCAACACCTTTAAGATGATGAGAAGCCATCTTGTGAGATATAGTGTTAATACTCTATCACATTCATGTAATTTATATATGACAAACTTGCTTAAGAATACATTAAACGCATTTGTTCCTCTTGTTTACATCAAAAGTCATTATTGAATTCCAATGCATATTACTAAAGTCATTATTGATTTTCAATGTATATTACTAATTAAAGTCATTATTGATTTTCAAGTTATTAAAAACTCTTTAAATTAATAATTATTAATTTATCGATAAATTAATAACTCTCTAAATTAATACATTTCTCTGATTCCGACTCTATATTAATTTATAGAGATTGTATTGTATATAACTTGTGCTTCATTCCTGAAAATCACCGGCAATGTTTTAGTATTATACAAGGCATGCATGATTAAAATCTACATTAAAAACTACCATGCATAATAACTAAGTAATATACAAATATTAAGGTCATGGTGACAACTTGTGTACCCCCTCAAAATTAGGGGATATTTATCCCCAACTACTAAAAAAAGTTTTAAGCGATATAATTTTTTATAAAATACACCGTTTGATTGAAAATTTATATTATATAGATCATTTGTATAAAATTTCAGACAAATTTAAAATCATTTGATATGTTATAGAGACATATAAAGATTAACGGTGTTTAAGAAATCACAGAAACTGTTAATTTTGATACGTCTTAATAACATATCAAATAATTTTAGATTTGTCCGAAATTTTACACAAATAATCTCTATGATATAAATTTTTAATCCAATGGTGTACTTTATAAAAATTTATATCGGTTAATTTTTTTTTAAGTCGTTGAGAGTAAATACCCCCAAATCTTGAGGGGGTAGACAAGAATTTGCCTAAATTCATAAAACCTCGTCAAATAAACTCCAAATGATCATGCTAGTTCAAAAATAGGGATGGCAAGAAAACACAAATACGCAGGCCCCACACACACTCGAACCCGAGTTAACGGGTGGAAATATGTGTTGACCGGATTCGAGTTCGGGTAACATCCAATATTTCAGATGAGGGTTTAGGTTCATTCATACCCGCACCTGAAACCCGAAACTACACCCATTTACTTCCTTTGTTTCAAAATAAATGTCATTCTAACAACAAAAATTTACTTCTTTTTAAGTGTCATTTGATGAATTAAAGCTATAAGTTATCAAAAATAACCTTATTTCATTAGCTCAAATTTCTCGGAGAGAGTGTGTGTGTGTGTGTGTGTGGGGGGGGGGGGGGATAGTACAACTACATAATTACCTATATTTAAACATAATTACCCCTGTCCCACAGAGCCGGCCCCAAATAATTAGTGGCGTTGTTCAAAAATTTAAAATGGAACCTTAACAAAAAGTGTAATTTTTTTTTAAAAAGAATCACATTTTTTAAAATGGACCTTTGTCTAAAAAGAGGTAGCGGCGCAGCTTGTTGCCCGCTTACCTTTCATTCAAGTGTAATTATCTTACATATATATGAAATATATTTATTCTTTTTTAATTTAAATTATAAATAACATAAAAAATAATAATTTTTGTAATTAACGTAAAAATATTCATAATCTAATTAATAACAATATAATAACTTCTGATTTACATAAAACGAGTCATTTTGCAGAGACAATTGTGATAGAATAGTCAATAAAATTATATATGTGATAACTGATAACTATATGTTAGAAAAACAATTCATGCCTTTCAAAAAAGTTTAATTTATCAATAGGGTCTCATCTTTTTTTCACGCAACATATTTTTTTTTTTGTCAAGTGCGTAGTGACTAAAAATTTCATTTTTAAGATAAATAAGTGGGATGTCTGAAGTTCGAACTGCATTCCCTACATATTGTTGTGAATTCGTTGAATAAAATCACACCAATATAATTGGCCCCATAGTGGGTGCCAATTGGTATGAAAGTAGGGGTAGGATCACACCAATGAATATTTTGATGTGTGGAGCAAAACTAATAAGCAATCAAATAAGCGAAACGACAATAGTGATCAATAAGAATAAATAGAGGAAAGATAAAAAGACAAAATATATTTATTTACCCTAATCCTGAATCACAACTGATTTGAAGTCAAGGCGGAGAATTACGAAGATTGACTTGAAAATATCTCTCTCTCTATTAATGAGTCAAACAAAAATTATTTTATAAAAACAATTTTTATATTAGAATAATTTTAGTTTTATTTTTTTAAGAATAAATTAGTATATTATATTAGAGGAGGGATTTGTTGACTCCATAAGTAACTCAGAGATGAGTTATTCCGCTTAATATCTCATTATTTGCGATGAATTTTGTAAAACCCCAATATTGTTACTTGTGTTATTTAATATTTTTTTGATTTCTTCTATACGTAAAGGATTCAAAAATTATAACACTCTCTGTTTTTATTTAATTAAGGACACTTAATTCTATTTATTTATTTAGATTTTCAATTTGATGTCACAATAATAGGATAGTCTTTTTGGTTGATTAGTTATTCGGCAAATGAACTGTATAGTGATTATTTTATATTTGAATTCAATTATTTTATTAGTGTTATTATTTTAAAATGGTAAATTGTGGCTATTTTCTATAAAAACAACTTTGCCTACAAATTAGGCCACGACTAGGTAGTTTAAGAATTATAAACACGGTGGAACTTAGTGCCTTGGGTTAACAGATAGTGGAGAGGATTAGTATAACAAATAAATAGTAGGAATATGTGGTGGAAGCTTATTTTATAGGAGCAGATATTAGAAACTCATAATAAACCGTGAGATTGGATTAGGCTGTTTCATTAAGTGTAAACCATCATCTCTCTTATTTTCCAACCTTCCTCTTATGCGTGTTCACCAATTCTTTCATTAGTTTGTGAGAAATCAAGGTAAATAGTCATCCAATAATTCTTCTCTTGTTTTTGTCTATCGTTTTCTAATCCTAGATTATTATTCCATGAAGCTTTTCATATTTTTTCTCCTGTGGAAGCTTGTGTGGTTAAAGTGTGTTCTAGAAAGTAAATCAATTAAGGTAAGGGCTTTTTCCCCATACATTCATGTCCTTAAGGTTTATGTTATAGATTAGTAATGAAATTGTTTAATTAATGGAGTGAATGATAATAGAAGAAATGACAAAAGACTATTTTATAACATTCTATGTGATTATAGTATTTATGAATTCTTTGTGTGACTCAATGTGTATTTGATTCTATGGTTTGTTGTGTATGTGTGGTTGATTTTAAATTTGTGTATTTTGTTGGTTTTGATTAAATGGTGAATTTATGGAGTTGAAAGAAAGTTCTAACTTTCAATTGGTTAAGGAAAATGGTGATGATTTTAAAAGGTGTTAATGGTGTCTCTTAGTGTGGTGTAATTGACTGGGAGAGGTGCATTCATTCATTAATGCATTGGTTTTGTTGTGGTTCGGATACCCGGGTGGGGTATTGTGTCCGGGTGGGACACTGTCCAGGTGGGACTTTTTGCTCTTCGGAGTGTTGATCCACTCGACGGGGTGATGTATTGGTGATCCACTCGACGGGGTGGTGTTTTAGGAAATCCGGATCATGTAGGTTGCATTAGTTGTCATGGGGTTTAACCACTAGGACTTGGTGTTATTTATGAGTTGCTTGCATCGATTTTGTTTGATTTCATCTTTATGGTAGAGCTTTTTATTATTCTTTTATGACATTTACCTTCCGTCAGGCATGATTCAATTTGGATAAGGAAATTGACCCTTACATTAAATATGGTTGTAGGTACCAAAGAATTAAGAAGTTGATGTGTTGCTTGTACGTGCGCGGGGGTAAATAAAAAGGGGTTTTAGTAGTTTATAGTTGTAAATTTAAATGAGCTTTCTTAACAATTTTATAGTTGCTCAAATATAAATCTAATATATTTTGAAGTTCATGGCTTATAGAATTTTCAATTTAATAAGTGTTATTAAAGTTTTATAATAGTTTAATGTCTTATAATTTTTAGGAAATGATGATAGTGACTTGTTTTGAAATGAATAGTAAAGAAAAGAAAGAACCAAAAAAATCGTAGTGTTTTCCTAAGAAAGAGAATTCTTATGAAAATTTTAGTAATTAATGTCCCAAAAATTCGGGATGTTACAAACTTCACCAATCAAGCTCCCAATTAAAAGTTCTTATCATAGATTAACTCTACAATTTTTTATGAAAATTTAAAAATATTTGATACATAATTACCTATATTTAACTACATAATTACCTATATTTAAACATAATTACCCCTGTCCCCACAGAGTCGGCCCCAAATAATTAGTGGCGTTGTTCAAAAATTTAAAATGGATCCTTAACAAAAAGTGTAAATTTTTTTTAAAAAGAATCACATTTTTTAAAATGGACCTTTTTTTAAAAGGATTGGGGTTTTGCCATCCAAAAAGAGGTAGCGGCGCAGCTTGTTGCCCGCTTACCTTTCATTTAAGTGTAATTATCTTACATATATATGAAATATATTTATTCTTTTTTTATTTAAATTATAAATAACATAAAAAATAATAATTTTTGTAATTAACGTAAAAATATTCATAATCTAATTAATAACAATATAATAACTTCTGATTTACATAAAACGAGTCATTTTGCAGAGACAATTGTGATAGAATAGTCAATAAAATTATATATGTGATAACTGATAACTATATGTTAGAAAAATAATTCATGCCTTTCAAAAAAGTTTAATTTATCAATAGGGTCTCATCTTTTTTCACGCAACATTTTTTTTTTGGTCAAGTAGTGACTAAAAATTTCATTTTTAAGATGAATAAGTGGGATGTCTGAAGTTCGAACTGCAGTCCCTACATATTGTTGTGAATTCGTTGAATAAAATCACACCAATATAATTGGCCCCCACAATGGGTGCCAATTGGTATGAAAGTAGGGGTAGGATCACACCAATGAATATTTTGATGTGTGGAGCAAAACTAATAAGCAATCAAATAAGCGAAACGGCAATAGTGATCAATAACAATAAATAGAGGAAAGATAAAAAGACAAAATATATTTATTTACCCTAATCCCGAATCACAACTGATTTGAAGTCAAGACAGAGAATTACGAAGATTGACTTGAAAATATCTCTCTCTCTCTATTAATGAGTCAAACAAAAATTATTTTAAAAAAACAATTTTTATATTAGAATAATTTTAGTTTTATTTTTTTTAAGAATAAATTAGTGTATTATATTAGAGGAGGGATTTGTTGACTCCATAAGTAACTCAGAAATGAGTTATTCCGCTTAATATCTCATTATTTGCGATGAATTTGATCACCAATCAAGCTCCCAATTAAAAGTTCTTATCATAGATTAACTCTACAAATTTTTATGAAAATTTAAAAATATTTGATACATCATTAAATAATTTCAAAAAAATGTATAATAAACTTTTAAAAACACAAGTAAAAATTAATGTTTAGATTACATAGCTACGAATTTCATATTTATATAAAAATGTGTTACTCTTGGAGTCAACATATCATTTCTCATTATTATATTCCGATTTATTTTAGAGAAATTATGTTTTCATTATTTGTTAATTTTAATTTTTTTTTTGACAAAACTTATTTATTAATTTTAATAACATTTTTGTTATATAAATTATTATGTTTTTTTTAATATATGGAAGGTTTTTGAAATTTTTGTCCATAATTTTTAGTACGACATACTTCTTCTTTTTTGGTACATTAGTACATATATGAAAAATGTCCCAGTAGAATAGCTCAAGTGATTTTCAAGCCGCTAGACTACTTAATAAAAAAAAAAGAATAACTCAAGTGATAAAAACTGGAAGATATAAATTGAGTAGAAAGAGATCTAAAAATCAAATCTTGATAGAAACAATTTTCTTTTTGATGTAAAAAAAAAGTACATATATGGAAGGCTTGTAAATTTTCTTACTTTCCTTTATTCCTTACACATTTTCTCACCTTATCGGTTATGGTGAGTCATTGATTATCGTTTACTACCATTTTTATTTTTTATACAATACTACCAGATTTGTGAAACGTGGTTTAAATAGAAGTGCCATGCTAAGGTTTAAATATAACTTTAGTTCTTAGGGATATAGTGTTTTTTTTCTTCTTGTAAAAAAATATGTATTTTTTTTTCCTTTTTGAATCAGTATTTTAAAAAAGTAATGTAATATTTTTTTGGTCTCTCTCCATATATGTAGAGACAGTATAATTTGCCAAAAAAAATTATATCGAAAAGATAAATTATTCCCACTAGAATTGGATCTATGGATCTCGCCCTATAATCTTATATTCCCCAACCTTACCACTTGAGCTAACACTAATTAATAAAAAATAGTTGTTTTTTTTTTGAAAGGAAAGGAATAAAAAATAGTTATTCGCATTTAATGTTGGCAAAGTAATAAATAAATAAATCCTTACCAAAAAAGTAATAAATAAATATATTATATTTTATAAAAAAAAGTAATTATATATTTTTAAATCATCCCTAATAGGAACATATATTCCATTAGAGTAAAAGCGTTATTAAAATGTCTCGTGAGCCTAATTCAATTGGAAGGACATTTGCACATAACATGGAGGAATCGAGGTTCAAATTTTGGTACGTCTATTTATTTATGTTTAGGCGAAGTTCTAACCGCTATACTACTTAACAAAACAAACTTTATTAAAATTGTGATAAAAAAAGTTCTTGAAAAATAGAATCGAAATTATGTGAAGGATACTTTTGGAATAATAACATTAAATGATAGAATTATTTATCATTAAGTATTGGGTGGATTAATTTGAAAAACATTAATCTTTACGGTTGCACATGAAAGATATTTTGATTTTTTTTTGTACATAGATAAAATGGCAAATTCGTATCCATTTTAAAGTGGAATTTTTAGTCTTTAGATTACTTGACCAAAAAAAAATTAAAATTTTGTCTTGTGTTGTTCAGTTTCGATATTTATCTTTTATAAATCACACAGACCATTTAATTTGTCAAAGTATAGAAAAATTTCTCAATATATATATTGACACTCTTAAGACTTCACAAAATTTCTCTCAAAGATCGAAAGAATGGATTTTCCAGAGCTACCTCCTGGTTTTGAAAGGTCCAATCCTAATGGGTCTGAAGAAGCTGATAGCGACAAAAGAAAGAATAAGAAGCCAAAGACTTCCTCTGAAGAAGATCATATGAATAAACTTTATGGGTAATTAAGCTCAATAATCCACTCATATTTTTTAATCTTTTCATTGTTTCAATGTTACCTTATGCATGTTATAATGTGAATGATCAATAGAAAATGTGTCACGTTTCATATAGAGTTGATCTAGGGTGCAACGAACATAAATATACCATTAGATCTAATGTTTTTATGAACTTTCATTGCACCATATTACAATTAAATATGAGATCAAAATCTCTCATCAATTTTTTTTTTACGAGTGAGATCTTTAATCAAATATCTCAATAAGACAATACTTGTAGTTGTATATTGATAATTTGATATATATATTTTTCGACAACATCATAAGCTCAATAAGACAATCTTGGTTGTTTGCCCCATTGGGGGTAAATCAAGTTCAGCAATAGTGTGAAAGTGACATACTTCGCACGTGTGAAGGTGATAGTTAGATGGAGATTCCACGTGTTTGTCTGAAAATATAAAATTAATATTATTTTATTTTTAATAATAAAAATATTAAATTAATATCTATATTTTTTATATTTGTGAAATAAAATGTTTTTTGTTTGACAAAAATAAAATGAAATTAATATTGGACATTTTTTTTTGTCAAATAATTTAGTGATTAGAAATGCACATGTATTAAATATAAAGAAACGGCGTGGCGTAAGATCCTAGATTCAAACTAAAACATATGAAGCCCAGAGACGGACACGGATACCAGACACGACATGGACGCTGACACGTCGACACGGATACATTTTTTTTTTAAAAAAATGATAAATTTCAATGTAATTGTATAAGTGTCGGTGTCGTGTCAGTGTCAGACACGACTCGTGCCCGACACTGGGACACGCCTAAACTAAAGAGTGTCGGAGCTTCATAGACTAAAACCTCTATATATTGATGTTGATTGACATATTACATGTTAAAAATAATTAAAAAAACCATTTTTTTATTAGAGAGAGTATTTTTATGATCAATCGATAAAAACAATTCTCAAAGGTTAATCTTAATAATTTGATTATGATTATGGTAATGATCTTGTGGATAATTCATTATTTTTTTTATAGAATTATGTTGATTATGTTTTTCAAAAGTCTGCTTAAGTATTTGAGTTAATGGCACATCTTGTCTTGTTTATTCAAACAAGATAGATTTTCATTTTAATATAATGTTCTTTTATTTTGAACTTGACATGGTATATCTTTGCTATTTGAAAAAATCTTTCAATATATGTTGTTAACATGTTATATTTAGGAACATTATTTCATGAAATCAAAAAATTGTGTAGTCACACAGTCAATACATATTATAGACCATGTAGTCAGTATTTGATTGCATAGAATCAAATTTATGTTATATGTTGTTTTATTTTACTAGATTAGATTTGTTTGTGTATTTTATATTTAAATAATCTCTAGATGATATACTATAAACTAATTGAAAGTTTATATATTTGATACATAGAATATTCAAGCAATCTCCATATCCCAAGCAGATTAAAGTTCTATCAACCGGGGAAGCTGAGGTTGATAAAAATCAAGTTCATCATTGGTATAATGATGAATTCAAGGTGATCAACATCTATATATACACACTTATATTCTTTACAAAAAATTATTTTCTTTAGTATGATCCTTTATTTAAGTACAAATGATTTTCTTAATGTTTATTACATGCTTAATTAGCTAAAGGTTTAAAAATATATTTGGTCCCTGTATGTATACCAATTTTTCGTTTTAGTCCCTGTATCGAAAATTTTGACAAAATAGTCCCTGTATCGCACTTTTTTTTTTGACGTTGGTCCCTGCCGTCCAATTTCATCCAAGTGGCAAACGTTTTGCCACGTGGAATGCTAGAGGGACCAAAACCAAAAAATTGAACTGAATGCAAGGACCAAAACCAAAAAATTGAACTGAATGCTAGAGGGACTAAAACCAAAAAATTAAACTAATTGCAAAATGACTCATTTAAACTCTAAATCCCTAAATTAAAATTTGTTTCTCCACTCTTCTTTTCTCTTCTCTTCTCATAAACCAACTTTCATGACAAAAATAATTTTGCGCCGATCATTGCGCCTCATTTGGATGAGTTTTTTGATGAAATTATGAGAGGCATTGCGAATGTTGACAACGTGATTAGAAAGCGCGTCGAAAAAACCACCACAGTTGGGCGGTTGTTGATCGGGATCGTTAAAGGAAATCATCAGGATAATCTTTTTTAGCAATGAGTCTCTCTGTTGAAAGGTTGATGAGAAGAGAAGAGTAGAGAAACAAATTTCAATTTAAGGATTTAGAGTTTAAATTGGTCATTTTGCAATTAGTTTAATTTTTTGGTTTTAGTCCCTCTAGCATTCAGTTCAATTTGTTGGTTTTAGTCCCTGCATTCAGTTCAATTTTTTGGTTTTGGTCCCTCTAATCCAGTCAGCAACATTTTTGGCCACGTGGCAGGGTCCAGGTAGCAAAAAGTTTGCCACTTGGATGAAATTGGACGGCAGGGACCAACGTCAAAAAAAAAAGCGCGATACAGGGACTATTTTGTCAAAATATTTGATACAGGGACTAAAACAAAAAATTAGTGTACATACAGGGACCAAATATATGTTTAAGCCTTAGCTAAAATTAATTAATACAGGAAGCAATAAAACAAGCTTTCAATATGTTTCTGGCAACGAGAGAATCAAAGAGGAGAAATCCTACAAAAGGAAGTTTGGGAAACAAAAATGACAAAGAAATTATGATTCCTGTTCAAAAGTCACTTGCTACAACTAATCACAATGTTCCTGTTGTAAGCGACCGTGTTATAATCGATGTTGATGCTGATCAAAATCAAAATGCTGATGATATTTTTTTACCGACCAATGTTCGAAACTGTTCTGATATTACTCGTGCGCCAGAAAAACGTGTTCAAGATGATGTTACTCGTTTGCCTCAAAATTTTGTAGCTTATGATGATGATACACATTTCCTTGGTGGAGACATTCGCTGTGAAGGTATTCGGGATTTTTTCTGGTCTATGGATGATACACCTATCCTTGGTGAAAATATTACTATTCCTGTTCCTGGTTCTGGTTCTGGTTCTGCTCGTGGTTCTGTTAAGAGTGGTCCTGCTGCGGTTGGTAAAGGTATTGGTGATGCTCGCGATGTTTCTGATTGTTGTTTGCCTCGTGCAAAACTCCAAATTACGGATATGGAGAAGAAGGAGATTATGGAAACCGTTACTAACGCAATGGAAGAGGTAACAAGGCTTTTGAAAGTGTATGAGCCGTTCTGGGTTAGGATTCTGGACAGTGGACAGTTCATACTTCGACGCGATATTTATGATGAGATGTATCATAAGAAGAGCGTCTTAGGGGGATGTGCGCGCTATGAGACATCAAAAGATCAACAAATTGTGAGCATGGCTGGTGCACAATTGGTTGACATGTTACTAGATTCGGTTAGTACTTCAATATAACTCTTCTTACGGTGCAGTCGCTGTAAAGGATCCAAATAGCTCTTCTTATTTTGTTACATTTTTCTCCGCTATCTCTATAATATTGTTATAATATTTTTCTCCGCTATCTCTATAATATCTTTATAATCTTTGCAGGAAAAATGGGTGAAACATTTTCCAACGATTGTTGGAAATGCACAAACAATAGGAGTGCTTGAAGACGGTTCGTTAGAAAGCCGGGATGGAGCTTTGCAGTTGGTATGCTTTCATAATTATTGTTTTATATCAAATTTTTTGCTCGATAGTTCCTTTAGATTATTCAACACTCTATTCCTACAGATGAATGCAAAAATGCGCATTCTTTCACCACTAGTTCCAGCTCGAAACACCTCATTCTTTCGTTATTGCAAACAACTTGAAAAAGGCCTATGGGTGATAGCAGATGTGTCAATGTCACTCAATTCCATAAAACTCAAATCCAATCCTCCTAATGCTTGGAAGTTTCCATCAGGATGCATGATTGAAGAAATTTCTAATAACTCTTGCAGGGTAAATCATAACAGTTATTTAATACTATATACTAGTTGTACATGTTAATTTAATCATGCACAAAACTTTGGTCTATAAATATACTATATGATTTTTCATGCATTGTGGCAGGTATCTTGGGTTGAACACATACAAGTAGATGATATAACAAAAATTGCTGACCCTACCTTCAGAAAAATAATCTGTGCCAATAATGCATATAGAGCTGAAAGATGGATTTTGACACTTGAAAGAATGTGTCAAAGATTTCTAAATTCTTCAATTGTGAATATACGTAGCAATGCCGCTACAGGTAACACATAATAAGGAACCGTATCTAAGTTTTGTCGTATATTGATTTTCTAATATCTTTGATAAATTATTTGTGACTTCAATTAATTTATAACAAAGTTCGTATATATATGGCATTGATTGTTCAGAGATGAATCCAACTGAAGGAAAAAGCATTGTGATGAAGCTAGGTGAAAGAATGTTGAAAATATTTTATGATGCTTTGGATATGTCATCAAACAAAGATTTTCCAGCATTGAATAAACTGGATTCTAATGGTGTGAGGGTAAATGTTCGGAAATGCCGAGATCCAGGCACTGAAAAAGGTGCGATCGCAACTGCGTCTGCTTCCTTTTGGCTTTCTTGCTCTCCTGAGTTTGCTTTCAATTTTTTGAAAGACAATAGTAGAAGATTTCAGGTTAGTAATTATTATTAAAAGCTAAAATTAACATATAGTTACTTTCATTTAATTTTGAATACTAGTCTTGCATTATTACATAGTTATTAATGTATTAATAAAAATGTTATTGCAGTGGGATGTTATATGTGAAGATATTTATCCAGTGGAAGAACTTAACCGTATCACATATGGAACAAATCATGGAAACTTCACTTCGATTATTCGGGTACTTTTTATTTTCATTATTTCTAGTTTCATTTAATTTGAGTTTCATAAAGATTAATAAATGTTTGATGGAATCATTAATACCATAGTTTGTTAGACATATAAGATTTTGTAACATGTTTGGCTATATATGATGATTAAAGCATTAACTTATTGTTCAAGTAACTTTAACTATATTTATCTTAATTGTTCATGTGATGTAGACATTAAATATCGAGGATATGGATGTGAGGATATTACAAGAGTGTTACAGTCATGAAATGGAATCAAGGTTGGTGTATTGTACAATTGATACAGAAACAATGAATTGTGCATTAAGCGGAGAGGATTGTTCGAGGTTGCCTTTGCTTCCATCTGGTTTCACAATATCCGGCGATGGACAATCTTCCGGTGGAAATAAGAGGGCAGAAGCTGGCCGTTGGAGTGAAGGTTCGGTGGTAACTGTCGCGTACCAATTAAGGGTCGCTAGGCTGCATGAAATTGATAATCCTAATCTTAATGCAGTGAAGAAAATGAATAGAATTGTTACCTCAACAGTGAACAAAATCAAGCATGCTTTGAGGTAGTGTTTGGATCATTAGTATTTTTTATCATGTACTTTATGTTCTTAAATTGATTGTTATTGGTTGTTATTTTGAAGCTTTCATTGTAATAAGCATTGTTCCAGTTTTTGGAAACATCTTTTGAAATAATTTTGAAATTGTCAGATATCGATTATGCGGTTTTTCGAATAATTTTGGTTAATGCATGTCACATTTGCTTTGAGATGTGTTTTTGTCTAAGATCTTTGGTGTATGGATGTTTTTATAAAAATTAATACTTTTATAAAAGGTTAGAATACATAAAGAGTTCTCTATAGGCGGAAAAGAGACATTATTATCGGGTCAATATCGATAGAGTAAAAAAATGTACATTTTGCTCAAAACACATAGCTATATTTGGCCAAAATGTCATATTTTGTGAGGTTCCACACCATATAGTTTCAAACCATTCCCCTACTTGAAGGACACAAACTCTTTATATGGGAAGAGAGGTCTTGTGAGGATTCAAACATTTTTATGCAAGAATGGAAATGACACATGACTTTGAATATTCTTTTTAATAGTCTAATGATTAGAATTTCATCATATATAAAATGAATAAATGAATGTACTATTTTTCTATCTATAATATCATTATAGACTTGACCTTTCAAAATTCTCCCTTCCAAAATCCTTCATAACATAGCATAAATCTCTACCACCCTTACCAGCCTAGTATACATATTTCACAAAAAATCAACTAAATTGAGTTATTTTAACAACGAATACTTGAATTTTGTCAAAAAAAACAAAACAATGAGTACTTGAATTATTATTTTTTGACTCAAGTGAATAGTTATTTATTTTTTGACACAAGTGAATAGCTATTTATGTGACTTTATTAAATGAAAATAATCATTTAAATTTAAATTAAATTGAAACAAAATGATTTTATTTAGTGGTGATTACCGCGGTTCGATCCCCAAAACAGCATTTGAGAGTAGACTGAAATCACTTAATACCAAAACTAGCCCCAAATTATGGGCTATTAAGCCTTATTCTCTTAAAAATCAGAGGGTGAAAGCAAAATAAAATACAATAAGATCACTTTTAGAGGAAATGTCACATGAATTCACTAGTTAAATTAAGTATAATTATGCTTAATGACAGGAATATTCTATTCTATCAAAATTCTCATTTTAATTTTTAACAAACACAAAAATAGGCAATATTCTTGCTAAACTTTCTCTTTGATTTATGTAACAACTCTCATGATCTAAAAACCAATGTATCAAGAAAAATCAAATTAATTTCTTTAATAAAACAAATTAGTAATTGATAAAAAAAACAAATTAGTTTATTTTTATAAATAAAAAAAATATGCCAAAAATAAATATAATTATAAAAGAAAAATCAAGAGTTAAGGCATTGCTATAAGTTAGTTTGACCTACCAATCTGCATGGAAAAATATGTACTATTGCCATTAAAAGGGGACCACAAACTTCTTAGTTGTAATTTTTATCATTCAACTAACGCATTTTTTTCTACCGTCACGTTTTGTGTGAACCATCATAATATTCTCTCTTTTCCCCCTATTTTACTACATAATATTGGAATCTTTAATTAATTTTTATTTTTAAGATATGATAAAAATTATAAAGAGTACAAAATAAGTAATAAGTACATGGAAAACCAAAATACTACTTGATATCTAATTCATGATAAATTTTATGGTTAAGATTTATTCGTCTCACTCTCATTCTTAAAAAAAGGTTACAAAAATTGTTAACAAATCTACCATATTAGGGGCAGTAACTAGGTAGCAAGGCTGACACAATCAAAAAATGAAGCATCTGTAAACCTTATAGTTTAATTTTAATAAAATTACTACATTTTTGTTTTAAAGGTTAATTTTTCATACAGTCAAATTGACTTAATATTTGTTCAGACAATATTAATTGTAGATTAGGTTTATAACCAATAGTACATAATTTTTCAATATTTTGGTCATCTAAATATTAGAGTTTCGTGCAATATTGTTTAGGGAGGATCATATCCATCTAAAAGAAATAAAATCTTAGGTTTAAATGTGCAAACCGAATAACCTCCGCACATAACTGTAGAGATTAATCTTTCAAACTTTATGAAACTTAAATTGCAGCAAATTTTCTATAAGAGTTTTAACTTTATTGGTTAAACTAAAAGAAACTCGTCTCCTCTCATCTAAACATTTTTAGACCCCGGAAAAAATAACAATCGAGTCCTATCAAAATTGTAGGTTAACAGAAGTTTGTTGCTAGTAATTGTACTTGTGAGACGTGACTGAGATTGAATGATAATGTGGTCCCAAGAAGGAGGAATGTGACTGAATTTCTTGTTAGAAGTTGCAACTGAACAACACCATTTCTTGACCCCTTAAACACAACAACCTTATTTGTTTTTTTTATTTTTTGTTTTTTTTTTTCAAATCCTATCCTATTTCTAATAGCTATTAATCTTACTATCAGTTTCATAAAGATTTTTTTCTTTTTAAGTACCATAACCCTTCCTACTTCCTTCTACCTTGTCTCACTACAAACTCTTTCTTTTTTAAAATTTGGATTCACACTCAAAAGAAAATACAAAAGGGTGAGAAAAACAAATCTCACATTCTTCATTTAAAAACTTTTATATAGTGTTTTTTTCATTCTAATATAGGTAACTCACAACTACAAATAATCACAAACCGTCACAAGTAATCACTTTTTTCTTAAAAGGGTTTCAAAAAAAATTAATTTTGAGCTAGAACAACAAACCTTCACCAAAAACAGTATTCAAATGATCAAATCTAAAATATAATTATACAGTGAAATGTATTAAAAATAAAGTTTTTTTTATGGCGATTTGATTTGTGATGTTGAACTGTTTATATACTGTCCTTAAATTTTTAATTTTTGGAGGGGTAATTTACTTTGTGATAGTTATATATGCATTCATATGGTATGTTCAGTTTTCATTATTTTTTTAAAATTTTCTGATTATGTTAATTTGTGTTAACTATTGTAGACAAATAGCAATGAGTTCAGGTTCAGGAGACAAGCAAGATATGCATGATCAAACTGGTTGCTTTGATTCCAACACAATGGATGAAGGTATTGAAAACTCTCCCAAAGATTACAACAATAATATTAGCCTTGAAGAGAATTTCAAGCCTTCTGAGGAGGAACTCTCTTATCACAATCATCCACAACACCTTGAAGATGTTTCCACCTATACAAATGGTTTCACTCCTTCATTAGTAGACATTGAACAACAAAATCTTGGTTTGAACATAGGGAACTCCTACAGCAACGGCAACAACATGGATAACCATGTGGCGCATGAGGTGTATCAGAACTCGACTTGGGACACTAGTGGTCAGGATATGGACTACGTCAATCTCCAAGAACACCACCAACTATCTGAACAACAATATCAACAATATGTTGAGGAGCAAAACCATAACCAAAGTTACAATCCCACTAGCATAATAGACCCTTCTTACTCTTCACCGGATTTCCTTAACCTTCTCCACTTACCTAGATGTTCATCTTCATCTTTGCTCGCAAATCCGTCCAATATTTGCTTGACAAACCCAACTCAAAAGCCACCCAATTTTCATAACTCATTGAGTTTTCTTGGAGACCTTCCAATAGGATCATCAGACAATACAAGTGGATCATCAGTTTTGTATGATCCTCTATTTCCTTTGAACCTTCCTCCACAGCCACCAGCCCTTAGAGAATTGTTTCAATCTCTCCCTCACGGCTATAGCATGCCGACCAGCTCAAGGAACAGTTCTCTTTTCGGTGGAGGGGATGAGATGGAGGGAGATGGAGACATAGGAGTGCTGGAATTCAATAGGGTCACTGCTTCTGTTGGCAAAGGAAGGGGAGGAAAAGCTACAAAACATTTTGCAACTGAGAAACAAAGAAGAGAGCAGTTGAATGGAAAGTACAAAATCTTGAGGCTTCTCATCCCAAATCCCACCAAGGTAAACAACAATAACAACCTATGAATTTTTTTTAACCATATATAATTCTATCTAATGAATTGACTATTGAGTAAGCAGCTTTCCTTTTGTGATTTGTTATATAACTTTAGTCTTGAATTATATATGATATATTAGCTTATAATTTTGTTTTACCACTTGTTTTTTTACTTAAAATGACAATTTTATTAGTAATGTATTTTATGATTCATAATAAGATTTGAATCATGATTCGGAAAAAATGTATTGTGATTCATAATTTGAATCTCCATTTGATAACCATGATTGAAATGATTAATAGATAACTTTGTTGTAATGCAGGTCGATAGAGCATCAGTGGTTGGAGATGCTATTGAGTATATAAGAGAGCTGATTAGAACTGTGACTGAGCTGAAACTACTGGTGGAGAAGAAAAGGCATGGGAGGGAAATGTGTAAGAGACTTAAAACTGAAGATGATGCTGCAGAAAGCTGTAACATAAAGCCTTTTGGTGATCCAGATGGAAGCATAAGGACCTCATGGCTGCAGAGGAAATCCAAAGACTGTGAGGTTGATGTCCGAATTATCGACGATGATGTTACGATCAAACTGTTTCAGAGGAAGAAGGTTAATTGCCTGCTGTTTGTGTCCAAGGTTCTGGATGAACTTCAGCTGGAACTTCATCATGTTGCAGGTGGACATGTTGGTGAATATTGCAGTTTCTTGTTCAATAGCAAGGTTAGTATAGGTGTTTCTTCAGACATAAAAACCAAGTTAATATTTTATATATATTGTTGGTAAAACTAAGTTAATATTTTGTTTAAAAAAGAAATCATGAATTGAATCGTCAAATTGTTTTTGTTATATTATTAAACTATGAATTGTTTCACACTTTCACTGATGCAGGTACTTGAAGGTTCATCAGTTTATGCAAGTGCTATAGCCAACAGGGTGATTGATGTTCTGGACACTCAATATGCAGCAGGTGTTCCACAATCACATACAAGTCGGCTGTAGTCAATATCAGACACCAAATGACATGAAAGAGACTACTTACAAGAATAATGATAATAGTTATAGTAATAATTTCATGGTGAACATCTAGGAGATACTAAAATTTACAAGTTCAATAGTTTCTTACTTTGTGTGTTTTTTATTTTATTGGTACTTTGTGTGGTTCATGACATAGTTTCTTCAGTTCTGATGCAAAATTATTGTCTGGATTTCGATTTTTATTTGGGATAATTAATTTAGTTTAATTTTGAAGTATGCTATGTTCAATTCTGTCCACTATTTATTGTTCTTTTTCTTTCTTACATCTTATTTTGCTATTTTGGTTTAGCTTTAGCAGGCATTATGTCTGTTATTTTGTCTCTGCTGGTTAGTTGAATCATACTTTACCTTTACATGTTTTGGAAAATAACTACTTTGCTTCATTGCCTTAAAATTACAAGTCTTCCTGTTTCCATATCTATGAGAGAATTTTAATTGATACGAAATTTGATTAACTGCACTGTTCCTCTCTCTGTAATAGCTAATACATGATTTTAAAGCTCAGTAATTTTTTTAGTGAATTTTTTCCTTCATTTTTTTACTATTTTTTATTGTTACAAGTATACCCCTCCATCGCTTCATCATACAACTTAATTTCTTATTTTCTACTCGAAATTTTCAGAAATAAAATTAAATACATTTTTAAGTATGTGCTGAAAACTTACCAACCAAAAATAGTAATTAAATTTCAATAATATACCTATATATCCAAAAAAAAATTAACTCTTCAAAAGTCTAATTTCATACCCTTCAAATTCTCTTAAATTCCTATGAAATTTCTAAAACTCTAAACTTTTTAAATTACTTTATATACCAAATGCATCATTTGTATGAGATATACTAAAAACATATAAATATCTAAATATTTGATAAGCAAATGAGAATTCAAGGATTGTATAAATAAATGAAAATAGTAGTGGTGGCCGGTCGGTGGGACTAAATTTGCATATTTTTAAAAATAGAGGTGTGGTTAATTAAAAATAAAACTTAGTCCAAAGGGACCAAAAGTATAAGCAAACCAATGATATTTTGATTGCAGCAAAATAAATTGGTTATAGCACTTGTAAATGTGTTAACATATGAAGAAACGAATTGGTTTATACATTTGAGTTCAAAGTTGTTATTCCACAAGCATATTCCTTTTGTGGTTACACAATATCTTCTCATCCACAAGTACTGCTAAGTTTTAGTACAAAATGTTTTTTACTATGAAAAAACGGTTTTAAGGGGAATAAGTCACTGCCAAGTTAATCACAAAACTAGTCCTCCTATAAACTTCCCAGGGTGCAAAAAAACCTAAGGTCTATTGATTGTTAATGCAGGAAAAAAATCATCTCCATGACTTCCAAGCTTTATTGATTTTGTTAGCAACATACTTGGTAGCACTTACCCCTCCAACAGCCAGTAGACCAGATATAGCCTGCCTTGTACTTGAAACCATAACCTTTCGCCTCAGAATTCTCTGCAAGCAATTTGCAGCCCCTTCTTTTGAGCTGATTTTAGTATCGTGTATGATTCTACCTGAAATCATAGCCCCTTTTTATTATCAAAATATGTCACAGATTTCTATTAAGAGGTAAAATCTTATCGCCATCATTAAGTACCATTTAAAGATCTAATCAAATTTTCAGTTTACTAATAACTAATGGAGGATTTGAACTTCAAGATTACTACGAATCAAAGTAATATAAATACAAAATATCCTTTAACATTCGACAAGCATACCAGTTTGACTTGATTTAATTTCTTCTCCTTGCTTCAAGCTCATCAGGCTTCTGATTGATGGAGGAAGAGCAGAAACTAGAGAGCGAGCAACTGATATGTCACAATCCTGTTTTACAAAATAAAGGATGCTATTTTATTAGGTATGTTAAAACTAAATATGCAACGTTATATCGTATACAACTTGCCTGCTTCTGAAAGGTATTTAACTCTACCAATTGTCCTATTTATTAATAAAACATTGACAACAAACTTTTCAATTAAGCAGTACAAATACATGACCTGGAGTACCATAAAGTATCCACAAAATATAAAACCTCAAATGCCATCAACAATTAAATAGCAATCAAACTGTGGAAACTAAAATATGTAAAAGAGATGGAAAGTACAAGATAGGAGGATGCTACTATTTTCTCCTTCTTAACAGTCACTAATGAAAGAATAAGAAAATTTGGATGTGTGCATCCTCATGACAACATCAACACTAAATAACAGGATGAACATAAACAGATGAAATCAAAAGTTCACATGTCACACCTCATAGGTTACACTTCATAGTGTTCCTTAGGTTTCAGAAATATTATTAACACAGTGACATATAAAAAGGTATATATTTATTAACACCAAAAAATATGCATGTGTTAAACTCTTTTTACTAATACAAGAGTACATCAGAAAAATGTATTTACTTATTGGCAGTTGATGAAAGTATAAATAACTTATTATCATTTAGCTTTTGATGTTATAAACTTATTATGTAAACAAATCGTTTTCAACACGGTTGCATTGCACCTATAGTATTTGAGACTCAAAAAATGTTCAAACCGGGAAAAAGACCATGATATAATAAATATAAGCAATGTTGTGCAGGTTAATACTTTATTAAAGAGTCCAAACTCCAAAGCACAACAAAGCTAAATTTATTCATGTGTGATTAATAAAAGAAAGAATTACTATTCAGAACATTAGCTGAATATATTCCTAATTTCCGGAAGAACAGCTAATCAAATCAACTTAAGCTATTTTTGAATGTTATTAATCACTTTTTTAGTTAATCATCCTAAAATGGATATATATTGTAAAGACATTCTAAATTATAATTTTCCTAGAAGCATAAATAGAAAATAATAGACCTGAGAGACTTGTATTTGGTGATTGACAGTTGATGGAAGTTTTAATAACTTCTTAGACTCATATTCTTCAAGAAATGGCTTATACATCGAGTGGAATAGATCAAACTGCCCGGTTACAATCTTCTTCACCTGGACAGATTGTGAACAAAGGAACTTCAGTCAACATAAAGCAAAAGTAGGATATATTCATACATGTATTATTTTCTGACACAAACAGTTTTACAACAGGTGTTGCCTATTCTTTAGTTAAAAAATGCAATACAGGGAAGAAATGAATATGTGCAGCATATATTTCATCCATTTCATCAGTGAAAATCCAGTCAGTTGACCAGAACATCAAAAATGCGATGGCTCATGTTGGTTACATTACAACAATCCAATGTTTCACATCTTTTCAATAAGAAAGTTTGAATGTTAGATGTGACCAAACTGGCATGTAATCTATGTAGACAAATGTTCCTCACATTAGATGGTATCAGGTGTCCATAGAGAATTCAAATATATTGGACTTCGAAAGACATTAAACAATTGCATACCACAACCGACATAAGTAGCAAACAAGGACTACCTTATTTTTATCCTCAGCAAACAACATGCGCACATCACCCATATATGAGAGATTACAAACTTTAGCATACAGATCTGCCTGCAGGGATACGGTTGAATCATTTTAGTTGTTCCAAAGTTCCAACTCCCAACGAAAACAATTAAACAAGAAAGTATACTTCTGTGAATTCTGATGGAAGCAGGAGAAGAGAAGCTGACAACGCAGCTCGCAAGTTAACGGAATTGGTTTTGCTTATGTTCGAATTATCAACAACAATTTGAACCTGCATCAAAAGCATAAAAAACGCATACCTCAGTCTGGGTTCAAATTATCAGGAAAATTAAGGACATAGTAAGTATAAGATAAATATGGGACACATATAAGAACTAGAAGTTTCATAAATCATGGTACAGTTGGGTGCATGGTATGCATACTACCAGTATGCTGAACAGAACTCTTACTGATATGAAGTAAGGTTAGAATGATACTTCAACTTTTTTGCATTACAAATGTTCCTAAAAGTTAGATTTTGGGGACAACATATGAATCAGAGAGTCCAGAACACCATATAATAGAGCATTAGAGCTAAAGAAAATTTGACCGACCACACCATGTATAATAGTAATTACTGTATTCTTATATCTTCATTGTTAATCATGAGAAAATATAAATCGGCACAGATAAAAAAAAGCTATATATCAAGGGTATTTGGCAAATTTAGAATCTCTTAGATACAATGGTCAATCGCTTAGCTCAGAAAACATGCTAGAAATATGTCATGTACTCAAGTCATCCTCACAACAACAGGCTGCCTAAGTTGTATGCACTAAGGAGCCAAGAATCATAATGCTATAGCTGAGATTCATGACTATCCTTTTAATACTTGAACAGTTTCTAGGTTATACATGAGTGGTCCAAAATCTGCAAATCAAGAACCAATTGATTTCACGACATAAAGAGGGGGGAAATAGTAACGTACCGGTTTCTGTAAACGACTACACAAGTAGAATTTCTCCCAACACTGCACATCTTGGAGTAAGTCATGCATTCGAACAACTCCATACTTGAACATCTACACAAATTTAAAAATAGATGAGGGAGTCCAAAAAATAGCCTTGATTTAACAAATCAACCAAAATATTTTGTTACGGACAACAAAAAAAAAACATGCCAGTTTTCATAACATGTCTGACTTACACACTACACCAGAGTCAAAAAGTTGGTAATACCTTTCCGTTCCAAGTAACAAAAGGGTTGAAATGTACTCCCACACCAATTTTATCTGCAACCGCGGTAATCTTACATGTTGCATCAAAGATACAACATCAGTTATCATCATTGTTTAATAAAACAAAACTCAGATATATATAAAAATTAAATAAACAGGTAAATTGAGAGCAAGTACCAGCCTCTCTCCACCAAGGTGCGCCATCCATGATGCATAGTGATGCTTGTTCAATTTCAGATTCTTGATTGATTCCATTACATGAAAAAGATAAGTAAATTTTAAATTAAAAAAATGAGGCATTAAAATATTATTAAAATCATATAAAAAGTGCATAACAATGCATGAGAAATCAGTATAAGTACCTCAGAATGCCATTGTTTGGGGTCTGACACGCCAAGAATATAATCGATCATGGTTTCCTACATAGCCAAAAACAAAGAACTAAGAGCAAATATCAAAATAGTATGCAAATAAAATGAATTTGTATGAAACAAAAAGGGACCTTGTCATGGTTGGTTGGATGAAGAGATGATCCATAAACGCAAGCAAACTCAACAGGAGGTAGAACCTGAAGAAAACTTTGAAAAGCTTCTGTATTACTATCCATATCAATATCAATGATGCTGATGCTGATGCTGATGCCTGCTTAGTGCTGCTACAATGACCAGTACAGGTTCAAACTGAAACCAACATAAAAACTTGTTAGTGTTGGGCATTGAAGCTCACTCACAGTAACATTGTCATCAAATATTTAATAGTAGCTAGAAAAAGATGAATAATGTAAGGAAAAAATTGTGTGGGGAGTTTCTTCGAACAGTTAAAGTGCACTGTGATATGAATAAGTAACGATTGAAAAGACAACCTGTTTCGTTTCTGATGGTGGGTTTTCGCTTCGAGGCCTTGAAGTTGAACCTGGGTCGTGCTCAAATTCAAATCTTGTTTGATGGGTATCTCAACAACGGAGGCAGAGAGACAGTGAAGATGGATGGAACAAGGAAGGAGTATCTCGCGCTTCTTTTTTACTGGTTGATTTTTATTTTTATTTTTATTTTTATTTTTATTTTTCTTTTATTAGTTTTTATTTTATTTTATAATGATTATTTTATTAGTTCTTTTATTAAGGTAAGTATAGTTTGATTAAGAAATTATTTTATTTTATTTTATTTTTTGTTTTCACCACCGGTTTAATCTGGTTTAGAAGTCAGTTCTGATATCAAGTGATTTCAGTCCCCTCCCGGTTACAGAGGATCGAACCGTGATTTTCTCTATCAAATTCAACTTCAATTACAACTGAACCAACTAACAATTGTTGATTAAGAAATTATTTTATTTTCTAATAAAATTCATTAATCACTTGAGTTTAATATCTTGGTTAACATTATCAACTTTAATATGCTTTTAAATTTAAAGTGTTTTTACTACTCATTAGCATTTGAAGTTTTTCAAATTTAGATAACCAAGTTGTATTTTTTTTAATAAAGTTGACAAGTTGTGTGTTATTGAGAGGACTTTTTAATTGTGTTGTGATTCTAGATTTCTAGTTAAAAGATGAAGAAAACCATTATTTAACTTATCAATATGAACACTTTTTCTATTATTTGTTGAAAATCTGTTTGTTTAGGATTGAAGAAATAACTTTTTTTTTTTTTATGAAACAAGAAGTAACTTCTTTTATAAACACTGTTTTATGAAAGTAGAAGTTAGATGATTTTCACTTTTTATGTAAAATAAACTAAAATTGATTTTACTCCTATCAGTTTTCTTCATTTCTCCTTACAATTTCACCTCTTTTTTCTCTTCAAACAAAAGTAGTTTAAGAGAAAATTTTACCAACTTAAACAAGTTGACACTCATGGTCATCTAAAACTTGTTTTTTACTCTTTAAATGAAGATTTCAATCAATAATCTTAATAAAGCGACTGTTTAGTTTTAAACCTCGAAGCACTGTTGCAGTTTTTTAGTGTGGCCGTGGCTTCATACCATTGAGAGAAAGTTGAAAAATATGGCCACGTGGCTTCACTTATGTTTAGCGGTGATGTTATTGTAACTTTTTTATATATATATCTCATGTGGGACATTAAATGACATTTATGTGTGAGTTAATGCGTTGTTGTGTCACTCTGATTATCAGGTTCAAACAAAATATGATAAATGATTTTAACTTATTTGTATTTGTCTTTCATGTTTGCTATAAATTGGAGATTTGAGTAGATCCAGAGACACTTCAAAGTCCTATTCATCCAATATTATCTATCCACGCGGCTCTGTTATTCAAGTTTGTCTTATTTGACATTAATAAATGAATGGTAGGTTTTGTTTTCTTGTGCCGGCCAACTATGTTTCAGCTATACATTAAATGTGCAAGAGACAAAAATCATTTAATTTTTTTTGTCATTATCTTTCAACTTGCCCTCCAAATTTGAGATAAATATTTTGTTTTGTTGTATCTTAGATATCTATATATACGTCCATTGAACTGACACAAGTTATGTTGTATAAGCCATGCTTATGCACCGTGCATAAATACCCTATATTGCTTAATGGACCCTTCATATTTCTAGTGCACCCCAACCAGATTGCTCAGTGCACCCCCCAAATTTCTAGCGCACCCCCAACATTGGAGGGTGCGCTAGAAAATTGGGGGTGCACTAAGCAATCTGGTTGGGGGTGCACTAGAAATTTGGGGGGTGCACTAAACAATTTTCATTATTTATGTATGATGCATAAGGAAAAAGCTTATGCACCATAACCACTCTCCATTGCCATTTTGTTGTTCTTTCATTTTGTCAACTATATTCAAAATTTCATTTTAGAAAAATTGCAATTCATGCTCAGATGTTCTGATTTTAATTTTGCAGGTATACTTGAGGTTGAAAATAAGATACTTTTCTTCTCTACAAGAAATAAAAATATTTGAGGTATTTAATTTTCCTTCTACTGTATAATCACTAGCTAAATTAAAATTTGATCTATCCATCCAATTTTTTAGTTTCTCATATGAGTCTTTCCATAATACCTGTTTATGAACAGAGACTTATGAACAGAGACTGCAATGTTAACCCACATATAATTACTCAGCATGCCCCCATTGTCTTTGTGTGCCCACCACCACCCCCCACGTCTCGCGCACCCCCACACAATTTTGCCTAAAAAGTGGAGAGGCGCAAGAAGGTCAACGTTACTTAACTTTAACTCACATGTCGAAATTAGCAATCCTTATGCAATTGATTTGAATATTATCATAAGTATAACTGTGTTGTGTCAAAATAAAAATATGAAAAAGGAAGATAAGTGGATAACAGATTGTCCATAGCAAATCTAAGTAGGAAAGAATGATAAGCATGCAAATATATATCTACATTTACATAAGATTACAAAGGTACATAGTATAACAAAGTTCCTAGCACTGATTCCCTAAAAATCTAAACCAGGTTGCCAATCACAAATCAGTACATATATAATTAAAACATCAATATGTATATTAGACAAAGCCGACGATATCATTTTATCAACTTTTTTCAGGTCGGAAATATTGAGTAATACTAGAACCTCGTTTAACCACATTAGGCCGCTTGCGAGGCCTAAGAAACGTTTGAAGCTCATCCTGAATTTCTGGTGGTAATTCATCAATGATAGAAAGGTCAATCTCATCAATGTTATAACTCCAAGCTTGGCTTCCTTGAGGCATATTACTTGTGCTACATCCACTGTTATTTGTATCAATCTCCTCAGCTCGCATCTCAACTTTATTACTTGTTAAATTACTAGCAATACCAGACTGAGATCCTGAGTATTGTTGACATTAGGAATAAGAAATAGAGAAGGGGTCACACAAACATAATAAAGGAAAGCAATTAGATAATTAACATGTAACAGTGGTATTTTAACACCTTGGACAATTCTAACATTCTTCTGCTCAAATGAAGACTGAGAATTATTGAAGAATTTCGTAATTGAACAATTCCCCTGCTACAGAAGAGAAAAAAAAGCTCATCATGTAAAAATCATTGGATTCATGACCGACTAAAAATCATTGGTCAAGAAACAGTACAGAGCAGCACACTACCCATACTGGATCCTTGCTTTGCAGAATTGCAATTAATTTGAAGGTTTTTACACTCAGGACGGAAAACTATATAAACAACAATTAAATAATGAGGCAATGCATACTTGAGGCTTTTTTCCTGCTGCCTTTTTCTTCTCAACTACTTTCAAACTGGAGATATTGGAAGCAAGCCTAGATTCTTTTGCAGGTAAATCTCTATATGGCTTGTCCTCTGTCATCCTTTCTTCATTTTCTGAATTAAAAAGGCAATAGTGATCATAACCTCGAGAAAACGAAAGAATGAGAATGATGAGTTAAAACTAGCATGACACAGTACCTGGGGGAGACACAAAGGTGGGTTCTTTAGTAAAGCCATCTACTTTCTCAGATAAATTGCACAACAGGTCCTGTCAAAGAGAAATTGTATTCAAGTGTGATAGAAACCAATAGGCAAAGGATCTTTCATGAGAAATTCAAGCTTTCAGATGATCTGATACTGTCGATAAACTACTTATATATTCATATAAGAATGGTAGTTAAATCCGCTGTTAAATGTTTGTGCCCAGATCCCAATATTAGCCCTTAAAACCTTTCAAAACCTATTGGCCATTAAAACATATCCACCTTGTGGTCATCAAGTATTTGCCATCATCATGATAGTAAAAAACATTTTCAATATTTGCAGCAAAATTGCAGATTTTCACTTATGTATGACCGACAACATATACTTATGTTAATATACCTGTTGATCCAGACAAGCCTTTGAATGGTTCACTCCTGTGTCTTCTTCAGGATATTCAAGTTGCAATTCATTAGGAATCACTCCCAAACAATTTTCACTACCTGATTCAGCATATAGCCTCTATCAAATTAAAGTGGAATGTAAGAGACTGGATGATTTAATAATGAATGCAACTAAAGAGATCTCAAACCTGAAGGTGATGATGGTGCAACTTCATCAATGACATTATCTACAGATTGATTTGATGAAGAACCAGATGGAAATCGCTCACTGAAGTATTTAGCAATCGAATGTGTCCCCTTGATACAAATGAAGTTTGATATGTTAAATATAATCATGTGATCCTAAAGGCTGTGACTTGCTAACAAGTAACAACCACCCAAATAAAAGAAAATTAAAACTGTGTGGGTAATGCTGAAACGTATAAACCAAAATATCGAACACATAGCTTAGAATACTGAATACGGATAGTATTATTTATAGTAACAGTATACCACATACTATAATTAATAATTGCTTATTTTAAATCTAGTGATATCCCTATCTGCTTTAAGGTGATGCTATATCAAGAGCCACGAGATGAACCTAAACCACAATCAAGTTAGTAAACCAAGCAGTTCAAACTTACAGATGGTATGGGGACAATCTTACTCGCAGAAACAGAAAGTGCAGTTATTCCCCAGTTTTTCTCACTGCCGTGGTTGTAAAAGCCCAAAAAATCGCGTAATCCAGCGTGAAATAGTGTTAGGGCATCCTCTTGGATTTTTGTAGTCCCATATCTTAAAGGACATGATTTAGAAGGGAACTTTTTATGTGAATCTGAATCCCCTTTCTGCAAGAAAAAACTGAAATAAAATAGCTGTGGCTGTGGCATAAAACCTCTGATGAAGAGGACAAAAGAACATCTCCCTCAGAAAAAGTGAAAATGGAATAATTTATTAGTGAAGAGAATTGTGCAAGATCATTCACATAGTAGTCACCTTATATGCTCTAGCATTAAGAGTCAACGTGTGTGCAATCCGTTTGTTTTGATCCATGTCAGAGTCAAGGCGTTCACTCAGCTCTTCACACAGTTCATTAAGCCAGTGCTGAACCTGAAGAGAAAAACAAAAGGATGTGATAATGTGGAAATACTTGTAAAACTGACAAAAAAATACTAAATTGAATAACGAATCATGATCCTTGAATGTTAGTCAACAAAACTCCAACATAAAAACCAAAAATATTTATTGGAAAAAAAAAAATAAGCACCCCAGGAGCTTTGAGAAAGAAAGGATTAGGAATTTTCATCAGTAATAAGCCCTGCTGAAAGCAGCAGCATCCAAAACAAAGTGCTAGAAGTTTTCAGCAGCTCAGATGAAAATACTTACAGAAACAATTGTCTTCAAAGCTTGAGGCCCAGGAAATGTCTTTCCAGAACCATGGCTCTTGGGAAGTAGTCGCCCTTCAACTTCTTCACCACTGATTCCTCTTGCAATATTCCACAACCAAGTACTGCAATACTGTAAAAGTTAAATCAGGTATAGCATGCCAACAGATTGCTATGCAGGCAATCAAATTGAAGTCATAAGTAACTACGCCGAAAGGTGAACAATAAAAAATTTCATCAATGAATGCACATGCATGCATATTTGCAAATTCGAAAAAAATTATAGTCATCCTATTTAAGGTAATGCATGCAGTAAGATTAGAGAGTGATTCAAAAGATGCTACTAAAAAAATGAGATCACGAAATAAAATCAGGAGAGAAAGCCAAACTATATTCCAGTAGTGTTCTATGTTAAAAGAAAAATAATCACCCCGTATTGATCCCATAACGTTGTTGTAGCTTATCCTCTGAAAACTGAAACAAATCACCAACGGTGTTGATACCAAGGTCACTTTGTAAAGAAGTCCCCAGCTTTCCCCCAAGCTGTTTCCTGAAAGTCAAGTTTTCTTCAATATCATACTTTATAATCTAAATGATTGTGATCTAAGGAATTTTAACACGGTTAAAACCATTGCAAAACGTACAAACATGTGAGTAAAATACAGGCCAAAATCCTATCAATATTACACTATACATTACATTTTCTTTATTGGAAAAGACTCGAGCAACCCTTCAACAGATGAATGTGGCACAACTGTTTGTTGTGCAGGTTTGTTCATAGCACTAGCAAGTTTAGCAAGCATCTGAAAAAAAGCACCGGACATATTTTAATGGCATTTACAACTTTACTAACATCAAGGATACATTCTAAGGAAGAAAGTTGAAAGAAATTTGCGATGTAATTTTAAACACGCCAAGGGTGCTTCTTGCCTTATTATGAGCAACACCGGCAGAGCAGGTGAATTCTGTCTCTCTCAAAACTTGCATCCTGAGGTCGGCAACAATGAAGGCTCCACAAGCTAGTAGCTTTTCTTGGTAGCTAGCATCGCTCCTACAAAGCCACTTCCTAACTTCTTCTTTAGCATCATCTCCATCCTGAATTAAAAAAACAATTTAAATACAACCATATGCTCTGCTCATGCCCCGTTAATTTATTTGGCAAAGGAAATTAAAGGTGCAATAAGCTAATGAAGTGTATCACAGCATTATAATAAAAAGTATAGCTTGAGAACTGGACCGACCAGTTTGACTTCTAAACTGGCAAGTGATCATTCTGTCATTATACCCCATCTAGTGAGCCAAAAAGACTCAAAGGTGTACTCTAAGCAGAAGACCCACCCACTTAATCAAATAACTTTAAGCAAAAGACCCACCCCCCACCCACCTTTGAACTTAGCAATCGCTGAAAACGCAAGAACTTTAAGCATAGCCTCTGACCTTAATTTGAAGCCCCAAAACATGTGACTTGAGAACTTCCTCATCAACAATCTCCACGCTCTCCGGAGGAGTTTCCATTAACATAGTTTGAGCAGCCTCAGTGAGGTCAAGATACACCTCATCAATTGAAGCTCTCTCACATCGACCTTTCCGCGAAAGAATCGAAACAACCTTGAAAATCCAAAATCAGACATAATTTAACATCAGTGAATGACAACTCTAAAGTCTAAACTAAAGATAATGAACTAAATTAGTCTGTTCTGCTCCTCATGATAAATGAAATACCTCTGAACCTGCATTCCTATATGTGTTAAGGTTGGCTTTACCACGTGCTACAGGAACTTGAACCAATTGAATTTGCGGGCATGCTTCCTTTGCTTCATCACCACGCATTGAACTGAAAACAAACATATTCAACCACTCAAATAAAATAACTATCTAATCGGGTAATAAAAATGGTATTTTTACAACAAAAAAAAGAAAATGTGAACAAGAGAATACCGTTTAACTCCACATTTGCGAGCTTCATAGCTAACAGCAATCAAGCCACCGCCTTTGTAGGAATTGTACTGTACAACTGCAGTAGGCAAGCCTCTTAAACTTGGCTCCTTCCTCTGTTCCACTGAAAAATTAACATTACGTTAAATTAATTTGGGGGAATAGAAATTTGTAGTGATTATGGAACCCTAAGAATGGTGAGAAGAGTGAATGGAACCTTGAACATAAAAGCAATCCATGTCTACGTGACCGATCACTCTTCCATCACAACTCTCTCGCCTCGCTACCGGCATCGTTCCTTCGCAACTCTTTTCTTTTCCCTCCAAATCTATTTCCTTCTTTCTTTTATTCTACTCTCTTTTTCTCTCAACCTCTTTTTTCTTTTGTTAACACTTCAAGTGATTAATAAAAAAAAAAAAACCAATTCTTATTGTCAAAAAATAAAAAATAAAAACCAATTCTTATTGTCAAAAAATAAAAAACAAACTTTTGTATTCTGAGTCTAACTTAATTGGCAGAATATCACTTTTAATATATCGGGGGTTAGGATTCGAATGTCAGACATCCTTCTTATTCATTTTATAGGTGAAATTCCTACTCAAACTATTTGATCAAAAACAAAAAAAACCAACTCTTGCCTCTTGGAACGACAAACCAAAATAACTTAATTTAGATGATTAATACATTTTGCGGTTAATTATGTTTTTTTTATGGTCAACTATGTTTTTTTTGTACATGGTTCATACAATTTTTTTTTTTACATAAGCATAGTTCATATATTATATTAGCGATAATCGACAAGCTTTTATATTATTTGTATTTGATATTTTTAATTTTCTAATATCAGAGGTTGTTGATCTTTTAAATAAAGTTCAAAAAATTACGCATAACAAAATTGTTTCTCGTAAATTTATATGAATGTAGTAGTATTTAAAAAAATAAGTTTTGTTACTACATTCATATAAAAATAAAAAAATACAAAATAAAAATAAACTTTATATGAATGTAGTATTTAAAAGAATAAGTTTTGTTGCCTGTCTACCTTGTATTAGTATGTAATTAAAGTCAAATTGAAAGTGATTATAAAAAAATAAAAAAAATCAAATTGAAAGTGTGATGTACGAAAATGAGATCAGCCCAAATTCAGTTTATGGACCTTATAAACCCTATCACTCACTCCAAACGGCCCAGGCCCATCCATTTTCTTTCCAATTCTTCGTTTTTCTCTCACGTCCATTTCCCTATCACAATTTGCATCCACTTCGTTTCTTACCCGATCGCCGGCGTCTTCTCCGTTCAAATTCCGTTATCAACATCACCGGCGCCGCCTCTTCAATCGAATTCTCCACTTCTCTCCGCGGTAACATCTTCTATTCCCTCTCTGTCTTCATTCCTTTGCTTCTTTTCCCACTCGCATCGCGATTGCGCGCTAAAGATGTGTGATTAACAACATATTATGCACTCTTAGTCTTAAATTAATTAGTTTTCGATTTTATAGGGTTTTTTAGGTGAAAATTAGATCCTGCTATGAACTAGAATTGATAATAGTGTGTGGAATTTTGTTAGGGTAGGTTAAGAGAAATAAATAAATTACTCCTTCCTATGAATAGTTTCGTTCAGTTCATAAATTAACCTTTGCAAGGTGAGATAATCCTCGGTTATACGAGCGAGCAAACGAGTAAGGATACTCTCTCTGTTGCTCTTGAGAAATGGAGATGTCAATTATACTATAGTTTTAAAATTTGTTACATTAATTGAACTTTTATACACCAAAACCGTAGCAATGAAGTTGTTTGGAACGATCATTGGCCAAACTTTACTTGCCTTCTGACCAAACTCCGAATTAACTACCAGGGTCTTTTTAGCCTAGAAACCGGAGGTTTAAGACCAAAAAATTATTGTACTTGATTGTTATAAGATTAAGAGCTACTTATTGTGTTTATAATTGTGCTTTGGTCTTTTTGAAAGGCATTGCTTGCTACACGAGCTTTTTAAAATTTAGCCCCAAATGCTGTGTGTGCGCATAGCGTGAATTCCATCTTGGCCTATGTATATCTTTATGAACTCTAGACAAGGAAGGAAATAGATTTTTATAGTGCTATAGTTTGTTATTAGCATCCTGAAATTTCACTCTTCAGTTATGTGAATTTCTTTTTGGTGATTCCATGTGCAATGGCTTTAGGGTTAATCTTGACTGTTTGTAATTTTTTCTTATGAAATCTTTTAATTTTGGGTTTTATAATTTATTACTAGATGTTATTTTATATGCAAATGCCAAATCAAAAACCAATTTTTATTTTTCTTGCTGTATTTCAAGTTGTAGGATAATGGGGCGTAAAGCTGGTGGGCTTTTTATCAACTCTAAGAGATTCAGTTCGCTTCATAAACCTTGCATGAAGGAAATGATAATGTTTATGAACTGTATGGCTACAAACCATAGCGATGTTCAAGCATGTGCTCAACAGAAGGAAATATTAAATACATGTATAGAATCTCAGGTAATATAGATCTTAGTTCACTGAAAATTGGCATCTTTTGTCGCCCTCCCTCTTCTCATGGTTCTGTTTCTAGTGATCATATATATTTACATGACATGAAAAACTAAGCAGTGCATAAATTTCCTAAACTTGTTTTTCAGAGTAAAAAGAACAGAAAGTCTTGGGGGAGTATCAATTATCAATTGCAGAGGCTTAGCCGTGGAAGGAAGTAGTTTGAGATTTTCCGATATTAATCATTTTCACAATTCAAGATTGATATATGGAAAGCTTGCCCTGTTCCAGCTAAATTGACCATATAGTATTTTAAACTATGTTGACGGTGAAATTTCTTGTATTTCTTATTTAACCAGTTAGTTAAGACGACATAATTGGTGGAATTATTATTCAAGAATACCAATGTAATTTATTTTGTATCCATTAAAGCTTTGATAAGCTACAAATTAGTTCTGATTCCATGGCCTTGTCGTATAGTTTCTACTCTTCATATCATACCTAATTTTATATTTGACGAAAATGATAGCTATGTTACATTGTTTGTCATCGATGGTGTGCTGACGAGTTATGTTTGTTGAACTTTCTTTCACAATTGAAGAAGGTGATGGATTGTGTTGCTTTATTGGTCTATGGTGGAAAGCTGATGACTAATGCATCAGAACGAGCAAAAGTACAAAAGTTTGGCATCGAGCGTCTATTAATCCTACACTTATCTAACGCTAATCGTTCCGATCCATATACACAAATCCAAACAGACAACCGAATTGGGTGGTGTTGGATGAACATCATAGAAATCATCAAGGTACATCAATTTCTTTAGCTGTTAAATTTTACAGTTCAACATAGTGACATACACACAGTCTTTAGTTCCAAATGGAGTCCTCCATGCAAGTGGTGTTAAGGAAATATTAATGATATAAGTTTAAGGTACAACCATATAAATGACACAGATTTATTTGGTGTCATCAAGGTAGAGTGGGCTTGTTCCAAATAGAGTACTTTTCACTTTTTGTCAGCTCAATGCTTCTTACTACTTCCTATGTAGCACTTGCTTTCTGCTGTGTAGTAAAGTCTATAACAGCTTTGGATCTCTCCACTTCCAAACTTTTATTGCACTTCACCTGATCAGTAAATGCTTTTTTTTTCTTTCTTTTCAATAGAGCCTAATCTACATAGGAGTACATTGTTTGATGCCGCAAAACTGCAATGCATGGCCAATTGGCATTAGCTAATTATGGTAAAATACCTGAGTAGCATTGGTTTTTAATTTGGCCACAATTGCTATTTCCTAGCTAGTTAGTCCCAACCCTGACTATAATTCAGTAGAACACGTAATTTTTTACATAACTATGTTATTTTGTGTAACATACTTCTTTTTACTTCCATTTTGTTTATTTGAGTGGTAAACTTGTCATTTATGTGATTAATGTGAAAGAGCTCGGATCTCCTAAAATACCAGAATGTAGAGATTGTAATAGTTCAAACACAATTGTCATATAAGTGTCTAATTTGGTGTTAATTCAAACACAAATGTGATGATAATAACAAATATTGGAATCAATTTATCACATAAGATAACTGGGTTAAATTTTTTAGTCTTGGTCTACATGTTTAGAATGGAACCTCATACAATAAAATATTTGCGCTTGCAGACCGAATTGACCTAATTTCTTTGTTGTTTCTATATAGACTCTTTGGAAGGACTTTGAGAGACATTAAGCTTGGTACGCGAATCTTACTTTGAAAATAATTAATATGACATATCATTTTGATAAAAAAATTTAATTCCCCACTATCTCGAGATGAAAATGTAAATATGTGCGGCCCTCAATGGGTTAAATCTCCTTCTAGGTTTGTCAAACTAAATATTGATGGATCTTATATTCGTGTGAAATTGTGACGACTTTATCAAAACCATCACAGTCAATTTGTGAAAGGATCTTTGAGAAAAAAAATGATAGAGACGGTTTACTTGATGAGTTATGGAGTATTCATCCTTGTTATTCAAACCATTAGAGATACGGTTTTGTCATGTTATTAATAAAAACTAATTCTAGACATATCGTTGACGTTATTCAAGATGGGTATACTCCCTCTTACCATCTTCAACCTCTTCTCAATGAGATCCTTTATCTTATTGATCTCTCATGTTGGAACATATAATTTCTTGAGTGATGTTCTTGTTCTATATGAGGTCATGATGGAGATATCTCTCCCACCAAATTAGATGTTATATATTTCTATTGGTGTTAGTCTACTTCTTGGGGAAAAACAAATTAAGGGAAAGTGTGTTCCTTGGAAGTGGGGTCTTAATCTTTATTTTTACTCTTCTTATATTAAAAATAACATAACAAGAAATAGGAAAATAATGAAGTTTGTCATGCTAAAAATATTGAAAAATTGGTATAAAAATTGATACATGGAGTATATGATTAATCACATACTTGGACTGTGTTAATCAGTTATATTATTGTTAAAATAACAGTCATATGAAATTATGTATAGTGTATTTTTGTTTTAATGGTGGTGATATGTTTTTGGATTTATTTTTTCTAAGAAATATATTTTCCTTTTTAAAAAGGTGTAAAAATGAAACAAAAGCTTGCTTGTTTGACTTGCTCGAAATAAATAAAAAAGGTACAGATGAAAATGTAGGGATTGCTTGGGAATGAAAACAATATACTAAAAATGTTTAGTTACACTTTTCCTAAATAAGGAGATTTCTTGAAGGAAGACAAAGATTTCCAAACATGAGTAATCCTACTTTTTCCAAAAATTGATGGAACTTGGAAGGAGTATTGAATGGTGATAGTAAATGGGAAGGAAGGAAGGAAGGATTGACATGAACAAGACAGAGTGATAGAAGCAGGGCCAGGGGGGGAACCTTGGGGGGCATTTCTGACTGAGATTTGTTTGTTTCCCTTAACAAAACTAAACAAAAGCCAATAAGCTATGAGAAAGAGAATATTATGACTCATACAAAAAAGAAAGGAATAGTCAGATAAGTTCTTAGACTGAAATGAATGAACAACTAGTGTAGTATGACTACTGATCAAACTAGCTTAGCTTATAGCTATTGCTTCTGTTCTGATTTTCTAAAGCAATGCAGCCAGCCAGCCCCATCAAAAGCTTTTGGTATTTCACGCCTCTTCCTGTGCAAGGAAATTAACCTATCATCAGTTCGATGGGATTGGACGTATCTATGATCTGACAAACTGTTTCTATCATTCCTATATATACTCCCTCCTCCGTTCTAATGTAAGTGTCGCAGTTGACGACTGTATATATGTTCGATGCATAATTTTTGAAAGAAATGTTTTTATATTAAGTTGCATATCGTATCATGCATGTGTCTTTAGAACACATGTTAGCTTTTGTCAATAGTAAATTATGTGAATAATGTTAAGAAGTCTCACATCGAATGTGAGTTTGAAAATGAGTTTATAAATAGAAACAATTATTATCTTATAAATTATTCAAAAAAAAATTATAATCTTATAAATTGATTTTGTAAAGTTGAGTTAGCCGTAATTCAATTTGAATATAATATTAGAGTTTCTCTAAAATCCGTTAACTTAAAGCGAAATGAGAGGAGTAGACTCATTTTTGAAATAGAAGGAGTAGTTGGTTATCACTATTTGAACATGAGTGATAACTATTTGTATCATAATTTTTTTAATAAACAAAATGACCAAGATATTATAAAACTACTCACACACAAATAGAGAGATTAATATGATCGAACCCGATCATAGACATTCAACTGAACAATTTCAACATTTATGTCAGTTTAACTAAGACTTGTGATGGAATTTAAGTAGGCAATTCAAAATAATTGAAAAAATATTTGGATGGTCAATTTTATGATACACGCACAAAAAAATTATTTATTATTTAAAAAATATATTAATTGCCTTTTATTTTCTATGTTATCTAAATAATGAACAAAAAATATTTAATCATATGCACGACCTTAGTGTATAGTGTATTTGTTTTATTTAAAATTTTTTTTATGGCAATTTAAATCTTATTACTGCTAGTGTTGTCATCCATAAGGTGACAATGGATTGCAGTGGCCCTTCCTGTTCCTGTTTATGGCCCTATTTTGTCGCTCTGTGGGTGAATAACATGCGTTTCAACATGAGCAACGACGACAAGAGAAAAAAACACAACACACACTATGTACAGTATAAACTCTATAAATTAATAGAGTTGGGACGGGAGAAATTTATTAATTTAGAGAGTTATTAATTTATCGATAAATTAATAATTATTAATTTAAAGAGTTTTTAATGACTTATGACGTTACACAAAAGGAAAAGGAAGCACTTATGACGTCAAACATTTTTCACAATTTTATGATACAATACAAAAATGCAACACCTGAGGCTATTTGATTCAATAAGAAAAGTTAGAGATGAACTCCAAATGGGCTTGAACTTTAAAGGAAAACAGACAACTATTGAATCATATTTTAATAGAGTGTAATATATTTTTTTTTTAGTTTCTATGAATTATTAATTTATGATTTTTTTGGGACCGAAAATTACGCCCAAAAAAATATTATCTTATTATTTTATCAATTTTTTCAATTTTTTACACTGACCCAAGTCGGGACCGGACAACTTTATTATTTTAGAGAATTTATTAATTTACCGAGTATTAATTTAAAGAGATTTTACTGTACAATATTTTCTTTTCAAATACTATTGGTTTGGTTTTGTTTGTGGAACAAACTAAACTAATGATACTATGAAGTATGAACCACATTAGGTTTGGGTGTGAAATGAAATGGCTATCTTCTACTGCCCAATCCATCAATCAAATTAATATAAAGAGGATCTATTTACTTCAAGAGGAAGTTTTATAAGTTACTCTAAATTTTCACCTTTAATTTTGATATTAATGAATGGTTAGATTTTTTTTTTTTTTGATAAACTAATGAATGGTTAGATTGATAATTGTTAAGATGTGATTTTTTTTATGAAAATCAAATGTTAATTAATCTAATAGTGATTGATATTAGACTTAATAGAAAGATCATGATTCAACTTCATGTACAATAGCGTTCAAGAGAGTACAGTGTTAGAATCACTTTATATTAGAATTGACTCCCGAATCAGATTAAATTAATGGTGAAAAAAAATAAAAACTATAACTAAAATCGATATTAATATAATAGATGATTTGATATTCTAGTATTTAAATTATTTAATGAAAACACATTTAAAGATCAAACTACCTAAAAAAATATACAAACAACCGTGAAACTTAGGGTCCGTTTGGTTAGAAGGAAAGAAAGTAGGAAGGAAGGAAAACACGCAATTCGAGAGATGTATTTAAATTATAAAGTTGTCCAAATACATGCATTGATTTCCGTGTTTCACTTTCTTTCCTCCCTCTTTCCCTCCAACCAAACAAGCCATTAATTCTAAGAAAAAGATATTTCCATATTTTTTTAAATTTTAAAACATTAAAAAAACTGTAGTTATAATTTATAACCTATTTAACACTTTCAAGTTTCTAAAATGATTGTTTATTCATATAGTATAGTATATGAAGAAGCATTTATTTTTGTACTTAGCATTGAGTTTGAGTTGCTTGCATTTTGATCAAGTGGATCTCTCTCTCTCTCTCTCTCTCTGCTGCAGAAATGTCCTTCCTTCCAACCTCGGCCTTGACAAAACAGCACTGAAATGATAGATGCATTCATCAGAAATACTAATCACTTCCCTTTCTTTATTCTCACCTCACCAACCAAAACAAACAAACCATTACCAAGAAAGCTAGCAATGCATGAACAAAGAAAAATAAATAAATCTATAACACTACTGCTTCTATAGTGTTTATTATAGGAATTGGATTAAGTGGGATTTTGATTCTCTATATTTAAAAATGTCATTTCACCTATATTCATTATATTTAGTGTAAATTGTTGGATTATAATTTAGACATCAAATGGATTAACTTGTTCATGATTAAACATGTTTCTATATTTAAATATATAAACCATATATACCAAAATTATTATTAACAAGAAACATAAACATGGATAACAAATTAAAGCATTGCTGTAAATCCATGTCAATTCAAGATGATGAATGCGGAAGCGTATCTGAAGAATCCATGATATCTGATGACGTCTGAATTTATGAAGTTATGATCTTTCAATTGTAGATTCCATAAAGCCTTATTTTCTTTTTCAATAGGATAAAGAGAATTATGATTGTCGTATTTACAATCGGGGACCATAACCCTTATTTATTAAAGTAACATGTCCTTTCATGAAGGGGTATTAAGTGAAGAGACATGACTCATGATTATTATTTCAGATTTTTGCCCATCATAAAAATAAAAATAATATTTATGATATCTACACAATAATATTCATGATAATTATATCCTTAGTCACAAACTTTATACCAAATAGACCAATTCAATTTAACTAATTAATATAATGACCCTAACACATTAAATATTACATGTGTGTCCCAAAAATTTCTTACATAAATATGTTAGCGAGAATGAAGAGAGATAGTATGATAGGTGATAATGATAAAATTGACTTTAAAAATAAATTAAATATAGGTAAATGTAAGATTTTTGAATGTAAAAATTCAATTCCGATTAAGTGCACTTGAAACTGCACGTAGTGGGTAGTGGATGCGTTCAATAACGGGTTTTTTTTTATACATTGAAATGATAAATACTTCCATCAAGATTTGGATCTTCTACTCTAGTTACCATTTGAGTTCTATCTATTCATATTACAAATTCTTACCACTTGAGTTATCTTACAGGGACAATCAACAACTCATTACATGACATAGTTTTATTTTAGATTAATATAGAATTTTAAGATGAAATTTAGATTGATTGATCAAAATCATACGACTTAAAACTCATGAATAACATGAATGCACAAAATTCATATTTCTTTATTGGGTGCATTTGTTTAAGTTTAAAAAAAAAACATTTTTGTTTTAAATCTCTAAATTTTTTTTTGAAGATTTTGAAGAAAATCTTAAGTTATTTGTATTTCTTCAATCATAAAAATTTATTTTGATTTCATTGACTTCACTTTGTACATTGTTAGTAATGTTCAAAAAAAGATTTAACGCAGTGACTAATCCCTCGTTAGAGGGGAGACACCTCGATGTGTGGGATAGCTGGCCCAAAGATTTAAAGCTTCTCCATATCCAAGGTGAAGATCGAACCCTCGACCCTTAGTTAAAGGAGGATGATTCCAACCGCTCAACCACACTCCTTGGATTTGTAAATTTCTTTATTTTTAGGTTAATAGGTTTTTATCTTTGCAATGGAGGCAAATTATCATTTACCACCCTACCAAAAAAAAAATATTCTCATTTACCACCTGCAAATTTATTTTTTTAGTATCTTATGTAATGTAAGATTTCATAATTTACCTTTATTTATTGACTTTATTTTGATATGAGAGTTGACTTTGTTTCTACCATGATAGTAAAAAATTAACAAATAGAATAAACGATGAAATTTTCACAATTACAAGAGCAGTAAGAAAAATTACACTGATAAATTAAAATTCCCTGAATAAAAACCTATTAATCTTTTGTTTTTTTAAGTTCATTAAAAAATATTAATCTAATAAAGAAATAACAAAGTTGTTAGACTTTGTTCTATATATAGAGTTGTCCCCACTCTCAAGCCACACACCAATTCAATGCCACTTTCTAACTCACGTCCTTTCTTCCATTTCTGGTTATCTTAATATCTTGTTCAATATCTCCTCCAAATCTCACTGAATATGAGAAACACAAAGAATCAACCATCTCCTCTCAGGTAGTGAAATCCATTTTCACCAACTTTCCTTCCAAAATCCACCTTTTTCACCCTTTTCCCTCTTAGCTCATCTCTATGCATAGTTTCCATAAAGAAAATAACTTCTTTATGGAAGGTTTTCACCCTTCAATGAACATGAACATGAATATGAATATGAATATGAATATGAACCCTTCTTTTTCCTACACTTTTCCTATCACTGCTACTCCTTCTTCTGCTGCCATAACTACTAGCACCACCACCACTCCATGGATGAACAGCAGAATATGGAGCAAACTTCCACAAAGACTACTTGATCGTATCATAGCTTTTCTTCCTCCACCTGCTTTCTTCCGTGCACGTTCTGTTTGCAAGAGATTCTATTCTCTTCTCTTCTCCAACACTTTTCTTGAACTATACCTTCAAGTTTCACCTCGTTTTCACTGGTTCATGTTCTTCAAAAACAAAACCAGGTCAAAAACAAACATCTACAAAAACAACAATGATAATAATAATAATAGTAATGATAATGATAATTCCTTTGAAGGTTACCTCTTAGATCCTAATGAAATGACATGGTACCGTATTTCATTTGCTTTAATCCCTTCTGGTTTTTCACCATCTTCTTCATCTTCTGGTTTAATCTGTTTTGTTTCTGATGAATCTGGTCCAAAAACAATGCTTTTATGTAACCCTTTACTCGGTTCAATAACACAGTTACCACCAACATTGCGTCCAAGGCTTTTTCCTTCAATAGGCTTAAACATTACTCCATCTTCCATTGATGTTACTGTTGCAGGTGATGACATGATATCACCATATGCAGTAAAAAACTTAACTTCTGAAAGCTTTCATATTGATGCAAGTGGGTTTTATTCCATTTGGGGTACAACTTCATCATTACCAAGATTATGTAGTCTTGAATCAGGTAGAATGGTTTATTCAAATGGGAAATTTTACTGTATGAATTCTAGTCCTTTTAGTGTTTTAGCTTATGATGTAGTAACAAACACTTGGTTCAAAATTCAAGCACCAATGAGAAGGTTTTTAAGGTCACCAAATCTTGTTGAATGTAAAGGAAAACTTTTACTTGTTGCTGCTGTTGAGAAGAGTAAGCTGAATGTTCCTAAGAGTTTGAGGGTATGGAGTTTACAAAGCTGTGGAAGTGTTTGGTGTGAAACAGAAAGAATGCCACAACAATTATATGTTCAGTTTTGTGAGATGGAAAATGGGAATGGATTTGAGTGTGTTGGGAATGGTGAGTTTATTGTGATTATGATTAAAGGAAGTGATAAAGGTTTGGTTTATGATATTGGGAGGAAAAGATGGCAATGGATTCCAGCATGTCCTTATGGTGGTTATGATGGGTTTGAGTTGCATGGTTTTGCTTATGAGCCTAGATTGGCTACACCTGTTACTGCTTTGCTTGATCAATTGACTATGCCTCTTCCTCAGTTTTAGTTCATGTATGTCATTGATGCTAGCTGCTGAAAAATTATAGTATCGGAGAATGCATTATATGATGTATAATTAGTTAGTTAATTAATGATGGTATGGTATGGTATGTGTGGTAGTATATGTGAATGGATTGAAAGCATTATGAGCTAGGTATGGTAGGTAGTTATGAAAAGTTTATGTTTAGTTTAGTAATGATCAGTTTAATAACTTAAATTGTTCATCTTTGTGGTTTGGAATTTTAATGCAATTATTTATAAGAAGCCTCTATTTGCAGTTGTGTTATTTATTCATGTTATCTTATCTATCTTCATATACACATGATGATGTTATTAATTATTTGAATATCTAAAGTTTGAGACTTTAATTCTTGTTGTATAAAAATGTATATGCAGTGTTGGAAAACAAAAATATTGTCAACATAACACTACACTATTCATATTATATGCGAAGACATTTTCTGACTTTAAGTTTCATATCATTTAACTCTACATTTCACTATGTGCACATACATCACATTTTCTCTTTATTATGGCGAAGAACAACTTTTATGATTCTTTTTTATCATTACTATGAAACTACGGGCACTTGGTGCGTAGACTGCATTATCTCTTCGTTGGAGCAAACAGAACTATCTTTATTTTCACTATGAGTGCATAACTCATAGGCTGCATTGTCTCTTCGTTTCATCAAACGGTAACTATCTCTATTTTTACTATGAGCTTATCACTCATAGACGGCATTCTCTCTTCGTTGCAGCGAACAGTAACTCTATTAATTCTTATTAACTTAGTTAATTAAGTTCAAGAATATTTTACCTTACAATTTTATTAGTTATCTTGTTTTATTTTTCTTATAACTCATCTTTTCTTATGTTATATATCAAATAATTCTTCGAAATGAATTACAAGAATTTTGTTTACAGTTTTTAGAGAAAAATAAATACAAATTTATTACGCGAGTTTAACTCAATTAGTAGAGATATTATATTTTCGTTTGAATTTTAGACAATTAACGTAATCATCTTAAAGAGAAAAGTTTTAGCCTAGACAATTTGTCAAAACAAAAAAAAATTGGTGTGTGTAAATCAAGTAACTTTTGTGCATAAATGCAGTCTTGTTTGATCTAAATAGATGGCAAATTGTTTTTAAGAGTTTTAACACTATTATATGACTAAGATAAATATCGAATTTAAAATCTTAGTTAAATTAAAAAAAAACCGTATCATCTCGGCTAATCATTCTTGGATAAAGAAATGTAAAAATGTCTTTTTTGTTTTAAATTAAGGTACATCATCTTACACTAAATTCTTGAATATTCTGAATAAGTAACAGTATTTTCTTTCTTCATTGGAACCGAACCAACCAAATGTACAGCAATATTACTGCTTAACTTAACTAGTATTGGTTCTCATAATTCAATAACTGTAGATGAGATAACAAAGTAACTTTCTTATTTTTTATTTTTTTTTGAAAGTGCTAGTAACTTTCTTATTGTTTGTCAAAAAACATAACAGCCAGTATCTATATCATTAAATTATTAAAATCAACTATTTTTTTTTATCTAATTAGTATTTAGTCTCTTAGTTAACAATTAGTTAAATTGAAATTTAATTTTTTTTATATGGATGAAATGATAAAACTATCATATATAAACTCAAACACACAAAGTGGAGTGATCGGAGATCGAACCCCGGTCATGGATGTCCAGCCTAACAATTTTGATATTTTCTATCAGTTGAATTAGGACTTCTGAACACAGTAGTTTCTAAACTAGAAAAATATATAAATTTTCTTTTTGTAATATTAATTGAATATTCTTTACGCGCAACTATAGAGACTAACTTATCGCGCACTTGAAATTCACAAACTCTCCTTATAAATTTTAACATTGTTGTATATTCAAATCAAAAATCAAATTTAAAATTCTAGACTTAGCTCTATTTGGACCCAATTATATAAAAATGGAAACAATTTAATTGATTTGGATTGGATTATGCAATATGCTATTTACACCCCTGTTCCCACTCCAAAAGGTGAGACCAAAACACCAGCTTAACTGCATCTTCTAGTTCCCATCCCACAAATCCTTCCTTAATAATGGCAACAACAACATTCACAACTACAAATGTTGTTCTCAAACCTCCAAATTTATCATTGAATTTCTCTAACTTGTCTCATAACACTGTCTCTCTGGGGTTCCTCTGTCATAAACCCCCACATCTGTCATTGCTTCACCCAAATTTGAGAACCAATGTAAAGTTGAAATCTTTTTCCATATCCAGAGCAACCCATTTGAATGTTTCACAAGATTCACTCACACCCACTGAAGAATCACTCTCTTCTTCACTACAACATGATTTGCTCATTGTGGGTCCTGGTGTTCTTGGTCGCTTGGTAGCTCAGAAATGGCAACAGGTACTCCCTCATTGTGTGTGTAATGTATTCATTACTGTAAATTGAATGAAATTTACCTCAATTATGTGAAGTTTTGTGATTGTGAGTTTTTGTTTTTATATTTGTTATGATTTAATGGCATTGTGATTATTGATTAATAAGTAGCTTTTCTACTTGTGTGCATATGCATGTAGGAAATTCCAGATTGTAAAGTTTTTGGACAAACAATGACCAGTGATCATCACAATGAGTTGATTCAAATGGGTATTAATCCATCTTTGAAATGGACAGAAGCTACTAATAAATTTCCAAATGTCTTATATTGTGCACCACCTTCTCGGACCCCGGATTATGCTGAGAACATTAGGTAACAAATTTGTGGATTAATTCAATTATGTTGTACTATTTAGTAGTAAAAGGTCAAAAGAGTATAGAAATTTGCAATGAATTGTTCTAAGACATGGTTATTAGTGATGTTTTAGTCTGGTTTAATCTTAGTCAATTTTGATGTTTAAAAGCGGCGAATGAGGAACAAAATTGCTACAAAAATGTTGTGGAAAGGATGTAGTATTAATTGAATGTTCTGCTTTTGATTGTTGACATCAACTTGATTGATTTAAGGCTATTTGATATAGTACAATTTAGTTAAAGTGATGTCTACTTGGTGAAAGGAAAAATTTGCAGTTGAGTAGTAGTTACTTTACTTGTTGCCTTATTATGAGTTGATGTGAATTTTGAACAAATCAGACTAGCTGCTTTAAGCTGGAATGGAGAAGGTTCTTTTGTTTTTACGTCGAGCAGTGCTCCATATGATTGTAATGATAACGGACCGTGTGATGAGGTAGGTCATACACCCAAATTGTCATTTTATTGTCCTTGTTTTGATTGAAATCGAAGAGATGATGATATTCTATTCTACATTGAGATACACTTCTATTCCAAATAATAATAGTATAATTCGAAGATTGTTTTAGTTGCTTGAACTTGTTCAATTGCAATACTTCTATTCGTGCACATCTTGTTTTAGGATACTCCGGTTGTGCCAATTGGGAAAAGCCCCAGGGTTGACATTCTTCTAAAAGCTGAAAATGTGGTACTCGAGTTTGGCGGTTGTGTTCTAAGATTGGCAGGGCTTTATATATCCTTTGTAGGACTCAAATTATTAGAATTTCAACAATTTTTCATATTCTGAGTGATCATTCCTTCAATGATTTTATTATGTCATGAACCCTTGACCAATTCCACAAAGCAGATAGAGGTGCACACAATTATTACTTAGAAAAGGGCATTGTTGATAGTCGTCCGGATCACATCCTCAATCTTATACATTATGAGGTCAGAATGATTTTTCAAGTTATTTCTTTTATTTACCATCCTTATTTTCCCTATAATCTGTGTTTTATACTGTTGTACTATTTTTGCCAATGGGACCTATGTCCATTCCTCACCATCTATTTGGATTGTAAGAGCAAAATATGATGTTTGTATTCGATACTGTGGCGCATTTTAAGTGCATTGAATACTCCTTCTATTTTGTTTCAATACAATGTTTTCTTTAATCTATTTCTATTCACTTAGCAAATAGCAATGGTGATTATGATGAAGTTTATATGGTGCTCATTTTGATATGCTTTTACAACAGGATGCAGCCTCTCTCTTAGTTGCAATCTTGAAGAAAAAATTCCGTAAACAGGTTTTCTTGGGTTGTGATAACCATCCTTTATCTAGGTTAGGGGCTCTCTCCTTAAGTTGTCAAATGGCAATTTATTTGTGCAGTACTTCTATTTGAACTACTGATGTCGATATAGCATATTGTTCGGATCTGTTTCTCTATAAAGGACTCTTATACTGTTCATATTTTTGCAGGCAAGAAATGATGGATCTGGTCAATAGAAGTGGTAAATTCAGTAAGCATTTTGACAAGTTCAATGGTAAGTTTATGCTTCTTAGTGAAAGACACGTGTCCAACGGAGTATTTTATAAAAATTTATATCGGTTAAAACATTATTGAGTAGTTGGGGGTAAATACCCCCAAATTTTGAAAGGGTGGATTAGAAAAAACCTTATTTTATTGTGAGTTGAGTTGAGTTGATCTCTATGGTTATTGTGTAGTGATACATGTAAACACGATAACCACCGAAGTACATATGATTCTAAGACCATTGTTACATTTTGTTTGTTTTCCAGTAACTGATGGCCCTCTAGGCAAGAGATTAAACAACACAAGAACTTGCCAGGAAGTTGGCTGGGAGCCTAAGTACCCTAGTTTTGCTCATTTTCTCGCGAGCCTCTGACAGATTCTTAAGTGTATCTTTGCTGTTGGCTCTGATTACTGCGGAAAAAACAATAGAGGTATATTAGGGGGAATGCTTGTTGCAAACAGAAAGTTCTTACTCGCCTGAAATTTGAAATGTGTATATTTTCCTATTCCTATTTTCACATTTGACATTGTGTACAAGGATGATCAGGTTTTGAATTGTCTTAAACATGCAGTAACTTTAAAGTAATTAAATGGAGCTTTTGAAATACATTGTAACTTTCTAAAACATGCATTTTTCTAGCATAAGTATGCTATCGAGTATCGACGGTTATTTAATGAAACTAGCTAGTGTAAACAATGGTGAAATTTGAGTTTTGCCAGATCCAGCTAAACTGTAGCTCAACTCACCTACATTTTTTTTACCAAGATTTAATCAACTAAATCTCCTGTATTAATACTATTAAAAAATTATCATTGAAATTAATATTCAACATTTTGGAATCTATATTTTGTTAGATTTTTTTCACCCATTGGAATCTATGTACTAAAATGACATCAAATTGATAATATTCAACATTATATACATTTAATTATATTAAGTAAAAAAAAAAGATGAATTTGATCAGCATTCTACAATTTCATGAACCAAATTGAGTATTTTTTATCTATAAGTCATACTTCAGCTGATAATGTCGATATTATTAGGTTAACACTATCATCCGGATTTGAACTTTAAATCTCACAATTGTGTGTGTGAATTTTAGTAGTGTTTTTCACTTTGTCTTTAGATAAAAAAAAATGAGCATTCTCATTTGAAATAATTTTCATTCAATGTGAAGTGCAAGAAAACTATTTTGAATATTTTCAATGGAAATATTGGTCTAGGTAAAAAAGTAACTAATGTGTCCCTCAAAACTTGTTATGTATTTGTTTTTGATAAGGTAGAATTCTATCTTATAGAGGTGACTACATTCAAAACCAATGATATTCAAAACGTTTGTGCTATATTATAATGTGGTTGCTGTGACAACACAGTAGGTATATATAGTAAGAGACGAAAGTGAATAACAAGAAGCGTTTGTAGTCCAACGGTTAGGATAATTGCCTTCCAAGCAATAGACCCGGGTTCGACTCCCGGCAAACGCATTTTCTTTTTAGTCAATTATATTCTTATGATGCGTAACGCTTTTGGCTCGTACTGCCTCAATTCAATTACTGCTATATCATTATCATATATCAAAAAAAAATTACTGCTGTATCAACGGTCAATTAATACTAATGAGTAGATTATAGAATCACTCCATCATTAAATAATTAATTGTGTAAAATGTTTTATGATTGAATGCTGCGTCACTTGGCCATGAGATTTGTGTTTCTTATGATCATTCATCAGATCTGTGGGTTTAGTTTGCATGATTTGCTATATTGAACAAATAATGAAAGAAATAATATGTACACTAATTGATAATCAATTATGTCATTTAAGCATAGTAAAAACCTAATAATTACTTTAATTGTCATTCAAATTGTGACACTAATTGCTTCATATGTCCAATATAACTTTTATTATTAGTGTTTGAGTTTGATGTGTAGTTGATAATTTTTGTTTGAGTTCAATATATAATTAGCGAATTGTATTTGAATTTGTTACTTAAGTAACGAACTGTGTTCTTTCTCATAATATTTTCATTTATGGAGAGCGTGGAGGGTGCAAGTGCTGGTGTTTGGTCATAAAAATCTTAGTCGCTACTTAAGATGTGCACTCAGTAGGATATTCTAGTTATTTTTGGAAGCGCGTGAAAAATGGCAAGGGGCACTAATTTTTTTTCTTCTTCAAAACATTAAATATACATGTAATAATATATTCTCATAAAAATACTTGTCACAAATAAAATACTTCGTTCAAACATATTTTCTCTAACCTTAATTATAAGAAAAAATTACTACCTCCGTATCAAAATATATGTCGTTTTGACCAAATCACATAAATTAATAAATGTAATCATTGTTGTATGGAAAAGATAAATTATGAGTTAGTTTACAAGATTATCCCTCATTAATGATATGTGAGAGATAAATTATAGAATTGAAAGAAGAAAGAGAAATAATTAATTAAGGGTATAAGAGGAAAAAAAGCATTAAATGCTTCATTAGTAATGTAAAACGACATATATTGTGGTACAAATTTTTTTCTCAAAATGACATATGGTGTAAAACGATATATATTGTGGTACAAATTTTTTTATAAATAAACACCAATTCCCAAAGACGTACAAAACGGTCCAAGTAACGGATCAAATGCATTGAAAAGGATTAAATGTGGAGCATATGTAAAAGGAGCAAAGCTCAACTTCTCTATTAATGTCCACAACCGTCTTGTTTTTTTTACAGCTGAGATCATTGAGTCCAGCAAAGCACATGCACTTTCTCACTCTCTTTTTACATTCACTTTCACTTTAACAAACAAACATTTTTTGCAGTACTACTCACCACATTAGTCTTCTTCACAAAGAACAAAGATAAAAAAAACACTCAATTTGCTTTGTTTTATCAAAATCACAAATATGTTTGAACAAAGTATGACATTCTCAGTGATGTATTTTGTCTTAGTAATATTTGTGTTAGTAGAAGCAGCCACATGCGCAACATTTTTCACCAGAGAGCAAAAGCTATCAGAGTTCAACCACAAACTTAATCAAAAATTAGCATCATCACTTACTTCTTCACAAACAAACAAGGTAAGTAAGTAAGTAATTAAGCTACATACATTGTACTCTTTAATTATTTTTCTACCAAATTTTAACAATATAGTAGTATATGTTTTTTATGGTTTTTATTTGAATGTACATTATTAGAGTAATAGGGTGTTGTACCCGAGTGAATATGGAGCAGACCCAACAGGATCAAAAGATAGTAGTGATGCCATTATGAAAGCTTTGGAGGATGCTTTGAAGTTACAAAAGGGTGGTTTTGAATTGGTAGCAGGGGTGAATGATTTGGGAGGTGTTGTTATTGATTTGGGAGGTGGAGACTATAAAATCAGTAAACCTATTACATTTTCACCAGGTGCTGGTAATATTGTGGTAAGTAACATGATCTCTTTCATCATCATCTGCCATACATTTTCATTCTGCAGTTGTGAATGTGTTTACTTCCCAATGGAAATCTAATGCAGTATATTACAAAAGTTGTTTTAACGTCATGATTCAACATATGTTATTCTCATACTCTTATGCTATTGTTAGTATGTTACACTGTAAAAAAGATATTTATTGCTTTTTTTTATTATAAAATGTGATAGAATAAAATATTCAAGTCTAGAAATTTCAGTTCAACTGATAAAAAATATCAAAATTATTAGGTAGGACGTCAATGACCGGAGTTTATCTCTGATCATCACTTTATGTGTGTGAGTTTCTAATGACTTTATCATTTCATCTATATACAAAAAAAATTATTCTAATCATTTTTTTTATGCAAAATTATTCTAATCATTAAGCATAATAATTTCTGTAATTATTTGCATTTACTTTCATTGATAGTATTTCTTATTATTATAATAATAACAGCAATGCAAATAATTACAAAAATTATTATTTTTAATGCTTGAAATACTATTCTATCAAAATGTTTTTTTAATTCCATTTTTTCTCTTTAACAGTTTCCTGTGCTCTAAGCCAAACAACTTTATTAGCTTGACATCGCTTAAAAAAAAAAAAACTTTATTAGCATGACATGACACAAGAATAAACTATAGCCAACAGATGGAGTCCTTTTTTACTTTTTAACTAGGCTTACACGAGCAAGCATGCAGACCATGACACGTGTGCGATTATTTATCATCACTTTTCTCTTTACAAAAAGTCTAAACTTAAGTTACTTTTTATTTCCTATGAGAAAAATCTATGCTTTTCCAAATTACTTAAGAAAAATTGTTAAAATATATCTCAAGACTTAAGAGTTAAGAGTACATGTTAAAGAGCCTAATAATACTTTAAAAATGTTTTAAGAAATCCAAAATTCATTTAATAGTTCAAAATATAAAAGTGTGATATATATGATCCAATTTTTAACTAACTAAGATACATCCTTTTTTTTTTATCCAACTTAATTTTATTTAAGCTTGAATAAAAATTTTCCTTTTAAAAAAAAACACCAAAGGTAATAATAAGTGTTAGACCTACTTGAATATCTGAATTATAAAACAATTGTTTATATTTGTTTGATTAACATGTCTCTTAAGCATTCATCCAATAAATTTGGCACTAAACAATGCCAATAATTCACCTGAATGCAGCAAAACACATTTAGAGGATTATAAATTACTAGTTTCCTAGTTTCTACCCATATTTGTGTATAGTATACACCTTATGAAAACTGAAAAGTATGATTGAATAGGTAAAAGGAGGAACCTTGCGAGCATCTGATACTTTTCCTGGTGACAGACATCTAATTGAGCTGTGGTCATCAAATTCCAAGAAACTTGAGACAACAGAATCTATGCAAGGTGGTAGCTTCAATGAAAGTAAAGCACAAAACAATGGAATTTACTATGAAGACATAACTTTCAGGGACATCCTCTTTGATTCAAGCTACAGAGGAGGAGGAATTTTGATTGTTGATTCTGCTAGAACCCGAATCAACAACTGTTTCTTCCTGCATTTCACCACACAAGGAATTCTAGTACAGAAAGGACATGAGACATTCATATCAAGTTGTTTTCTTGGGCAACACTCAACAGTTGGTGGAGACTGGGGTGAGAAGGGCTTTTCGGGGGTCGCTATTGATCTTGCTAGTAACGATAATGCAGTCACAGATGTCGCAATTTTCTCGGCTGGCATTGGTATTGTGCTAAGGGGTCAAGCTAACATTCTATCAGGTGTGCATTGTTATAACAAGGCAACAGGATTTGGTGGTATAGGCATCTTAGTGAAATTGGCAGGAAATTCTCTAACTAGAATTGATAACTGTTACATGGATTATACCGGTATAGTAATGGAAGATCCTGTTCAAGTTCATGTCACTAATGGTCTATTTCTTGGGGATGCTAATATTTTAATTAAGTCTGTTAAAGGTCAAATTTTGGGTTTGAATATAGTTGATAATATGTTCTGTGGTGATCCTAATAAGAAGGTTCCAATTGTTAATCTAGATGGGCAATTCAGTAATGTTGATCAAGTTGTGATTGATAGAAACAATGTGAATGGTATGGGATTGAGATCAACGGTTGGGAAGCTAACTGTGAGCGGTAATGGCACGAAATGGGAAGCTGATTTTTCATCAGTTTTGGTATTTCCTAATCGGATTAGTCGTGTTCAATATTCATTTTATGCTCAAGGGGAGCCAAAATTTGTAGCACATTCTGTGACCAATGTGTCAGATAATGTTGTAGTTGTGGAGAGTGAGAAAGAAGCTAAAGGTTTGGTCTTCTTCAGAGTTGAACAATAAGAGAAAAGCTAGGTTAACTGTGTTCATTAATGCATTAGAGTTCTTTAATTTAAAATAATAGTTTGCTTCACTAGTATAGCTTATTGCTGCAGAAATTGAATTTCTGATAAGTTGTAAGTATTTGAGCACAATTTTATTAACTTTTGGTCGGAAGTACGAACATGACCTGTAATCACTGATCTATTCTATGAATTTAAATCCTACTTAATGGCTTGACTTGCAATTTTGGTATTAGTTTATCGCTGATCTAATATATGTGGGACTTGAGTTTTTTTCCGATACATCTTCTCACGTCCAACACTATTGGAAATGTAGAAAATGAAAAAGTGGCTAAATCATAGTCATCCCAGTAAATGGTACTGATGGGAAAATTGACTATAAACATTAAGAAGAATTTAATATTAGGTAAGTCAACACTAGAAGCCTTCCATCAAAAGCTTGAATTCCAAAGTGTGCAATTGAATATGGCAAGGCTTTACCAAAGTCATCAATGAGGAGCATACACTAAAAAACTAGCATTGAACTTACCATAACTGGATGAAGACTAATAATCACTTTGAAATTGTAGGATTCAATGGTCCAAATTAAGACTAATCATCCTCATTAGTCATAGTCAAAAATGGCCTAACTCCTCTAGGTGAAGATTTTTCTTATCTGCTAGCTTTCTATCTCCTCTTCAGAATTCAGACAAATCGTGAACAAGTGAGTCGCTAGGACATAAAGTATTGAAAATGATAGACATCATTGTAGTAGAGATTATATTCTTATTCTTCCAAACATGCTATGTTACAAATATTGTAAGTGTATCTTTGAAATCAATTTGAGTTTGACAAAATCATGGTGACATTGATCCAAACTCACAATCCATCCAAACATACACTAAGTTGAGTTGTGGGGCGACACCAACAAATCACAAACACTAAACAATGAATTCATAAATTACTAATCCACAGAAAGAAAAGAAAGTAACTTAAGAACAAGGTTGCAGGGTATTATACTACAAAAGATACACACAAAAGAGGATGAAGTGAATTAAAACAATAAGCTTATTCCAAACCCAGCCATTCAATATGCTCCTCGATGCCCCTGAATCCGAACCACCACCACTTGGTGAGCCTGAACCCGAACCACCGCCACTCGGTGCCACTGAAAACAAACAAAGACAACATCATTAGCACTAAACATAAAACAAAATACACAATCCTTAACTAACTAATTAACAAACCAACTAACCAGCACAAGTGTTTTGGGTTGTAAGAGCAGTAGAGATATTGCGCGAAGTATAACCAGTGTAATCACAAACTGTACGACTGCATCCATCTGTTGATGTAGTGTTCCCAATCGACACATTCCCGGAACATTCCGCAAGTGGACAAACCGACCAATTATTTATCGGTTTTAGGTTTGATGACTCACATTGTAACAAAGAACTGCTGTTAGAATCGCATTTACATTTGACACATTCATTTGCAGTGTAGAAATAAGTCCCATTTGGTACAAGCAATGGAAAATCCAATGAATCACTTCTCACACTTGAGTTACAAACTGCACAAATCAAACACACAAAAGTTCATTAATTCATCAATTCTAATTTATAAACAAAAATATTACTACTAAATTCAATTAACAAATAGTAAGTAATAAATGTTGTTAATCTCATATAGCGGCCTGTAGCGCCAAACCCCAAAAAATCTATAGCAGATAGCAGACCTTGCAGGCTGCACTAAAAAAAGCATGCATGTAATCAATCTCTGCCACTGGTTTTATATCAGATGATTCAAATTATATATGTACTAAAATAGTCTTGACCGTTCATTGTAATCAGACAAGGCCAACTCGCATCCAACACTATTGGGCTTAAGGTGCAGATATAAATGGCGGATGGTCCAATCAGAAACTTGATAGCTGGTGGCCCAGCAAATCATGGAGAGGCTCTTATACCATCTTAAAATTGAGCATTGATTCTAAGTCAACCTTACAAAACCAAGTTGTAAGGTGAGAAACTGAGAATTGCCTCAACTTTATAAACACATATTCAAGTCATCTCGCAACTGGTGTGAGACTTCTTAACATATTGAGGTCATCTCACAACTGATATAACAAACTATCAACTAATTCTAACTAACAATAACTACCTTAAACAATATCAAACTAATTGTAACAAATCTCCAATTATCTAACAATAATTACCTGGAAGAGGAACATCAAGAAGTTGACCGGCTTGGAGCGATTTAGGATCCTTAATACCATTAATTGAGAGTAAAATCTGTTGAGTAGTACCATACTGTGTAGCAATAGATTGAACAGTACTCTCAGACTGAACAATGTGTGCATAGTGCATCACACTGCTCCCATCCACTTGATCACAGCTACAAGGCAAAGGAATCCAAATAGTAGCACCAGCAGTAATATTATCAGCATTAGGAATCTCATTAGCAGTTTGGATCTGTTGATACTTAACCAAACCAGCGAACCGGGTTCGCGCAATTTCATCCAACGTGTCACCCGGTTTAATTTTGTAGAGAGGAACACGGTTCGATCTTCCAGTTCCCTTACTGCATTTGCAGGGAAACGGAACTTTGATGACAGTGTTGGGAGTTATTTTGTAACTGTTTTTTGTGGTTGTTGGGAGGTTGTTAGCTCCTAAAAGGTCGTTGAAATGTTTAACGGTGAAGAGGGTTTGGATTTGTTTTAAGGTAGTTGTGTTTGGGTTGAAGTAGTCTGTTAAACTTCGACACGTGGTGTTTTGTTTTGTGCTGCACTTGAAGTTTGCTTCTGGTTGTGATAATCCAACACTTGCTAATGTTGCTATGGTGATTAAGAACCAAATAGGAACCATCTTGTTGGCTTTACTCATTTCCTATTTTGGTTTTTTTTTCTTTCTTTATTTCTAGTTTTTGGGTTCTTTTATCTGTGATGTTGGGTTTTTATAGGGGAGGGTGTAACTAGTGGGGAGTTGGGTTTATTCAATTCATTCACATTTGAGTTTGGTTTGGACAGAAAATGGGGTTGCAGTGTGGAATGGGGTTGAATTGAATTATAGTAGTAGTAGAGATTAATGATAAAGGTGAATAGTGTTGCTAACATTGACTTGGACTCTTGAAAGTTATTAGAAGAATAGTCACAATTGTGTGTTGTGTGTTTGTTTGATAGTGATACTACTACATCTAGATGATGGGCCAACATTTTTTTTCTGTCTTGGATGCTTGACAGAGTAGCTCTTGTGGAAATTGCACAATTATTATTGCATGACTCGGTCAATTGCATTGCATATTTGTTGTAAGAATATGTACATGTAACATGTACCCAAAATAAAATATGGACATTTTTTAAGAAAATTATTGAGTATGTTTTGTTATAATAAAATGAGTTTTTATGTTTAATTTATGTGATAAGTGATTTGAACTTTTTAAATAAGTGCATATAGGAATTTCTTTTGATAATATGGAAATAGGAATTTCATTCTTAACTCTTGCGTATATAAAACATCCAATTAAAATAAAAGAAGTATTCAAATTTTGCAATTGCATTTGGGAAGAAACTGAAAAAATTTGATGTCAGAATTCGCCCAAAATTATGAAATATTATGACTCATTTTCTTTAAAAATAAGAAGGTGAAAATAAAACAAAACAAAAAAAATAGAAGAAGTGTCCAACAAAATTAATCAATATTAAACGACGGTTAAAATATGATAATCTATTAATTCTTTTTTTTTGGTACATAAATGAGATGACAAAACTACCAATAAACTCACCCACACAAGTTGAGTGATCAGGGTTCGAACCTAGGTTATGAACGTCCGAACTAGCAATTTTGGCATTTTCTACCAGTTAAACTAGAACAATAGATCTATTGATTCTATTTCACTCAATAATTCATTGACTTTGTTGGTTGTTAATTAATCTATTGAGGAATCTAATTATATCATCTATAGCGGGTCTCCTCTTCTGAGTACATTATTTTATGCACAAGCCTCAGACACAAAACGTTGTTTAAGGTATATCAAAATTCAGTTTGATTGTGATCAATACATGTTGATTTGAGTGCTATTACATTAGTATTAGCCTTTTTTCTTTGAGGTACATTAGTGTTATTGTATGTTTGGTATCATAGTGGATGTATCAAAAAATATGATAATTTAACATGAATTTTAGAAGTTATAAATTGTAATTTATATAATATCACAGTGAATTATTGTAATTCTGACACATTTATCCTGATATCAAACATAACTTTAACATTTCATTATATAGAATAGAATAATAGTTTTTTTATATATATAATAATGAATTGAAATAGTGAAACCTACGATTGTAGTACTAATTACGATTGTTGAACTTAATAAAATTCTGGAAATGAAATCATCATAAGATAAAGACGTGACTGTGCGGCTCAAACACGTCATAGATAGACATAGATCACCTAAGGGGAGAGCGGAAGAAGACAAAATTAGGAAAATGAAATAGCAATATATCAATATGGACTATGGAGTTAGTTGTTTTTTTTTTTTGACTAAATGGAGTTAGTTGTTGAACATTATACTAATTAACACGCAAAAAATACATATGTTTAGAATATAATAGAACTCAGTTTTATCTAGGAGATATAAATAAGGAATGTTAAAATTCGACCTTAAGTTCATATTTTTGAAAGATTATATGTTTTGAGGTTATCCATTACAATTTTGTCCTTCGTAGAAAAGTCATCTTGATTGGTTTGAGGAATAATATGTTGTATATAAATTATTATTAGCCTCGATTTTCAAGCGATGTGCGGTGAGTCATAATAGATGCCCCCAGTCGAGGTTAAGAGATTGTGGATTCGAGAACAAATTTTATCGTTCTTATAGACTGCGCCACTGATTTTACCTGATCAGAAGGAATGGCCGGTTGTTCGTTCCGTCGTGTGAGCTTGATGAAGCGGAGGGAGTGGTACCTGCAAGTAGGGATGGGAATATGACAGACCGAGTCAGGTTTTGTAAGGTCTGAGTCTGGTCTTCTTTAAATTTATGAAGCATAAAATCTGATCTATTAACTGTGATTCTGTGAAGAACTTTTTTTTAGCATGGCCTGACCTTTTTAAAAGCCTAATTTGGCCTATAAGCCTGTTTAAAAACCTATTTTACTTGAGTTTTTTCTTTTTAAAAAAATATTAATATTATGAGACCTTTAAATAGTTTTTTGTCTATTATAATGTAGGCTTATATAAGTATTTATATATGATTTGACTTATTTTTGAATCTTAATGTTAATTTAATGTTACATTGTCCTAATATTAGAAAAGAAATAACTTAAATACTTGATATCTTGAAAGGAAATAGAATTAAAATATCATCAAGTACATAAAAAAAAAATTAAAGTCATATATATACTATAAATAGGTCAGCTTAATAGGTTTTATATAGACTTTTAAATAAGTCTAAGCCCGGTGTATTTAATTAAATAGACTATTTTAAAAGTCTGAACCTTGTCTTTTTACTAAATAGGCCGAGCCATATGCCCCTGTCGGATAGCCCGTCTATTCCCACCCCTACCTGCACTCCGACGCTAAAGTCCGTTAATGAAGGAGAAGCAAGTACAGAGCTAGAATAATAGTTACATGACCAATGCAGAGAATGACATATTTATACCTAGCACTGGGCCAATACCACTGAGGAGGAAGGCGGAGGATCCGTTCCTGCCATCAATGGCTGTCTAAATGTTAACTTGTGATCATGATGAACAGTAAATGATCATTATTCTGATATCGACCGTTACGATTTCGTAGCGCCGGCTGATAAAATGAAGCGGCGTGTTGAGCTCAATTCGCGATAGACCTAGTCAACCCAGTACATTGTTGGGTTTAGTCATTGCCAGGTCCAATCTAGAACAATATCATCTTTATATAGACTAAAATATCATCTACACGTAATTATAATTATAGTTATAAAGATTAATTGATAATTGAAATTCATTTAACAGGTTAGTATAATCCATATATATTTAGTGATCTACCAAACCTTTTAATGTGTTTTATTTTCATTTAAAATTAGAGATATACTTGTACCAAGACAAATAAAAAATTGAGATATATTAAATGTGCTACAATTTAAATGACTATTAGGACAAGAAAAATGAAAAATGGTTGGACAAATATTATTTAAAATTGTAACAAAAAAGAAAGAGTTATCTAAAATTAAAAAGTGCATGATGAGATGTTTCAAGAGATGTTGTAGTAGTAGTAAATGACAAATATTTTGCGGCAACCCCACGCCGCACCATTACTTGGAAGTGGAAGGCAAAAGAAAGAGATAACTTGTTAGTGGATTCAATCATTTCGACTTCCATCACATCAAATTAAGCCCTTATAAGAAGGTTAGTAATATTAGTGTTGGTTTGATTAATATAAGAAATTGTTTAACAACCGAAAAATCAACAGTCTCATTCATTAGATCACTAAAGACAATGACATTATCTAGCTAATTACCAAAAATATATTAATTTTTTTTATATAGATGAGATGATAAAGACATCATAAACTCAACACATAAAGTGAAGTGACTAAGAATTAAACTCCGATTATGGACGTCCGATTTAATAATTTCGGCAGAAGATAGTATAAACTAAAAACTTAAAAGAATATGGATTTGGCCTAATGCTTATAAAAAAAACATTATATTAATTATACTCCAAATGATTGGGTGAAACAGAGGGTATGTTTGGTTTTTGATTCCTAAGAAGCGCATATACAAAAAGGATAGAGCAGTGGATTATCAAGTAAGCATCGATCTTTCTCACATGTCCAAAGATGCCACTAGTTCATTTCTCCACTAGTATATATCTATTTAATCACTCATTATATTTTCTTTCACTACAATCAATCAATCAATGAATATAAACTCTTTCCTTATACATTTTTCATGTCCTAAACATATTTCTCACTTTCTTCTTTATATCTACCAAATTAAATTCCCTCATTACTTTTCCATCTCCATGGCTCAAAATCATTCTCATTCTCAATCTCCCATACCATGTAATGATCATAATCACAACCATGATCATGAACAAGTAGCTGGTTTTGATTGGATGGTTCTTGTAGCAGCTATTCTATGTGCCATTGTTTGTGCTCTTGGTCTTAATACTATGTTACAATGTGCTTTTCAATGTCTTGGTCGTGTAATTACAGAACCTATGCAATGGATTGCTTCTAGAAGGTTGAATTCAGGAGTCAAGAAAAAAGAAATTGTAGCTTTGCCAACTTCAAGATATTGTCATGATCATATCTCAGGTTCTCCATCTTCATCAGCTTCAAGTTGTGTTATTTGTTTAGCTGAATTCTGTAATGGAGATCAGATAAGGTTTCTACCAAAATGTAATCATCATTTTCATGTTGTTTGTATTGATAAGTGGTTATTGTCTCATTCTTCTTGTCCTACTTGCAGGCATCTTACTCAAGTCTAGTAATAATTATATATAGCATCATAGCTTAGAAATTATGAGTATATATAGAGCTAGCTATATAAAATTTATGTAGATTAATCTAATGATTTTGCCTGTAAGATTAATACAAGATTTGAGTTGATATATAAACTTCCTCTGTTTCTTTTTGGAGTTGATATGAATTTCATGTGTTAGTGACCATTTTCATTTAATTCAAATATTTAGCAAATTAAATTTGTGTGCCTTTCATAGAGAGGTGAGTAGAATCCTCTTGCATGTTGTGACAATCCAAATACTTCTCATATTCTTTTCCACGACTAGTATCCAATCCAACCCCTCATGATCTCAGTTGCGAGATCAAACCGTGATTCTCTCTATCAAATTTAGCGTCAATCACCACTGAACCAACTAATAATTAATAAATATTTCTCATATTAAGAAGCAGTAAATTCACAGGAAATTATCGATATTAATTATGAATGATGAATCACTTGCATGTTTTTTAGAATTGGAATTATTTTGGGTTTTTAATATTTAAATATAATGTTTCCTCAAAGAAAAATCCAAAAATAATAGTGCTCATATATATTACTCCACAAAGTATTGAAATCTATGGAAGATATCTGCATCGTGCACTATTATATGCTTTAACTAATAAGTTAAGTCACTTCAAAAATATGTGCACTTATTTGAAGAACTACTACACAAGAATAAATGAACATAGAGTAATGGAAACATATTCCTTTTCGAAACTGCATATTCTCCGACATAAATAAGTGTGTGTTAAAGTTACAAATATCATGTTGCATTGAAATTTCATACTTTATAAAAAAGAAAAACTAAATTAGGTATAATACAATAATTAGAAACTCCTGCATAATGTCCTTAAATTTGTTCTTAGATGTATAATAATTGAGCTTAAAAGAGTGACCAATAATGATAAAATTAAAACAAATCCACTTTTAGCCAATTAGATGCATTATTGCATATATGATATTGCTATATATCACTCATTAATCGATTTCAAAACAAAGTAAAATAGAGATGACATGCCATAGTATTATGTAATATCTACCAGAAAACAAGAACAACAAATCCGTTGTAGTCTAGTTGGTCAGGATATTCGGCTCTCACCCGAAAGACCCGGGTTCAAGTCCCGGCAACGGAATTTTATGTTTTTTCTAACTTTAATTTTTTGCAGGATCCAGAAAAATAAAATCCAATTAAAGATTGATAATAGTATGAAGAAGAAAATCACAACATTTTATCAAAAATAGTAAAGTTCTCACTCAATGTGGCAATGGCAATAACAAAGGTCAAAATTAGGAGTGAGTATACGTGGAAGTTAATGTAACTATGTAAGCAACAACATAGTCACGTTCATACCCCATTTACTTGCCACGTTCTCTTCATGCAACCAACTCTTCTTTCTATATATATATATAATCACACATTAATTCTCATTCTTAACATTACTTAATAGCTTAGCATTAGCACTTTCAAGATCACTAAGTAACCTCTTTTATCATTCAAAAATGCCAGGCCTTACTATTGGTGACACTATTCCTGATCTTGAAGTTGATACCACTCAAGGCAAGATCAAACTTCATCAGTTCTGTTCTGATACATGGACCCTTCTGTTTTCTCATCCAGGTACTTCTCCATTCTCATTCATGAAATACAGATAGAAAATTGACATATTGTAGTATAGTTATATTATATGTGTCACTGTCGGACACATGACACGCTTAATCTGAAGAGTGTTTGTGTTTTATGTTCTATTGCATGATATGTTATGTACATTTATCAGGTGATTTTACACCAGTTTGTACCACTGAACTTGGTAAGATGGCTCAATATGCTTCTGAGTTTAACAAACGAGGAGTTTTGCTATTAGGCTTGTCTTGTGATGATCTACAATCTCACAAGGAATGGATCAAAGACATTGAAGCCCACACTGTAAGTTTTGCATGCAGACCAAAATTATATATGTGTTTCTAAATTAATCAAATCATATAGTATTAGTGATTCTTAATGACATTAATTAAGATGTGTTTGATGTAAAAATGCAGCCAGGTGCAAAGGTGAACTATCCAATTATCTCTGATCCCAAAAGAGAAATAATCAAGCAACTCAACATGGTTGATCCTGATGAGAAAGATTCAAATGGGAATTTACCATCAAGGGCTCTTCATATTGTGGGGCCAGATAAGAAGATTAAGTTGAGTTTTATGTACCCTGCAACAACTGGAAGGAACATGGATGAAGTGCTGAGGGTAGTTGAGTCATTACAGAAAGCCTCAAAGTACAAAATTGCTACACCTGCTAACTGGAAACCAGGGGAACCTGTTGTCATTTCACCTGATGTTACCAATGAACAAGCTAAGGATATGTTTCCTCAAGGTTTTAAGACTGCTGATCTTCCATCCAAAAAGGAATATCTTAGGTTCACCAATGTTTGATATAATATAATATTAAGGACCCTTCTTAATGTTATATATCCTAATGTCTAGTTAGATTATATATGTAGTAATGTGTTGGCTTCTTGTTTTGTTGGTAGTTAGTTATTAGTTGAAGAAATATAAACAAACTTTATGTATCTTTTTGTTTAATGTGTGGACAATATGTCTATGGTTTTCATGTTGTATAAATCCTTAAATATAAGTTTTAATTTTATCTATTTCAGCCACACATAATATGTAAATTTTCTAATTAAGACACTGACCTCAAGTGGTTAATGAGTTTTAGCAAATAACGAGGTTTTACTTATAGATTTTACTAAACAAAAAAAAATGTAAATGTTCAATGAGGATTTCATATTGTAGGTCCAAAATAATTGAACTCATCACTCAATATGGGAAAATAGACCCAAATAGGGACGAATCCTAAGAGGCACACATCAAAATTCAAAACCATAACAATCAAAACATATAAGGATATTAATTAAGACTCTATACCTATGTACTATATGATATATCTTCTAACTAAGACACCAATTTATAGTAACTAATTACTACATTGATATGTAGAAAGATCAACCACAGTCTCAGGGTCACCTTCCCTTAAACAATTAATTGGAGGTATAGTCAATGTCTCTTGATCTCCATAAGCATTCCAACAAAAAGGGTCATCCAATAATTCACCTTCAAATGGTAAAAGCTCAACCTCAGAAAGTGTTATATTTGTGCAAGCAACAGTGTCACTACAAGCAAAATGAATAGGAGCAGTTCTAACATCATAAGTACCCTTAATGTTTTTGTAGGACACATCATTAACATGTACAGCTGAAGTTTGATTTAGACATTCTTTTGTTAAACAATAGTATTGATCTATTAAAATGCAGTTTCCTACATTCTCCATTTGAATGTTCTCAAATCTTAAATTTGACACTGATCCCATTCCACCTTGCCATGTTTTTATTCTTAGTCCATTGTCTGATTCTCTTATCACTGTGTCACGGACTGTTAAGTTTGAAACACATGCTTGAGAATTGTGCACCCCAAGACTTCCTATGCTGTAAAAAGTTAACATAACACTATATATTCTTAGTGACACTAATTTTTATTAATCAATATAATAAGACAAGATTATATATATGTAATGTACCTAATCCCATGGCTAGGACCACAGGTTACACCAGCTATTTCAATATTTGAGGTACTAGGTCCAATTGAAATACAATCATCACCTGTTCAAATCATGTTATTATATTAATCTAGTTGCTTATAATAGAAACAAGGGTTAATAGGTTTTTAACTCCTGCAATGTGAGCGGGTTTTGATTCAGCCCATGTAATTTTTTTTATTATTCCTGTAATGTAAAAATTTCATTATTTACTCTCTTTGTTAACTTTATGTTGACGTGACAGACAAAAAGTCAACTGTCATGTCAATAAAAAGTCAATATGGATGAGTAAATGATAGAATCTTCACATTACAGGGGTAATTAAAAAAATTTACAGGAGGTAATCAAAACTCGATCACATTGCAGGGGAGATAAAAGTATATTAACCCTAGAAACAAAATACCAATTGGACAATAACCATTATTACCATTGCTTATAATGGAGTTGTATATTCCAACATCTGATGAGTTTTCAACATGGATTCCATCAGTGTTGGGACTAAGTTTAGGTGCAGAAATGGATAGCATATTAATCATTACTCCTTGGCAGCCATCAAATTTCATGTGGAATTGAGGACTGTTTTGAATTTTCAGTCCACTCACCATCAGATTGGAGCTCATGAAGAATCTTATCATCTACAAAATTTAAAATTAAAAAGAAGTATAAGTCACTAATAATATACATTATTTACATAGAAAGTTTGTTATTTAATGACTGAGCTGAGTTGTTTTTACTCACAGTTGGACTACCACATGGTCCTGACATAGTTTTTCCATCTGGACCCTGAAAAATGCTAGAGATTAATTTTATGTAACGACAATGTAAAATATTTTTATTGTAAATAACCACGTTGTAAGATATGGTTGAATGCATGTGTAAAAATGTTTACCCTGTGCGGTTTGCAGGGAAGATCCCACCATTGGTCTCCATTGCCTTCTATGGTTCCTGTCCCATTAAGACTCATTTGGTCAAGTTTATAAAACACAAGCCATTGATTTCTACTATCTGCTTCAGGCCATGAATCAGGTCCATCTGGTGCCATTAGCATACCATCCACCTAATTACATTTCAAATTTGTTAATTAATACTATCATACTATAATAGTAAGATTAGAGTAAAACAATTTTACACATACGTTCAATCATATACACAAATTAAATATGTTTATAACAAATTGAAAAAAGTTAACTTACTTGAAATACTAATCCTGGTTTGCATGGACCTGAAAAAATAGTTGAAGTAATCTTAAAAGTATAATTTTCTGGAACAAGAACAACCCCTGACTCTACAGCACAAGCTGCTTTCCATGCTTTCTTGAATGCAGGTGTGTCATCACATAAACCATCTCCAACTGCTCCAAAGGATGTCACGTCGAAAATACAGCCGGAAGATGAATCACGAGGATCGTTCGGATAAGGATCAGAAGGAACACTGGGAGATGAATTGGAAGGACTAATTGGTTCACTAGAAGGCTCTGAAGGAGCAGCATGGGCAGATACTTTTTTTTGCTTAATATGAAGGTGGTTTCTTCCTTCCACATTTCTCAAATTATGGTTGAAAAATATGAAGGTAATCAAGAGAATATATAGTCCATGAATAATTTCCATGATGAGTTCAAATTCTTTGAGCAATGTTGCTAAATTGTTTTTTCAAATTTGAATATATAGAATATAATTTTTTGTTTCATAAATACTTGTGTTAATTGAAGAAGAATGGCTAAGGTTTAATGTAACATAGCACATTGGTCTATCTAGCAAGGATCATGTCTCTTATTTATACTCAAAAAAACTTATATTATTGGTTAGAAATGAAGTCTCAAAGAATAATAAAGTGATTGCCACGTGTCAAGTTTGTGTTGATTAAAAGAATGTATTAGGATGTAAAGTGTTAAGGATGTGGTTGGAGGCTTATTTTAAAAGCACTTTTGGAGGGTTTAGAAGCAGGGTTTATTTTGGTCTTCAAATTCATTATTTTACTTTGTAGCTAGTAGAAAATGTTCATTTTTTTTTGTGGTCCCTTCATATATACAATACATTTAACTATATTATTTTTTCTCCTTTATATTCTTATATCCGTGAATGTTATGTTTTCAGAAAATTCCAAATCACATCTTGAGGCCTAAATTTTCTAGAAAATTGAGTTTAATAACACAAACTATATGGTACTTTTTAAACTTTGAGAAACATGCAGCTTCAGAAAAATAAAACTAATTGTATAATCTTAATTATACTGCATGCATGTGTATGATCATATATACAGCTATATATTAGTTGAAATTAAGGACCAAATATCTGTTTTGTACGTACAGTATCATATTTTAGTGATTAATTAAGCATCATGATGGGATCAATTAATACAATACAAGTAAACTTTTATATGCATGGTGAATAATCACAAGTTCACAACCAACCACCATTCTAGCTAATTTAAGCTAATCAAAATTTATCTTTCCATTTTTCGAATTAGAAACTTTCTTTTGCTTGCAAAATTAGTACTATTAACATAAAATCTTATCCTTAGGGCAATACTCTACAAAATTTGAAAGCAACATACATATAATTGAATTAAACAATATAATACATATTCATAATAATGTTATGAGAAATAATTGCTTGTACGTACTGTTCTGAATTGTGATATATATGAACTTAATTTGTTCCACTAGTCACTCAGAAGTGAACACGTATACTATATTATGTATGAGTTAATAAAAATACAAGAAGTTCAAAATTGGTGAATATGATATTAATGTCGATGATCTCGTGACTCTATGTTGTTGTTTAGCTTGTTGTGGCCAAGAAAATGTATAGGCAGCGCATAAATTAGGTGGGAGAGGGAAACAACAAAAATTGAATCATGATCACGGGTACAATAATTTTTGAATAAATGCCAAAGTATATTTTTGTATCAAATTAAAAAGGAAAATTAATAATCATGATAAGTGAGTGAGTGCATGACCCTAGCTAGCACTTCCATTAATTTTTGTTATGTTTCTAATGTATAGTTGACGTGCAAATTGTGAATTGTTGAAGATGTGTGTGGGGGACGGGGGTGTAAACAAAATGTGTGGTGCAAATAGAATGAGTTGTGGGGGGTTTGAGTGTGAAGAGGGTTATGGTTGGTTTTATAAGATTTGGAAAGAGACTATTGAGAATGCATGCGTGTGTGTTTGTATTTGTCTTAGTTTGTCACGTGTGTAGTTTCACTCACTCTCACGGGTGTGTTGTGTTGTGTTGTGTTGTGTTGTAGAATCAATGAACTTGAAGTGATTCTAGGATGCCCCTGACACTGTTTCCTACTGTGCGGTTCTAATCTTAGATATGTGTCATCCCAACCACAACACGACCATCACTCGCAACGTTTTTAGTTCCTTGCTTGCTGTACCATGTTTCGAAGTATATATTGTCCCGGTACACTGTTGTTGCGGATAGCTGGAAATTAGTAATTAATCAGAGGTGTGTTGTAACACTGAATTAAAAAATTATCCGCAAACCGCAATAGTGCACAACTCCTTCATATATAATACAACTAGTTCTTTTATGATGATTAACATGTCGAGACTATCGATACACAAAAATGTCAACATGATCAATGAGGCAAATACCATTCAAGGTAAGCAAATTTGAGTGCAAGTATTTTTCTACTAAATATATCCAAGTGATAAAACATAAAATTAGTATATATAGAGAGAGGGAGAAGTTACAGAGAAACATAGGTGCCCAAGCTAGCAAATGGAGTATAACTTTCTTTTTAAATAGAGAAAGTAACAAACTATCACTGAAATTTATACAACTGTGAAATTTCAAGTTTGAATAAGAATAAAAGTATTCAATTTAACAGTATTAATATTATCGGTTGAATTAGGACTTATAGACATGTATAAATTAATTTTAATCATCATTTATGTGAAGCTCAAATTAAGACCTGTTTTACTTTAGAATTAATTTTGATTGCCTATTTGAGTTTGTATAATCAAATTATGATTATACTATATAGTAATATATACGTGAAAGGGCTATATTATACTATATAATATACTATATAAATTATGATTATATATACCAATTATTGATTGATATATTGGCAGTCAAAATGATAATCATAATTAGGGACCAAGGTTTAACAACACACTCTACTAATTATTGCTGTATTGCCAAAACTTTGGTTCACGTGGTATTTCTTGTTTTTGTGTGTGTCACGGGCTATTGGAGGGAATGGATTAAAAAAGAAGAAGAGTTTGTGAGTAGATTTGTTTTGGGAGTTCTTTCTAATGACTGTTTCGAGTGAGACACTGATGAAGACAGCGTATGTATGAATTGAACTATAAAGAATAAAACAGATGTGTCATTAATTAAACAACCTTGTTTACAAGCTATTAGTTTAATTAAGCTTAATAATTGGTACAATGAATATATTGTCTTAATCAAGTAGGGTTTATTTTTTGACTAATGTCTTAATCAAGTAGTTGTTAACTTGTTAAACACAAAAAACATGACCCCGTGCCATTGGCTCGTATCTATTTTGAGGAGTGCTACAGGTGGTTCAGCTTCACAGACTCTTTTATCGGAGTTAATCCTATTTGAAATGTCAGACATTAAATATGAGTATATCTTTCAATCGAAATTCAAACTTTGATTTGCACGTTGTGAGAGTTTAACATCTTTTGCTTACACTAAACCCTTAATTTATTGGTCATAGCTCCAATTCTATTCAGCCACAAATATACATGAATATTTATATTGACAATAATTTAATCCACCATACACAAACAATACGTACAAGGTATCTTTTTTAAGGTATCTTTTTTAAGCAGTATTGGCACATTGTTGGCGATGATGTTGTTCACCTCATTTCTACTGCCTTTGAAACTGGAAGTTTCCCTCTCACCCTTTCAGAGACTCTTATTGCCTTAATTCCCAAGGTTGACTGCCCTCAGAATTTTAAGGAGTTTCGGCCCATCAGCCTTTGCAACACTATCTATAAGCTTATCACGAAGATCATGGTGAATAGATTGCGACCATTTCTTAATCAGATAATGGGACCTTTTCAGAGTAGCTTCCTGCCTGGGAAAGGTACTACCGATAATGCAATCATTCTCCAAGAAGCAATTCATTCCATGAGAAAATCGATTTAGAGAAAGCCTATGACAATGTTAGTTGGGAATTTCTTCGATTTTGCTTACAGAGAAGTGGATTCCCTCCCATAACTATCAGGTTGATTATGTTCTGTGTCTCTAGCTCGTCCTTAGCTATCCTTTGGAATGGTCGTCGCCTCCCTAGCTTCACTCCAACTAGAGGTTTAAGGCAAGGTGACCCCCTTTCACCTTACCTATTTGTTGTGTGCATGGAATGCTTATCGCAAGTTATTATTAAGGCAGTTGATGATGGCTATTGGAAACCGGTGAGACTTTCCAGGAATGGTCCCCCACTTTCTCATTTGTTCTTTGCTGATGATGTCCTCCTTTTCGCTAAGGCTACAAACTCTCAAACCTTGAACATTTCTACTATTCTTAACCGTTTTGCCAACTGCTCAGGGTTAAAAGTCAATGTCACTAAGTCGAAGGTTTTTTTCTCTTCATCCACCTCGCGGGGTAAAATGAACTCCATTGTGACCAACACAGGCATCAACCGCACTCTTTCGTTGGAAAATATCTCGGGTTTCCCATGATGCATGGTCGCCTCCAGAGAAGGGATTTTGAGTTTTTAGAAGAGAAAATTAGTCAAAGGCTAGCTAGTTGGCAACATAACTTGCTGAATAAGGCCGGTCAAATGACTTTGGTTAAGTCAGTGTTGAATTCTATTCCAAACTATTATATGCAGGTTGCTTGGCTCCCTCAATCTACCTGTGACTCTATTGATAGAATGGCGCGCAACTTCTTATGGAAAGGCGCTTCTAACAAGGGCATTCATCTTGTTGGTTGGGACAATATTACTAAACCTAAGAAGCTAGGATGGCTAGGAATTAGGAAGGCTAGAGAGGCTAATACTTCTCTCCTGGGAAAGCTAGTTTGGAATATGCACCAAAATTGTGACACGCTTTGGGTCCAAGTTTTGAGACACAAATATTTGAAGGATGACATGTTTCTTTCTATTACCAAAAAACCGGGCTCCATCACTTGGAATGCCATTATGAAAGCTCTTTTGGTTCTTAAGGATGGTTTTGATTATCGACTTGGTGATGGCAACTCTTCTTTATGGTATACAAATTGGTCAAACATTGGTATTTTGGCGAACCAAGTTCTATATGTAGACATCCATGACCTACATATGAGAGTGAGGGATGTCTATATTGATGGTAAATGGAACTTCGACTTGCTCTATACGACAATTCCTACGGATGTTATGGACCGCCTAAAACTACTTCCTATTTGCTTGAATCCTCAAGTGGTGGTCAGGTATACTTGGAAAGGGAACCTAAACGGGCTCTATACTGCTCATGATGGTTATTATTGGCTCAACCGCAATGCCTTTGTTGACAATGCCATGCATGATATTTCTTGGAATTGGGTATGGCATATCCCGGCGCCAAAGAAGATAAAGTTCTTTATTTGGTCTGCACTCCAAAATGCTCTTCCAACTAAGTCTATGTTGGCCCATCGTGGATTATTACAGGTAGCGATGTGTCCTAGATGCAATAATGATGAAGAGACAACACTTCACTGTTTGAGAAATTGTGAAGTTGTTAAGTGTTTCTGGAAAGCTATTGGTTTTGTGGACACAACCTTTTTTCAGGGTGATAATTTGTATGCCTGGCTGCGAAATGGCATAGATGGTCCCTCCAGTTTTCTGTTTCTTGCTGCTGTGTGGTGGATTTGGCGTGCCAGGAATCATTTGTGTTTGGGAAATGAAGTTATTTCTTACTTTACTCTCAGGATGAACACCGAAAACCTTGCTCAGTTGCTAAAAACATGTTTTTTAAAGCACAGCATAAGTCCAACATCTACTTTGGTTCGTTGGAATGCTCAGGGTGGCACCAGTATGATCTTGAATGTTGATGGGAGTAGTATCGGCAATCCAGGTGTGTCGGGCTTTGGAGGTTTGATTCGGAACTCTGACGGAGAGTGGGTTCACGGTTTTGCTGGAAACATAGGATTCTCGAATATCCTTCATGCGGAATTATTGGCTGTATACTATGGATTAGTTCTGACGTGGGAGCTGGACATTAAGGATCTGTGGTGTTATTCTGACTCTAAAACCGTGATTAAGCTGGTTTCTGATACTATTAACGAATGGCACCACTATACAGCGATTATCTATAACATAAAAGATCTTCTCACTAGAGACTGGAGGGTTAGACTGGTTCATACTCTTCGAGAGGGAAACGCTTGTGCAGACTACTTAGCCAAGATTGGAGCTCGCAACTTTGAAGTTTATTCTCGTATAGCTGTTCCACCGGATGGAATGAGTCTCCTCTTACTAGCTGATGCTAGTGGGACTCTGTTTTCTCGTTAATTCCCTTTTAGTTCTTTTTTCTTTTTCCTCTTGTACCAAAAAAAAAAAAAACAATAAGTACAAAAGCTCAATCATGCTGTATCGTATAGACTGTCTTACACAGTGTTTGCTTAAATAATATTATTACTATTATTACCAAACAAAAGCCATTTAAGATACTAAGATTGCATACTAAGATTCAATGGCTAATAACTAATTTTAACTGTGACATTTTAAAATTCAACAAGGCCTGTTAAGTACAATTCTCAAACCAACTGAAATGGTTCTTACAAGGTTTGGTCCCATACAAAATTTCTCAAAGGTAAATAGTGCCTCCTGAAATTATTGTTGCCCTCTATTTCCTTTTTTTTACACCAACATAGCACCCCATAAATCAACACTCATGAACTTATCAGCATCTCATAACATATCCAGTCACTGTTCCGAATATAAGTTACAAAATCAAAAACCCTATACAGATTTCGAACAAAATTTATTCCGTAAAGCTTCTTCCAGTCTTTGGAAAATCACTGAGAACACTCCTGCAAGTAGAAAAAAACAACAACAAAACAATTTATTTACTTATTTAAAGGAGGCATTGTGTCTTGAACTTAACCATTGCAATTATCAACTTATCAACCATCGCGACCAGTTTACAAGAATGAAAACAGAACGGAGAGTCAATATACACGAGCAGAAAACAGAAATTTTCAGTGAAGTGGTTAGCAAACAATCAGAGTGACAATGTTTTAATGCAGACGAGAACCATGTACGAAAAGATGAATCATTTCACTTAGCCAACGACATTTCAGCAAACCCAAGGTAATAATCCATTCCTCCAAAGCTATTTTAGAATCTGCTGTAGACAAAAATAATGAAAAAGACAATTGGGAAAAGCAGTTTGGAGAAAAACCTGATAATGGGCTATTCCTATCTTGTACTGAACCTTTCACCAACAGTGTACCAGGGATTTGCTGAAAAACCTGCAGGATGGAAAGAAAAAACACCTAAGATCAACATGAATGTGCCGATCAAAATCATTTTTCAAGCTGGCAAAGAGCGCAAGCATACCGATATACGAAGGCCTGATCTATCACAAGAGAGATTAGCACTTGATCCATTAACTGTCTTCTCTGTAGGTTGATAATCAATGGATTGATTGATAATGGGTAGTTCATTCTTCAAGATTGAATCACAGTCATCTTTTGTTGCCACAACCTATAAAATTGCAATCACACTTAACAGCCATGATAAGGAAATTACATCAGATACTGGGAAACTAGTCTTACGTCCACTGTGAAAGAGGAGGTGTTCATTGTGCAGGATAGGCCATGTGAAGAAAAGTAAGACTTGACATTTTCCAACACATTAAAGGCGCCATGTTGGCGTTGAAGACCCTGCAAAGTAAATTTGTATAATGAAGTTAATGGCATCACAGTTCATGCTATCCACCTTAGTAGAAAAATATATATTTAGATTGTGTTCTCAACAATTCTATCAAGGGTCGTGCTAAAAACTAGGATTGCCCCAAGAGAGTAATACATCCATTTTCACTGATGTGGGATAGCAGCCAATTTTTGAAGAAAAAATGAATTATGTGTCAGCTTAAAGTTAAAACAATACAGTTGCTAGATACTGTTAAAAAGATATTAAACCTCAAGCATGAAGGACATGGTATTCTTGTTCGGCAAAGAAACTAATGGCTTCTGTTGCACAGTAGGCAAGAAAGACCAAGCAAGCCCCCAACGGGACGTCCTGCCCTGGACAAATTCAGTTGTCTTCACAACAGTGACTCCAACTTCCCAAAGTTTTGATATAAGGTATTTGAGATTTGATTTTCTACCTATCATTGAAGTGAACCACCTATGAAGACATTGAAACAAATGAGCACAAAGTTACTAAAAGTAAATATCAACACTTACAAATAAGAAACAGAAATGCTATCCATATAAAAAATGTGATACCTAAAGTGATGCTTCAGTTCAATACTATCTTCAATAATACGAGTAATAAAGGCTTTCTCACCGCCAGAGCAAACCATTTCTTCAGAAGTGCCACCGCAAGAAGTTTTCGGATTAAGTCCACCTTCCTCCAAGCTTTCAAAAAATGGCGGATTACACATACAAAAATCAAACTTCTCATCATCCCTGACTACACCAACAAGTATAGGAGGTCCATGATAATTGTTACTCTCACATGAACTCAAATCAAGAGGTAATATCGGCAAAGGCTCTGCCTCCGTCTCAGTTCTGCTGCACAAATCTATGTTGCCACTAAAGCTCGGCTCTGCATCATGCAACCCTTCCACAAATGAAGTAGTTGCATCGGTTTGAACCCTCCTAATTTCAATCAACTCAGAAATATGTGGATTACTATTAACATTTCTCTCCGCCCACTCAATTGCAACATCAGTTATATCTGCATCCAATTAAACAAACTTCAAAAACTCTATATATTTTTTGTTTCATTTTATTTTCACACCAACCACAAGCCAAAACCAAAACATACATACCCGATCCTACAAAACTCCATCCCAAAAGGGATGCACCGAGAAGTGGATAAATGCAATTAGCTCCGGTTCCTATATCAAATCCTCTAACCTTACCTCCACTTGAAATAGTATTCGAAATGATATTCGATGAGAGAAGATCTTGAAGCCAATGAATGTAATTAGACCTATTCGGTACAGTAGGACAGAGTTGCCCATCAGGAATCCACCTAAGTAAAATTTATTCATTAACAAAACGTGAGTACATCGGACATAGCTTGTAAGTTAAGTTAACTCGAGATTACACAACGCTCGGTTGAGAAAAACAATAAAACAGAAAATACCAGTTAACAGCATGATCATGAAGGAGCAAAACACGAGTAAGTTCCCGAGTTGCATTGAAGTCGGTCCAATCGATTCTAGGGTTTCCATAACGCGAGTATTGCACGAAAGGTTCAAAGGATGGATACAGAGAAGCCAAATGAGCAAAGTCAGGTGGGTTTTCTGCATACTTGTTGTTGGGGTGAATGGTGGGACGCTCTTGTTCTCTCTTCCTCTTCTTGTTTTTGCCCCCCATTTTCTAAAAATCAAATCTTTTTAGAAATTCTACAAAATTGCTTAGCACAATTACTGTGATTTTGTAAAAATTTTAGGGAAATCAAGATATAAATGAATCCAATCTAGCGAGGAAATAGTCACTGGCGGTGGATACCCCGTCTCGACAAAAACAATTAAGAGAAAGTGAAGTACATAAGATTCTACAAAATAATCATGTGCTTAAGAACAAAGATTGAAATTTGAAGGTTACCTAATACAGTATAGCGACAACAGGAAGAAGATTGGTGAGGTGCTAAGGTTGTCGGTGAGATTGTCCGACACGACGGTTGGCGACGGTGAAACTTTGTTGTACTGTACCGGTACAAAACAAAAGAATTATTTTTGTAAGGTGTTAATTTTATTTTATTTTTATAAATGTGTTCATTGTACCCAAAATAAAATGGAATTAGGATTAGATAGTTTTTTAGAAGGAAAAGTAATGTGATTTTAGTTATTTTAGAATTTAGGGTGTTTTTTAAATGATATGATGAAACTAATATGATGGTTAAAAAGAGTGAGAAAATAATATGAGAGATAGAGAGAAAGTCATGTTTCTCTATAATGTTATTTAATCCCAATCAAAAAAATGTGATGTGTTCATTTTTTTTTTTGGTACATGATGTGTTCATTTTTTTTATTAGGTAAATTGTTTAGGTTATATTCCCTCCAATTCTTAATATAAGAAAAAAAAAATTAGATTTATTGAGTTTTCAATGTATCTAGTCTATATTATAAGTTAGATATATTAGAAACACAATACTCCCTCTGTTTCTAAAATATAAGAGAAAAAACAAAAATCACACTAAGAAAAGGTAAAATATAATAATTTGGAGTATGCTTTTTTGAAAAAAGTTGTATAGAAAAATGTAAAAACAATTTTTATTGATTGTTGGTTATAGAAAAATTAAAAGAAAGAATAAATTTTTCTTGAAAAGATAAATGTTTGGATTTTTTCTCTTATATTTTGGAACAACAAATTTAGATTTTTTTCTCTTACATTTTGGGACGGAGGGAGTACATATTGAACTTTTTTTTTGTTCAAAATAATTTTTTTATATTAAGGATCGGAGGTAGTATTTACCACATAATGAGTAATGAATGGTTCATTGTATTTGTAAGTGAATGTGGAAAATGTCTACGACTCTATCAATATTTCAAATAAGATTAAATTGAGAAAATTTAATAAAAATAAATACTAATTTGATATATTGATAGAATCATAAATTTATTTGAGAGTGATTTACAAAGACACGAACCAATTTGATAGTTTACTCATAAATACTTTATATTTTATTTTAAATTTCTTTTTTTAGTCACTCGTGTCTAGAATTTCTAGGTGAATGAGTAGAATGTATCAAATTCGAACATCCCGTAAATAAAATGTGATATTTCTAACAATTTATTTTTAAAAAGTTTGCAAATTTTTGCCCTTTAAATATTTTTTATATGATTTTCATGGTAGCTTTTTTTAGTCAATTCATGTTGTTCTTTACATCTATAAATGAATTATCATAACTTTAGAATTTTGTAACAAAAGATAAACTAAATATAAATATGAATTTTTAAGTCCAAAAAATTTAAAATTCATATTAAATTAATTGTTTGCTAAAAATTTAAAAACTTTTGCCAAAAGGACTTTCTTTTTTTTAATTAAAATTTTTTTAAGGTGAGGAGACAGTGCTCCAATTCAAAGAAAGAAAATCCTTAAAGTTCAAAAGAACACTTACAAAGGTTTACACGAAAGACTTCTATAATATACTAAGACTTTAAACATTAATTTTTACATTTTCAAATCTGAATGTGAACTAAAGTGAAGTTTAACGAGTGAAAATTTTAAAATTTGATTTTACCACAAGAGGAGTTCAAATCATGTATATAGAGCGTTCGTACTTTATTTTTTTGGACGAAAATATTGTTTTTTATCCACAATCTAAAATCCACGAGTTCTTATCAATCAACCATTTTACTCCAAATTCAGAATACAGATTTGATTAGTCATTTGAGATTTGTGAAGGGAATAATGTCATGTTAAATAGATGCATCAAAATTGTTTGTGATGCTAATTACTAAGCATTAGGTATTTTTTATAGCAATAAACCAACTTGACAAATATTAACACAAGAAGCGCACAATGATGAATGAAATAATATTAGTAACCTAAACCTTACCAAAAGGAATAATTATTAGACCATTAGAAATAATGAATAAAGTTATTGGAATATTATCATAGCTGTTTTGCAAGGATGCAACAACTATGTGACCATGTTTTCCATCATGCCATTTTCAAACTACTCTTTGATGATTGAAATCATTTCTTTCCGGAGAAAAACATCAACTATGTATGTACTCCAGAATATGTACATTCTCAATCTTATTGGAAAATTGTAGACCTAGAAAAATAAGGCTGTTTGGCACTAGAAATTACATATAAATAATACTGGCGCATATTTCAACATCTGGCCGCTGTGCGGAGGCTATCCATTGTCAATTTGAAAACTCCCAAATCTAGGCATGGCAGAATTATAGAAGGAAAAACAAAATTCTGGCCATTTTTACTGCTGGGGCATCAGAATAAATCTTTCATCTTTATCAGAGAATGTCTCATTGTGATGCTATGCTACCAATAAAACCTTTCCTCAACAGAATAACAGCCTAGATGATTTCCCATCTTCTGAACAAACAAACAGAAGACTGAATGATATTTATAAGGACATGTATTTTAGTCGACGTATTTAACAAATGAAAGTTTTCTCCAATTATCATATAGTAGCCACTTATGATGGTGTTTGTGAACTTGAAGGAAAGGATTTCTGACCTTTAGATGACACGTCAAAAACATGATGGCAGAACTGCTGTACAAAAACATTGCATAAAAATATGGGTCAACCGAAACCAAACCCTTCACTAGCTTCATGGATGGCAAGTAACAAGCGGTCTTGAAGCTGTTCCTTAGAGGTATACTCAGGAAGATCTAGTTGATTGAAGCTGAAGAGAAATTACAAGAGATGAGGTATTAGGATGAATGAAATTCAATGTGCTGTGCTAATATAGTTTGTAGCAAGTAACTATATGAATATGGAAATATAATTTCTCACCATGTATGAGCTGATGGAAGTCGATCAGGAGCCCCATATGCCTTGTGAATCTGAAACCTTTGGGGACCAGAGATGCCTTGCAAAGCTTTAAAACCCTCTAAAGGAACCTGGAAAAACAAATCAGGAAGGTCAGATATGTTACCAAGTGCATTCAAAAGATATTAAATACTGTAATCAACTAGGGTTCTATTCATTCCGTAAACTCAATGACATAAATCTAGGACGTGTTCTAGCAAAAATTAATGAAACAAAATAAAATAAAATTCAAGTATGCGACATGACAACCATTTACTGCAAACTAAATGGTACTCATTTCATGCATCTGAGGATATATGTAGCACATGAGCATATATTGTTAATGGATTTCATGAGAAAATAAATTATCAAATTAGTAATATTGAGCAAAATCGGTAGCTTAAATAAAAAAGTTAATTATTAATGCCATCAAATTTCTGAGAAAATTACCTTCGAGGTTCCTGTCACAAATTGCAGTAATCTGGCCATGTCTTCCTTGTTGAAAGATTTGACCACCTCCCAAAACCATTGAACAACATTTGATGCAACAGTGTAGCCTGTATACTCTGTGTTTGCCTTCAAATCATCCACTACAAGGAGAATGGCATTATTCAGATGTTTCATCGGAGATTAGAACATAATTTAACTGAAAAAGAAACCAACTTACAATCAATTTCTGGGAGACCACTTATGAGTAGCTCAAGCTCTTTGTCATTAAAGATTGATATAAGTTCCCGTGGTACCATTTCACTAAAACCTTCTAGAAAGGAGTTGATTTGAGGACGGATGGCATTAGTCAGGAGATGTTCGGCAACAAGGTCGACATACTCATGCTTTGTTTCTTCCGTGACCCTTATGTTCCTTCCTCCAGGTTTAAGCTCATAATCAGTGACCTATTTAGCAATTAAGAGAGATGGAAAAAGCAACAGTAAGGATAACTCAGAATTTATCATGAGTACATACATTAGAATCACCTCACAAAAAATAAATCACAATGGTCCCATTAAAGACTTTACAAGCTTTTGATGTAGGTTATACTTTTACGTGTAGACAAGAAAGACCAAAATAATTTGTTCACTTACCTCATTCTTCTCATAAAGTATGAGTTTTTCTTCATCAGCGTCCATGCTAAATGTCAAGTCAGGAATATCACTCACATCATTCTGGTACATAAAAATTTAAAAATAAAAAGATCAGACAAAGAGCGATACATGCAGAAAATAAATGCACCGTGAACACACAAATAAAATTATATGGGCATTTACAGTGCACCAAGCAAGAGAGTACCAGACAGAGATTATAGAGCCTATAGTAATAATAATATCCATGCCAGAAAGGATAATGGTTTAGGAGTTGCCATTCAATACAGTATTGTGATAATATTCTATAATATGTGTGAGTTCAAGATAAGTGCATAAGCGTGGTCAGTACAAAGAGCAGGTTAAACCAATGAAACAAACCCATGTTGCCATCACACATGTACAACACTCTTCCCTTAAGTCAATCTACTCCATAGCAGGCTCTCTCTTCACTCAAAAACACCTCTTCTCTACACATATGTTTCATTCCAAGTAAGAGTCCTCGTCGTTCCTAAGACATATTTTATTTATTTTCTCATGCTTCCTCTATCTAGATACATAAAACTACAACCTTTCAAAAGTAAGGATCTAATATAGCAAAAAATCATCAAAGCACAAACTGAAAGGTCAATAAACCATATAATGCTAAGGATGATTAAGTTCTGGAAGCACATAGAGGCTTTAAGAATTCTAGAGATAAATTAGAGAGAAACAGTGAGGTTTAGAAAACACTATATATCACAGAGAAGCAGCAAACACAAGACGGGACTGTGTGTTTGAATGGTGGACTCATTTGGAACCTATATGGTGAAAATTCTTGGTACTGTTTAGGCTATGGTGTAAATTTGGTACTGTTTTTTATGTCAACTGAATTTTTTTTTATAATAAACAATCTAATAAAGTCTGCGGAGAGACACACCATAGGATAGTGCTATACAAATCAGAATATTTTATAAAAAGAGTATCCAATACCAAAGATAATCATGTTATTTCGTAAACCCTTACATGTTATACAGCCTAAAACAATATCAAGTGCACCAAACAGTGCTTAACGTGAAAATAGACAATAAGTGGTCACTAATGTAAATCAGCACTCACCTCCAACATCCATTTCAAATTCTTATAGTAATCAGGATCAATCGCTTCAATGTCATGGTATGTAACCTTAACACCAAGTATATGCTTATAGAAAGATCGCGTAAAGTAAACATCCAATAGTTGTCCATCAAACAACGCCTTTCCCACCTGCATGTAAGATCATAATGAAAACTGTCAAAGAACTCAACCTGAAAACATAATATGTATAATATGACTGCAAGAGATTGATTTTATTGTATTTCTGAATCTACCCCCAATTTTTTTTAAGAGGTAGGGCTGGGGAACATCTATTGTCAGAATACAAACAACCCTTATAGTTAAAGTGCATACCACTCGGCCCACAAACTTGAAGTATGAGAGGTGTTCAGTCTGGTAAACGGAGTTAGGGTTTGGTTGGAAAGTTGCATTGTTGCCCACCGTTGTGAAAAGTAAAGCACCTTTGTCGAATATGACCCTTGATAGTAGTTGATACCATTCTCTGGTCAGACCACCAGCATCAATACCCTCTTCACCTTGAAATTGCACATTTAGTCTCCCCTTGAGATCCTGAGTAGGACGCATCCTTAATTGATTATACGAGTCCTCCAAAATGTAAGCGCGCCTTACACTTATACGCAGTGGCCCAGACAATTGCTGGTCATGTTGTTGCCTGATTCTTGAGCGAAAATAGGCTCTCTTGTTATCAAAGTCAATCAGTCTTGGTGCCTTAAGCATCATGGACAGAGATTTCTCTAACAAACCGGGATTCTGCCTGATGAAAGCATTCGCAAGTCGGCGATGCTTCTCAGCAAACCTTGTAAATGTAACAGCACCATCCAGCTTTCGCTGTGAATCTCCACAAAACTTTCCACTCACTGAAGCTGAACAACCAGCAGAAAATTCCTTGACTTCTCTAGCAGTTGCATTGTCATTGTCTTGCTGCATGATAGATTCATTTGCTTGTAGCTTTTCACACAAAACAAAGAAAGCCTCAATGAAAGGCAAGAGTCTTTGTGTCCCAGGAGGAAGAGGTGGTGAAGTAGAGGAACCGTGCAAATTCTCCGCAACATTTATGTTTGACATATTAGGACAGAAAGAGCTCTGGCCAAGTTGCATCTCGGCTGCAGTTATACAATTACTAAGTTCTTGCCACAGTGGCTCGAGTGCAGTATTCAAATTCCAAATAATTGTTTTGTCGTCATGCTGATCTAGATCTACATCCCTTTCCATATCCATATCACCTGTAGTACTAAGTGAAATGAGGGAACTTAGAGCTTGCAGCACACGTAGAATGGCTGCACCAGCCATTGAACCAGCACTCAAGCCAAGCATATTTGTTTGCTGCAAGGTAACAAGTTCACTGACAGCTGAATCTGTCAATGCATGAGATGATTCCGAAAGCTCCAAAATAAAGAACTTCCTATGAGAGGGAACAATGAAGGCCAACTTCTTCAGCACTTCACCAGCAAGCATATACATTTTATCCGACAGCCTAAAAAATATCAGATTAGTCACTATTTTACATAAAGAAAAGGTTACAAAAATGCTGATAGGGAAATGAAAATTGAAGACCGAGACAGTAGTACTAAGACAAATTTGAAAACCAATTGTTTATGATTAGCACACTTAACAAAAAGAAAGGAGAAATATGAGTAGGTTAAGAACAGTACCCTTCACGACCAAGAAGACTGCACACATTCCGCAAATCAGATTGGGGCAACTGCAAGAAGATATTGTACATATCTACATTTTTCTTCCCATTGGAATGACATGGTTTTGTATCAGCGTGCTTATCTTGCTGATTAGAGTCCAACTCCACTAAAGGAGGATCCTTCTCAGCTTCATTAACAGACAAATTTTGAGTATCTGCTATTGCTTTTTCAGATTGAGATTGACTTTCTAATTTTGATGCAGCAGTATCAACTACAACTTGAATCAGACCCATGACCTGCTCAAGATGAGCAGTGCTTCGTAAAAACAAGGGTTGATTCAAGAGCTTCAGAAAGAACACAAGGGGAACGTCCCCGACATGAGTTCCAGAGGGTTTTGAAGAAATTTCCCCTTCAATAACCTTTTCCTTCCCTTTCTCATTCGTATGTGACAAAGATGAATTTGAAGAATCTATAATTGATTGATCAAAATGAAACAACATTTTTGCAATAGCAGAATGATTTGTGGCCAAGTAAGTCAGAATCTCGAGAATTCGGCGGAACACTAGGGGAGGAAGACCTGCTATGAAAAAATGAAAGGAGAGATCAGCATGAAATATACTATAATATTGAGATAAACATGTGAAAATTATGTTCTGCATTAAGTGTAAACAATTACCATCCATCAATTGAGATCGACCATATACTGTATTTGAGTGACAACCATAAAGCCTCTGGGAATTTAACGCCACTGGTCCGCTTACAGAACCTTCAGCTTCCGGCTTAATCATATCAAGCAAATGATAAATAAGAGTCGCCCTTGTTAGACTATGAGCACATAAGTTTAACAAGAGTCTCTGCAGAAGGCCTTTTCCAAGGGGCTGACAAGATGATTCAAAAACAGGGGGAAGATATTATACTCAGAAAGATACCAATATACAAATTACAATATATGTATGATAACACAATGCGAATCTTATTACATAAAAATCTACATAGTACTCAATGTCTGAAACAATCAGGAAAATTAGGAATGTATTTTCACACCTAGCAAGAAAGACTTGTGTAACTAAGACTGCCATCTTGAACAGAAAACTTACTTGTGCCAAACGTAGAAGCCGGATCAAAGCTTTTAATGCATTTGCATTAAGTAGTGGTTCACCTTCAATCTCCTTCACCTTCAAGGTATCTGTAAGAGCAGACCTCCTGTCTATCGTAACACCAACACCCCGGTCCATCACAGGCCTCCGAACAAATCCCAGGCCATTTCTTCTATTGCTAAGCCTGTGACTGCTCCCAAAAAGACTGCGAGCTTGATAATGACTCATTGCTCGGTCCCTCAATATTTGAGCTTCGGCAAGCAACGGAGACGGCAGTGCTGACAAAACTGCTTCAGAAGAAGTTAAAAGCACCTGGTATAGAACAAGGTACAAGCATTACAATCATTTCAGATTTCCACTAGATAGAAATCACGCAATATGGTGCATAACGGAAAAGTAAATTTTAAACCTCTTCACGCAAATCAGCAGGAAAAGTAGCAATTATAGATGCGTTATCCATGTCAACTGGATGTCCTTCAGCCTGCTGGGCAACCCTTTGAGCTCGTTGTTGAGCCAAAACCTCTGCTTGAATATCTGGAGGAAGAGCAGCTAAAAACTCAGGATCAATATCTTCGCCAGAAGGTGGTGCATAAACTGGAGGTTGAATAGATTGAGCTTGTTGGGATGCCAAAACTTCTGCTCGTAGATCTTCAGGAAGAGCCTCCAAAAATGTAGGGTCAATCGTACTGGTACCAGAAGCTTCATTGTTAACACTAGTTTGGTCGGCCTGAGTAGTATCCGGAGCAACCTCGGTGTTCTGATTCGTTAACATCTCATCCCTCCTGTCTTCAAATAGTGTGGGCTGCCCCGACTGATCTCCTTCAGCCTCAACACTCCCCATATCAGTATCAACACCCCCCATATCAACATCAACACTAACAGGGCAATCACTTGGATTAGGAGTCTCAAAATCAGAGGCCGGTACCTCAGGATTAGTAGGCTGCCCATCAACATTTGATGTTCCATTGCAAACCATTGGTACAATTGGCACATTGTGGTTGTTAGTAGGTACATCAGCACCACACTCAATAGATGAGTTCACAAATTCTTGAGGTATTGCCACATTATCACTGGGAGTAACATTTAATTCATTTACAGTGCAATCAAGACCATTTGGCATGATGTTCAGCGAAAGTGGTTGAACAGACATAGGCTCATTAGTTTGAAGACCTTCACCTGTACCTTGAACTCCAATGTTTACATGTATCTCTTCCTCACAAGGAGCACCATTAACTGAAAGGTTTATTTGTGGAGCTATGATTTCGGTACCATTTTCCTGCTCCTGCCCTGCAAACTCCTGACAAGTAGAGTCAGCCCCAACATTCAATGCAGGACCATCATGTGATGGAAGAGCATCAGATTGCTTCTCTTGTTCTTCGGTATTATGTACTTGTTGTTCGGTAGGACTGCTTGCAGAAGCTATGGTACCCATCTGAGCTAAAAATTGTCCCTCCACTGCTTGTGCAATCGCAGCCGCTTGAGCGCCTCCTTGTGGTTGACCATCATCGGTCCATCTACCATTACCTAGCACTCTTCTTCCAGGTAGGTGCAACGAGCCCATTCCCACAGAATAATCTGTAAGAGGTGGTGGTGCTGCACTACCAAGATGGTCCCCAAACAGACTATTTGGCATGTGATCATATGGAAGAATAGGTGTATCAAACATGTAGAACTGGGCCACATCAAGATTCCCAGATGACAGGGTTTCTGAATCCCGGGACGCAGAACTACCACCTGATGACCACATAGAGACAAAATCGCCAGATTGTGGCGGCCTTACAAAAAGAGGATGTTGAAAACCATTTATTTCGGAAGCAGGCCTCTCAAAGGAAGATCTGCCTGTCTGGCGGCGACGTTCAAAACTTTGAAGACGAAAAAGGTCATCCACATTAACCCCTTCAAATGGTTCGGCAGCCACATCCATAAGGCCACCAGTTGTGCCAGGTTGCCCAAGTATCTGCATCTGCAAGTGATCCAAACCATCTAGAGCTTCCCTCCATCTCACTTCTATGACGCGGTTCTCATGAAAATCATCGTCGTCTTCATCAATCATCTCATTATTGTATTCATCCCCCGAATCAGCGTCATCGTGATCCTCCACATCAGTATCAGCCATAGACATCATGCCCCCACCATCTTCTGCTATATCCTCATCTTCATCCTCTCCATCGTCATCATCTTCATCATCATCATCACCATCATCGCGATCATCACCCATTTCATCGTCTTCATCACCCATGCCATTGTCTACCCTATTCTCAACATGAAAAGTCATCTCAATTTGCTCTGGGTTGTGCAAGACACCATCCTCTCCCATTTCTTCACGCATAAAGTCCATTCCTAGTTCCACAGGTGGATTTTGGATTATTGCCTCCTCTTCTTCTACTCTCATATCTTGTTCCCCTGACTGATTTGGATTATCAACATGATGATCACCTTGAGAAGTTCTTTGATGATGTGCATTATCCATTGTTTCTCTGAGTGCTTCTTGACTGCTCGCGTTCTGATCATGGGCCACAGTTTCGACTACGGAAGGTGCTGTAATTTGATCATCAGATCTTTCATTCAAACCAGTAGATATTCTCTTTTCACCCACATCAGATTTAAAGATTTGCTCACTAGCATTAGCAGCTCTCGAAAGACATTCTAAACCTTTGAGTACAAGATTCGCAAATTTGGGTGCATCAGGATGATCCAAATCAACCACTTGCAGGATGCTAGTTAAACATTTAATTATTCCACCGTCGATCAGGCTTTTAGCAATCTCAGGTGAATATCCAGAACCAGGTAGGCTACCAGATGATGAATTTTTCGACAAAATAGAATATACAAGATCAACAAAAGTAAAAAGCCTTTTATCTGGGGATAAGCTGCTTTTCAAAGAATTACTCTCGAAATTTGAATAAGACATCAATTCTTTAACAAGTCCATCAGTCACTCGCTTACGACCTTCACCAGATCGACCACACAAAACTACCAGGAACCATGAAGCCTTTTCAGACAGCTTGCCTCTCCAACCATCAGATCCTGCAGATTTGTCAACAGAAGATAGCAACCGATGTAATACATGATGGATAATGCCATTCTGTCCAGATGGTTGATTAGATCCACGAAATTGACACATTTCAGAGTCGCGTCTGAGTATGACACCAACTGCATGTCCATACATTAGAAGAATGTCGCTCAACAACTTAAGGACAAAAATTACCTTCACCATTTCTGTAGACCTTTCAGATTCGGGCTCTAATGTCACCGTCTCTTCAACCTTTGATTTTCCCTTCACCTTCACACTAGATTCATCTATATCCATTAAAGTAGAGTCACACTCGGAATCTTCCTGGCCTTTCATTGGTGGGTACTTCAGCACAATCTCAAGAAGCTGATCAATTACTTGAGTGACATTTACAGGAACCTTTTTGTGGCTTTTCAGATATTTTCCTGATCCATCATGTGACTTGCTTTCAGATATTCGGAGACATTCATTTGTAGCCTCAGTACTCAATGATTTTGATTTTTCTTTTTCTTTTTCCTTTGATAACACAACTACTGTCCTTCCTCCTGATGTCTCTAACTGACAAACTGCAGCTACAGCTTTCATGAAAACAATAGGATCTCTAGATATAACTGGTGCCATAGATGTTAAAAATGATCGGGGAGAAACACGGCCTGAGTGGCGATTCCCACTTAAAGTTTGCCGTATCTCCAACTCCATGGCTGATTGTAGTGTTTGAGGATCTTCAAGAAGATGCCTAACTATAGCCGATACAACAGTGTCATACCCAGGGAAAAAACAATTTTTTGGAAGACTAAAGAGAGCCGTCAGACCTCCATTTTCAAGGAACTCCATAGCCAAAGCATGTGTTTTTGTTAACCGAGCACATAATTGTAGAACAGCCTGCATGACCACAGAAGGAACATGTTGTTTTATCAAATCACATGTAATATCCAACAGCTTATGACTCTCATCAAAAGTTGCAAAGCCGGTAGATTTCCCCAGTACATTCTCAAAAGCCATGCCAGGTTCTTTTTCCCTCACATCTATTTTTTTTTCCTCCTGTGCAACTGTATCAGGAAATTGCAGGGAACCATGCTCACCAGATGAATCAGGCATGGAACCAGTTTGGGTTCCGGTTTCCATATTTTCAGTCTTTGGCCTTGACTGCAGCATCTGATCCAATATAAGTAGTAAAGCACTAATACATTTAGAGAATGACAGTTCTTTCCCCAACTCGGGTCTGCCTTTCAAGTTTGTCAAGATCTCTACGATGGTAGATATAATTCCATTCTGAGCTGCAACTTCCCTTGTACTGCCATCCTCAAAAAGAAGTAATGTTATAACATGTGCTAGCATACCTAAGGCACAGGTATCCGTGGAAAAGTCCAATGGACAAAGTTTAAGCTGCTCCAGAAGATAAGATATTACTTTTGGACGATCTTCACCTTTGTTTTGGTTGCAAAGTGTTACAAGCAAATCTGACAGCTGAAATGCAACTGAATCACTACTCTGAAATAACTTCACAGATGCAGCAAGTATATCATCAACTGGAGGTTTCTTCACATGCCCCTCTTCAGTTGGCACATCAACAGTCTTCTCGACATTGTCAACTTTAGTAGTTTCAGAACTACTTCCTAGGGAAAGAGCAAGCGCCCGTGCAAGTTCATCATCCTCCTGGACAGGATCATCAGCATGACTGAACAGCCACTCCATAGCCATTTCAACACTGTTTGTTTCAACTCTTCTCAGTGCTTCTTCAGCCCTTGCCCTTGAAAACCCCATCTCAACAATAGTGGCAATGGTTGCCTCATCAGGTGGAGGCGGTATGAAACGTTGGTTTGTGCTTCCCAAAATGTTGTTTCGATTTCGCTTCACATCCCCAACACCAGAATATACATGTGTGACAAGTGAAATAATTGATGCAATGAAACCAGGACTACAACTATAGAACATGGGATGATTCCAGACTGGTAGGACTACATCCAGAACCTGAGATTGCAGCATACGTACAAAAACTTCTGGATCTCTTGGAACTGGAAAGAGGCCAATTGAGAGGCCAACAGCAACTGGTTGAACAAGCAGCTCTGCCTGAGATGCTGACGTTGGGGACAAAAGCAGAGAAGAGTTTACAAAGTACTCAAGCAATCGACAATAGCTTTGTAATGTATAAAGTAGCCATGTGTTATGGGACAATTTGGCTCCATCTCCTTTCTTTCCAAGATCAATATCTGATGACGGGGTAGAGCACGAAAGAGTCCATAGCAACTGACTAGTAGCTTCATATGTTGTCAGTAGCTCTTTAAATGTTCCGTGTACATAAAAGTTATTAACCATGGCAGTATAACAACTTCTGCGCCTGCTGTCAAATGTGAGAGCAGCCATATCATCCACAACCTTCCCAAGATATCTACATTTTACAGAAAGTGAAGTTTCAAGTCCAGCGTAAGTAGAATGTCCAGAAAAACTAAGGGCCTCAAGAAAATTTGTAGCTAAAACAGTTCCAAGGGCCTTCGAAGCTGAGCTAAGTGACCCTGAGTCAGCTCGACGACGATTTGGTGAAGTGAATCCCTTCACGAGAGCGGTGAAGAAAGAGCGCATTGTTGAAGCCAGTTTGTTAAGAATCTCTAAGGCAAGAATGTCAGGGCTTTTCTTTTTCAAATCTTGGGAGGAAGATACCTCTAGTGCACTAGGAGATGCTTCAGAATCAATGTGTAAGGCTTCCAAGCGACGAGCAGCCCTTCCACCTCGCATCCGGGCTATCCCTTGCCGAGTACGGCGGTGCAAACCTTCTCCAGAACGAACTACAGAAACAAAATCACGCTCTCCACTCCAGAGGGAATGTGAACCATTCCTAGCAAAAACTGGGTTTGTGTATCTAACTGTCTGCATATTTGTGTCATCATCACTTTCTCTTTCGACAACAGTAGATGAAGGTGCTTGTGAAATATCAGATTCTTGATCATTGTTTTTCTTTTCCTCTGTCTTGGAGTCATTACACAAAGATATTTGCCAAATTATTTCTTTGTATGTTTTCCCAATATCTTTTAATACATCAGCATCAGAAGTGCTTAGTTCAGAGACTACAGCAGTTGTTCCCTTCAATAAAAACACAGAGAGAGCCAGGATACCTTCAAGACTAGAAAGGTACTTCAACACCTTTGACTGCTTTTCAGATTCAACTAGAGCAAGCTGAGTCCCCCCAATGGAATCTAAAACCTCATTGGTAGATTTTAGATGTTCCCTTAAGAACGAGCATACATCCCGAGCAAGAGAAACATAATGTTGTGGGGAAAAGTTCTTGAAGGCAACAGAGATGCTCTGACCAACAGAAACAGAAGGAGGCATTAAAGGCAGTGTAAATAACTGGAGAATAGCTTCAATTCCCTTTTTCTCAACAAATATTCGACATGTATCGGCATTCTGAAGAATTGTCTCAAGCAGACGAGCGACATTGTTCACACAATCTGGAAGAAAAGACTCAATATTCATTGTTGATGAATCAGGAGATGGCTCATCAATCTGCTCAGTGTCATCTGGCTTTGATGACTCCGTACTATCAGGTAAGATCGAATTCTTGTCCCCACCATCCATTTCCATAGGAGCAGAGGTTGAGGAGCAAGGATCGTGACACAAAGATGAGGGATCCATGGCAGAACCAATTTTTGAGATGGTTTCAAGAATCTCAATTAACATATCCACTCCAGGCCCACGTAAAGAAGAAGCATGGCGCATTAATTCATCCAGTCCACTAGATAAAGATGCAGGTGTGTCCCCTGTAAGAGCACGCAAATATGTTTTGGATGTGAACACTTTAACAAAACACCTCAAAGAATTTCTATCTTTCACGGCCTGAAGGCCATTACTGTTCAAGCATAAAGCATCCAAACACTGGGGGATGCATGTAATGGCTTCTGAAGAGTTGAGAACATCATCCATTATAGCATCCAAGAATGCAGATGGAAGACCGGCTGCATCTAAAACGGGAAAACATGTGGGATCTTTTTGTATTAAATCACTCAGGACAGTGGCAGCAAGCGAGAAAACTCCACCACCAAAATCTTTTGCTCGTCTGAAAATTATACATAAGCACTGAGGCAGCATGTTCTCTTCAGATCCATATATACGAGTAGTATTTCCTGGGGCATAGGTTCCAAGGGATATAGCCCGCAATAAAGCTTTCATCAGCGATCTTCGGTGATAAGAAATTAATGATTCAGAAAACAATGGCTGAATATCATCGAGCCAAACTGAAGAGTCTCCGACCATATGTGCACTTGTACTGGACTCTGAATTTTCACCTGACGGCTTTCCACCATTTACAACATGAGAGATTTCAATCTTCAAGCGAGAGATGGTATCATCTAAACCTCCCAAATCTCTGAACAATGCAGCAGCTGGATTACTGTAATCCATAAAAGCTTCTAAAATGCGCACAGCTTTTTCAACCAGATGCAAGTGCTGTGGATTTATATCTTTCAGTAGAGGTAGAAGAGTAGGAATGAAACCTGCTTCACGCATGGCAGAACATCCTGACGATGAAGAAACCAACACGGTTACAAGAGATAAAAGAGCTTCAGCAAAATGAATTGACCATTTTGATGTATCACTAATAACAGAGTTGATGGATTTTTGCATCAGGCTAGATAAAATGCCACGGTGCCCACCAGATGTAAGCGCAGTCAAAACCGAAGGTTGACGGGAACGGTCTTGGCAAAGAGCAGCTAATGAATGCAAACACAGAACCCGAACTTTTTCCAAAACTGCATCTTCATAGCTCAGTAGTGAGATCAATTCATTGATAAATCCAGGCTCAGCGTTGAAGAATGAAACCACGTCATCAGCATCACCGGCTTGAATCAGAACTATGAAAGCGTACAGGCGAATGCATGTGTATTGCTGTCTAGATTCCAAAGAACCAAAAGCCCTAGCAAACCGCAATCTTGTCAACAAAGAAAATCTTAAACTGGAAGGTACTTTATATTCTGTGACCAACTTGTGCAAAAGTCCAAGATCAGTTTCCACGCATTTGTGGACATCACTTAGATGTATGACTTGCAACCCTTTGACCAAAGATTCAGCACCTTTGAGGTCAGTTTCTGACTCATTTACTGCATAAAACTCAAAATGAAGGGCACAGCCCAATTCATGTGCAATAGGGTCGCAACCATTAGACATAGCTGATGCAACTAGTCCGAGTCCGTCATCCTTTCCACCCCATCCTTGTGCAAGAGCAAACAATTTTGAATTCAAAGAAGCGTCTCTTATGGAGTACTTTCCAATTGTTTTCTTCAAAAAAGTAGCCAATGTGTCAAGGGTGGCCTCAACCACATCCGGATCAGTAGAAGCAAGCAATGATGAAAGATGTTGCTGCAGATTTTAAAAAACCATTATAAGTTTCAATGCTGGTCACTAAAGGATAAATAAGCAAAACATACAAACCTAACACTAGCACAGTTTAAACTTCAAAATTAATTGAAACACAAATATTCCAAAGTCACCAAAAAAAGATAGAAAGGGGAAAAATTAGCCAAACACCCACATACATAAAGTTGTTTAAACATTCTTAGCTTTCATCTTATTAGGTTGACCAGGGGTAGAAAAAGATGATTGTAGGAAAGATGGCATACCTCGTATGAACTGTAGAAATGCTTATTTGTGCAATTATCCAAAATTATTCTAATGACACGAAGAATTTGAAGAACGGCTTCTCCGGGGAAAGGAGGGTCTGAGTCTAGAAAACCATCATCAATTTGCAGATCCTTCCTTGGTTTTACATACTTCTCAAAGAATGAATCGAAATGGTTAAAAAGATCAACCCAGTGATGAAAATCTCCCTGTTTAGAGAAAAGAAATACCAATGAATCAAACACGTCCAAAAAACATTAATTATGTAAAAAGAAAAGGGCCATAAATCCACCTTATCAAACTCCCATGCAAAGTTTTTCAAAGGTTCTTGTATGTTCTCAAGTGGAACTGCAGCAACACAGTTGATGAAGCATCTAATTTTTGGAGGCTGCAACAAAATCAAAGATTGATCAATCAGCTAAAATCTCTTTATATTGTGGTAACATTACTATAACCAGCAAAAAATAAGCAACTGCTGAAGTAAATGAGCAAACAACTTAAACCCAGTGTTATTAATAATGGATCACCAAAAACCCAGTATGAGAAATAGCGGAAGCAGCAAAGCGGTTGAAATAATAAATAATTATATATAAAACAAAGCATGCTGACCACAAATAAAGGCTACATAAACAGAAATTAAAAAGGTGACTAACATAAAACTCAAAATCTAAATAAATAAAACAACTGAAACTGATTTTCAGCTGGCAATACAACTAATGCTTAATGTTCTGCAATATTGAAATGCAAATTTACTTAATGTTAAGTCATTCGATATTGAGTGCTGGGTCGGGAAGCAAATGTCTCCTTAAATTTCTAATCCATTTTCTAAATGATGTCACAGAGATGAGATAAAATACTGCCAATAAGAAGATGCATTAACAACAACCAACAAAGACACTACTAATATCAAAAACATAGGACATTGACACTGATACACACACTCACAT